>JAMXBD010000601.1:412500-800052 GCA_024138025.1 Combretum micranthum
ATGATCATTTTAACTCCGAATTTCGTATATTTTATATTTTTTTCTAACAATTCGAAAAGATCTATCTATTTCTATGGTTATTTTTATCATAAAAATTCTTTTGGGTCACAAAATAGATTGGTAAAGATTCAACATGAAAATCCCAGCCCTTGAAACATAATTTTTCCAAACTTTTCTTTATCCAAAAATCCTTTAGCAAAAATATAGGTATTTATATGATTGAAAAATCTCTTGAATATATATATATATATATAGAGAGAGACTCATATTGTTATGTAAAATTTTAATGGTATTGTCTCAACAATTATTTTTCATAAAACAATTTGTCTTGTGTTGAAAACTTAAACTTTAACAATTTCTTTTTAAGTGTTTTTGAAAGAACATTATAAATTCTTAGGTTATTATAAATGAGTATTTTCTTATAAGTTTCATTTTCTAATTTCTTTCCTTTTTCTTAACTTTGGTCTTTTAGGATATCTATGAATTTTACCTTTAGTGATAAAAATGAAGTTCCTAAAATTTTTCCTAAGTTGTTGATAGTCTCTAATAATTTGAGTTGAATTGCATATATTTTTCCTTTTAAAGGGTTTTGATTGAAGATTATAAATAGGTCTTTTCCTCTTATTTTTATTTCCCAACTTTTTTAAAGATAACTTTTTATCTTTAAAAGCTTGATCTTTTAAGTTATTTGCATTTTTTTTTTTACTTGGAAGAATCACTTTCATCATTTTTCTTAAGTTGTTGATAATTTCTATTGTTTTTGAGCTTATCATGTCTATATTATTCTATTTCTTTAAAAATGAGTTTATCATTTAGAACCTTGGCAATATTTTATTTTTCAAAGTGGATTTATAATACTAATGGGTTGATTCTTATCTTCACTTTGAAAACTAGTCTAGTCCTTGGTTTTTACTATGGAATCGATAAAAATTCTATAAGTAAGCTTTTTAAAGAAAAATTTGCTTATCAAAGAATTATTAACACTAAGTTTTAATAAACTTCATGTTACTTATCATGAAAACATAGTGTTTATTTCCTTAGTCAATTTCTTTGATAAAATCATCTTTTTGTCATTTAAGAAAATTCACGATGAGTTTGAAAAGAAGTTATTAAAATAATTGTCCTATATGCTTGATGACAAAATCTTTATTTAATGACAAAATTATACATTAAAAGAGTTTGGTTCCATTTTCCTTTATTAAAGAAAATTCATTTTTATTTTTGTTGAGACAATATCATTATAATGATACATGCATATGGTTATGTAGTTATGAAAAAGATGAGAATATCACATAATAATATAGGAAAGATATAAGGAGCAATAATAAGCAAAATAATGAGATTAAGTATTGAGAACCTTAACGTTATTATATCTTGAGACTAAGAGTAGACTAGTCCCAAAAGAAAAGAAAAAAAAGAAAGAAAATAACAATAATAATAAGAATAGTAAGAGCATGTCAGTGAGAGTTAGTGAGCATTTAGGCTCTAAGAAATATATAGATATATATATTTAATAATATATATATATATACATACAAAGTTAGATTAAGAGTATAATAATAATAATAATAACATAATACCATAATATAACAAAATAACATAACAGAAATTCTTGGTATGTGTAAGAACAAAACATGAACATGTTGTTACTACCATAACTCACATGAGTTTTAAGAAACAATACCATGATCATATTAAGTTACATGACTTGAGAAAAATAAATGTAGAAGATCTTTACCTAAGGTGTATATTTGTTGAAGAAACGAAAAGATAGGTGTAGAATATGTGAGTAGTAATATGTGGAAAATAGTTTTTGTGTAGAGGAAAGAATTGTTTAGAGATGATTGTGGTAGAAAGAAATTTGTGGAGAGATTTTGGTAGAAGTTTGTTATGTAAAAGTAGATGTATGAATGAAGTAGAGGGAGAGGAGGTATTTATAGTTGAAGATGGAGGGAAATTGAGTGTAATAAAATAAAATGAAAAAAAAATACATAGAACAAGGGGGAGGGGGCACTGGTTTTGGGAGAAAAAGGGGGCAAGAAATTATTTAATTTGTTTTTTGTAAAGAAAAGTAAGTAATATGTAAGATATGATGTGATATAAGATGTATGTGGAATGTAAAAGGTAAGAAAATAGATGTATAGATAGTAAGAAAAAGTAGAGATAGATGAATAGTATAATAGGATAATGAATAGTAAACAAAACTAATAATTTACTGGTAGTAAAGATAATACACATATAATTATGATATATGATATTTTTAGCCATTGAAAAATTATAAAACTGATATTTTTGAAATCCTTGTATTATTATGAATCTAATTATGTTATCGGAATATTTTTACTGTCCGGTGTACCAGGGTACGGTTTTTGAAAACTGATTTCGTTTGAATCTGAAACACACTAAAAATTTGCGAATATGATATTTTTAAGCTTTCTTATATTATTACGAACTATTATTTATAATTGTTTTAATTCCGTTGTTTAGGGCTTAAGAGCGCAGGATTGCCAGATCTAAACTCTAGGGTTTAAATTCTAATAGAGGTTTTGTTGACTTTAGGGTTTTCAGTTGATTTCCGGTTCTAGGGTCTGAACTTAAAACTTGACATAAAATCTGGGAGTTTACAATAGAGGAGGGGAAGCAACATAAAGAAAATTGATTTTCTGCTAAAATAGCAACTTCATAATTTAATATTATCCAATAAGAGACTTGCAAGGTCCTTTAGATCCTTAAGATATAATGTAACTCATATATTAAAAATTTGGTGAAAAACATGTTTATTGTTTTTGAGAAACAAATTACGAAAATACAAATTGGAGGAAAAAAATTACAAAATTACCACTACTATGTCACATATTGAAGATACAACACAAAAATTTGCACAATTTCTAACGTGCGATATAACAATGTACTCTGACAAACTTTTGAAAATAGGTGTATCGCATGACCAACATGCAGTATAGGTCTAAATGTGTATCATATGTTGGTCATATGATACACGTTGAATAATTACACGAGTGTTTCATATTGAACATGTGGTATAATAATGGTAATTATGTAATTATTTTTAGGGTTAATTATATAAAACTAACATGTGTTTTAGCGCTTTTACAAAAACATGAGCCATTGTTTTTTTCCCTGAAAATTAACTGACTTGTAATTACATCCATCCTGTTTCGTCCAATTTGGCATTAAATCAACAACATGGTAGGTTGATGTGAAAAGAGGAAAAGAAAAACACTCAACCTCCTTCTTCAAGTTAGAGCCAAGCTTCACATCTCTAAAGCCAAATGCCAAACCTCTGTCTCCGATAAGAAATTGAATCCTTAACCACAACCTTTTGAATGATAAGTCTTATGCGAAAATGTTGAACTTTCCTCAGATGGATCATGGAACTCTCTAAGGTTGGTTTTTTTATTTTTTATTTTTTTGAATGATCCTTTAGATGCAAATGTTTGCTTGATGGATGTTCGCTCCATGTCTCATTACAACAACATTGGCACTCCCATTTTGTATCATTTGATTCCTACCTTGAAATAAAAAAAATATAAAGAAAAAAGGTTGATTTTTCAAATAATAAGTTTGCTGGTTGCACACCTCGTAACCTTAGCTAGGTGGATCTACTTATGTCCAAGGTAAAAAACTAAACTATTGCATCGAAAGTCCTCTGTATAGATTATAATTGTGGCTACTTCATCAGAGCTAAGAATCATCTATGGCTTAGATGTGGTTGGGTTGGTTAGTACGGTTGCTTCCAGGAGTAGTCGATGCCTAGCTTGGTGGTGGAGTTGCAATATTAATGGTCTGATTAGAGACGAGAGGTTGTTGGTGTCATCTTTTAAAAAGAGAGAGAAGAGTTAGAAAGAGAGATGGAGGAAGAAGAAGGATCCAAGGAAAGAGGTCTTATTTTGCTTAGCACATGCGTCCCCATGGCATGATATAATGCCAAATTGGATGGAACAAGATGAATCTAATTATAGGTAAGTTAATTGTCTAAAAAAAAAAAACACGGGTCATGTTTTTGTAAAAGTACTAAAGCATAGGTTAATTTTTTTGTAATTAACCTTTATTTTTATACAAATTGTATTTATAAAATTTGTAGTAAATGATGGCTAACATGTAATAATCTCTTAAAAATCATATAATCATTTTTCTATCATATTTCTTGTTTAAATTTAATGTTATTTTGTGTTGATGTGTGTAGAAAAGGATGAAGGGATTATATAGTATTTAAGATATGTTGATTGGTTAAGGAAAATGAAATCAAGTTGTGAAGTTGCTATTTTAGGAGGAGATTGGTACATTTGTGCTTTTTTTTTTTTCCTTTACTTTTTGGCAAATTTTCAAAACCGAGTTAGACCTGCTAGTTCCATGGTTCAATCCCCAATTCTCAACCAAGTGGTTTTAAGACCCATTTGAACCAATGAATCTATGGTTCAAATCACCTAAATTTGCTAGAACCGGTAAGTCTTGTGGTGGTTCTATTCCATGTTCTACAATCCAGCTATCGGTTCAGAAATTGATGGTGACAAGTTGGGTCTTGATGATGTCTTGGTTGATTTTCTCGGAATGCCAACAGTTCTATAAGGGCCTTTGCTGGAGTTGTTAGAACTTTTATGAAGAAGGACCATAACACAGAAGAGGTACAATAGTGGTGAATTTGCAAGAGTTTTCGTGCTTGTGTCACATATTATGGTTGATGGTCGGACGTAGGGCGTGGAATATGAAGATGTACCCATAATCTCTTTTTTTTTTTTTTTTAATTTCAATCTCACTTTTTCTTTTGTTCGAATCCTTAATATTTTCAAATCCTTACAAAAATAAAACTGCTAATAAATATGTTAATTTTTCTATCTATCTTTGTCTTAGTAATGTAGTGGTTTCCATTTCATGTTGGACTAGTAGCCCACGTCGGCTATAATGAATACAACCACTTTTCTTATTTTTAATTATTTTTTATATATTTCATTAATTTTTATTATAAAATATATTTTATACATTCTATTATATTAAATAAATAAATTCAGTATTATCATTTTGTTAGATTTATTGCTCTAGACCAATTTGAAATCACACGTCAAATCAATCATCTCACAATTAATATACATATACATATACAATATTTGGTATATTAATTATTTTATTGGTTCAAGACATAAATTTCAATCATTAAATAGTAATGATGGGATCATAAAATTTTTGGACAACTTAATTTATATGGAATTTTTAATTCTATAAAGATTTGAAAATGCTAAGATTGAAAAGGAAAAAGAATTAAAGAAGGTTGAGAATACAATAGAAAAATAAGTATACATTAATAATTTGTTATTAGAAAATGTTAATAATTAAATATGAAATTTTCCTTAGAATAAACTATATGGCATCTAGTGTAAAGCAGATATGAAAATAAAGTGACGAAGAGAAATAATGAATAGGCCTAAATTTCGAAAACACTTGAGCTTACCTTTTATGACATTTGAAAAAAAAGTGTCTCAAGCTGTTGCAAAAACCTCACTAACATTATTATTATAGCTAGCATCGACATAGGGTTCTATTAATTTTATGCTGTTTGATATTTTCGGATACTATAGGAGGTATGGTCATACACTTTTAAGAGTTGAAGAAACAATAGTTTAATGGAGGCATTTACAATAATATAATTTGCTTTATAAATTATAATGTTATAATTTAAATGGTAAATATTATATTCAATTAAATTTTATTTATTTGTATAATTAATTGCCTGAAATTTAAAAGTATTAATTTACTATCTATAAAGATTTTTTAAGATAATTAGTAATACTTAGATGATGGTAGCATGTAGAATAGATTGGATCTTATATAGAGTTAACCTGATTGAAATACCTTTTTTTTTTTTTTTTGCCAGAGATTGAAATACCTTATATTTGATCTTTTTGTTGTAGCATATGTGTACTAGACATCGGCATTGTTCGAGTCGGTTCCGGACCCGAACGGAACCGCGGTTCATGGTTCCACATTTCGTGGAACCGGAACGGAACGGAACGCCAAAGCGGGGCATTCACGGTTCCAAGGAACCACGGTTTGGAGGTTGGTTTCGGTTTATGAAGTTTTTTTTTTTTTTGAAAAAAAATGAAGTATACAAAACCTACCCTTCCTACCCACCCACCAAGCCACGCCATGCCCCTCTTTCAAGAACTGCATAGGTTTTTTTTTTTTTAAATTCAAATATTTGGCGGTTCAGACCGGTTGGAACGTTGTTTCGCCACTAACGCTTGGACCACCGGTTCGGCTGGTCTTGAACGGTTCGAAAAGTAATCGACGGAGGGTTCGAGTCAGGAAAGCTGGTGACGGTTCGGGGGGTTCGAACGCGAACCAGTGGTATGTCTATGTGTGCTGAAGCTACAGCTAATCTAGCTTTGGCTTTGATGGAATAGCTTCCTTAATTGTGGAAATTGCTATTTTTTAACAAATGTAAATATCATTTCAAAAAAAAAAACCTAATTATAGAATAAATTGATAGTATAGAAATTTCTACTTCTTCCAAGTGAAATAAGCATAAGGTAAATGTTATGAATAATATATAAGTTTTACTATTGCATGGAAATAGTTTAAATTTTGAATATTATTTATTATATATATATTTAAATTCTATTTGGTTTTAAATTTTTTCCCCCTTCAATCGCTTTTTTTGAGACCCTTGACGTGATTTGTCCAAATCGATTCCTGACCTGTCTACATTGGATGAATCGCGGTTTTAGAATCATTAGTGGCGAACGGGTCGGGTTCCATGTTAGATTTGACCCTTATCTGATCGAACGCACCCACCCTTCTGTTTCAGTCACCCCATTCTAATCCCTAAGTGTGGCCATAGTGGGCCCCAATATGGGTGGAACTGGAAAGAGCTACCTGCTCTTTGACATAATATAATAAATGGAGTGCATTTTAACGTTCTGTGTCGCTTTATTTCAACGCAAAATTTTCCGTACTTTTTCTATCAAGCTTCAAGCTCCAGCCACTTTGCATTCGTCTATATCGCTCCTTCCCTGTATAATTGATTCGACTGCAAATTTCGGAATTTGATGCTCCCACAAGAGAAATCATTTTTTTTACCTTTAATGGCTTGATGCCCTTAATTTATTCCCTGATTTCAACAGTGTACAAGATTTGAACATAATAGGTCTCTTGACCGTTTCTTAGTTATTGTTGATGTTGTTGTTCCTGACATTCAATCACATAGTTTGAAGAGATGCAACTAAATAAAATGATCTGTCAAGGTAGAGGTCACAAGGGGCGGTTAGAACCGCGAACGCCGACCGTCACCGGCGGTTCTGACGAGAGAACGCCCCGTGGGTGACGGTTCGAAACGTTGGAGGACGTCGGAACGGCGGGTCTAAACGGTTCGGCGTGGTGGAACGGCGGTTCAAGGATCTAGAACGGCGGTTCCAACGCCAGAAAAAAAAAAAAAAAAAAAGAAGAAGAAGAGGAAGAAGAAGTGTTAACAAACAAGAAAAAGGAAAGTAAAAAAGGGAGATGCGAGGGCTGAATTTGGGATGTAGGGGGGGATGCAGGGCTGAGCAGGGGTAAGGGGGAAGAAGAAGGGGGGGGGGGGGGGGGGGTTAGGGGGGTGGGGTGGTAGGTTGGTAGGGGCGGAGGCAAAAAAAAAAACAAAACGTAAGTTAAAAAAAACAACAAAAGAAAGGAAAAAAAAAAACAAAACACACGAAAAAAAAAAAAAAAAAAAAAAAAAAAAAAAAAAAAAACGGTTCGTAGAACCGGAACCGGAACCGCGGAACGGCGGTTCCTTGGAACCGTGAACCACCCGGCTCTGGCGGTTCCGGTTCCGGTTCCACGAAATGTGGAACCGTGAACGGCGGTTCCGGTTCGGGTCCGGAACCGACCCGAACCGTGCCGATGTCTATGTCAAGGTCTTGTACTACAGCACCATGAACGCCGGTATTCAATAAGATGAATCGAGTTTAATTATCTTATTATCCAAAAAGTTATGATAATTTTATTAAAAAAAAAATTAAGAGTATTCTTATTCCTTTATTTTGTTAAGTATTATTTCAAAGTATATGGAATGTATAAGTTCTAAAAGGATATGAAGTAAACAATTTTTAGAGATAAAGTAGCTAGGTTCCTTAAGAAATGATATTCTTAAAATGATGATACAACACTTTAAGAACCTCTTAGAGATACTACGTGATATAAATACTCTTACAAACTCAAACTTAAATATAGTTGGGGCTCCTACACCAATGCTTTGTACTATGAATAAGAATAGACATCTCCTCTAGTTAGGTTAGGTCAAGACCTAGAAGGTCCAAGCCTCCATTTCATAGACCCGTAATCACCCCATGTAAGTGGCAGAGTGAGCCTAATCCGTGCACCATTGGGTTCTAGGGTGAATTAGAACAATTCCGATCGATCTTTTTTTAAAAAATTAAATAATAAAAAATGAAGTTTTTAAATTAAAATAACAAAATTTTAAAGTTGGAACATATAAAATGGGTCTAAAAATATACTACTACTTTAAACCTAGATTCATTTAATATTATCAAGGACTTATGATTATTTATACAAAACACATATCTACTAAGTTGAAATATTAGCAACGTATGACTATAGTAATACTAGACTAGAGTTTATAAAAGAAAAATAATTCTTACATTATTTAAAGTAGGATATTTCTTTTAATAGAATTCTATATAAAGTATGAGACATGGGCTTAAATTGTATTTACCATACGTGTTGTTTTTAACAACACATTAAATATTGTGAATAGATAATTTATGATTTCTATTCAAATGGAAAATAGTCTAAATATTATTTACTTTTTAAAACTTTCCTACCATTTTGTATTTTATATTTATGTTTATTTCTTATTTTGATAATAATTAATATATTTATTATTTCTTATTTTGTTAATTAAAAATATTTTCGTAAAAATTGGAACTCATTAGATCCACCGAGTCTATGATGATAGGTAATCGGAATCTAACCCGAGGAGATGTCTAAATGAGAGGATCCATAAATATCATAAAAATATTAAATAAAAAACCATTTTACGAACCTTATTTATAAAGTAAAAGTAGTCTCAATACAAGGAAGGAAGTCTCTTGAAAAACAGTCAAGAGACTCAATGCCTTAAGATAAAAGACAAGAAGCGCGTGAAAATTCCAATATCACATTAACCAACACGCAAACTATAAGATTTTCTTGAATATTGAGTATCCAGTGCGTTTACTTTTGGTGCATGTAATGTATGGATGATCCCATTCTTAAGACTGGAAAAGTGTTTCCAACATTCTGTTTTTATGGTATTTTTATTAATAAATATCCGACACGTGTTAAATAATTTAAAAAATATAAAATTTCTTAAAATATAAAAAATACTTCTTAATATGTGTTGGATGTTGATTGCAGGAATATAATAGAAATTGTAAGATTGGGACGATAAACTTTTTTTCCTTAAGACTTATTTGAGTATTGTTATGCCGAAAGGTTGCCGGACATTTCCATTTGTCTAATGTTGTATTTGGTTAAATGAAATATTCTGTCTTTATTATTACGGAAAACTTTTTTTATTTTTAATTTATAAAATATTTTATTATGAAAAATTATCTATTTCATATGACATGGAGTAGATGAAAAATATCTAATCTTAAAGGAATTGCTATTATTTTCTAATCTTGTTGGATTCATGTTACGGTTATCACAATTACCCTTTTGGCTTATGAAAAGTTCGTGACGTTAATAAAAATGAAATGAGAACAGAGAGAGTCAAACGTACATGAAGAGAAATTCAGAGTAATTGAATGGATATTCAGCCCAACAAACTAAAGCTTACGACTAAGCCCATTTATGAATTGTTTAATTAATTAAACTAACAGCGAGATAATATCTTATCCGAATTGAAATAATCTTATCATACTTTAAATAATTGCAAACCAATTTCACTAATACGCTAATGCATTAAATAAATCAACCTCTAAGATCTTTATTCCCAATGTTCTTGATGTCCAATCCATTATGAAAAAAATTAAAATAATTAAAAAATTACATGGAACATTACATTTAAAATTGTTAAATATCATATACAATTTTATTTTTCTCATCAAATTTTACGATCAAAAGTTCAAGTTAACTGAAATGCACACTCATAACTTTACTACTTCAATTATAGACCGCAAACGGTTGTTGAACGATTGAAATAGACATTCCAAATGGCTAGGTTTGATCCGTGGACCGGCCCATGGGGACTGCTTTGAGCCGCACAGACCCCTTAAAAAGAATTAATAATAATAATGGGACTGGTTTGAGCAGCACGGATCCCTTCAAAAAAATTAATAATAATAATGGGACTGGTTTGAGCCGCATAGATCCCCTTAAAAAAATAATAATAATAAAAAACAAATATAAATAATTATAAAATAAAAAGTAATAAAAAATTAAAAAACATAAATAATATTCAATGATTGAACTATTTTCCATATGAATAAGAATTCTTTATTATCTCTTTACAATATTTAATGTGTTATTAATAATAATATAAAAAATGGTTTTAGGGTTTGTTTGGATTGTCTGATTTGCATTTATATTTTATTTGTTTTATTTATTTATAATAAAAATATCTTTTATTTATCTATTTTTTAACACAAACCAAATAGACCTTTAATTGAAAAAACATGTCTAGTTGCTCTATGTAGAGTTATAAAGACACCAATCTTATTTTTAAATAATGTGAGACTTTTTTTTTTTTTTACCTCTTTTAGGGAATAACTTCAATCCTATATCATGAATATTTCAACTCAAATAAGATGTGATTATGTATAAATAAATATACATGTTTGATAATTTTATGTGAAAATAGGTTAAAGATTATAATATTTTTTAGATCTAATTTTTATTTTGAATTTAAAATTTTATTTTGAAGGAAATTATTGATTTTTTAAATTTATTTATAGAAAAATTATCACGGGTATGTGTAGATTAAAGTGAGCTAACAAAAAAAAAAAAAAAAAAAAAAAAGGAACTATCGTTGGAAATGATGCTGAAAGGAAATAAAAAAGTTAGCCATGTAAAACAATTTTCTCCCCAAAAACTAAATTTTGATGGTGCTGCGTTCACTGTAGGGTTTTCGCATTTAAACCATTCGAACTTCTTGAATTATGAGAAAAAAGTCATCGATTTTCTGTTAAGTTACAAAACCACTAATAATAATAGGACAATAAATTTTTATAAACATAAAAATTCAGGCAGTCTAAGAAAACATTTGCAGCCAGTGTATCTTGTCGCCTACAGAAATCTGAGCAACTTGAATCCAGTTAATACTCTACACTTTGTGAAATAGAATAGGCCTAAATACAAGCCAGAGGGATTTCAAAAATAATAAATAGAATGATTCCTCCTAGATTAACTTGCACGGGGGAAGTGGAGCTCCACAGAGGCCAGGATTTCCTAGAAATGCAGAAACAGGAAAGGTAGCTTTGTGGGGAGGAATTCTTCCACTCAACCTGTTGCTTGATACGTCGAATTCCCTTAGTTCCTCCAAATTCAATATCTCTTCCGGAATAGAACCAACCAGCCTGTTTTTTGATAGCAACAATGTGGTCATTTCCTTTGCATTGCCAAGTTCTGCAGGTACATTCCCTGACAGGTGATTGTTGACAAACTCCAATTTCAGCAACTCGGTCATTCTCCCAAGTGAATCCGGTATTGTGCCTCCCAATTTATTGTTAGATAGGACTAAGGATGTAATCGAAGCCATTGCCGGCATATCCCCAATAAGCTCATCAATTGGACCGGCGAAGTTATTGTTGGAGACATCCAGGCTATTGAAATGTCCTAGTTGATCTTGGACGTTCTTCGAGAATATTGTGTTCAAGTTGCCACTGAAATTGTTGGAATGCAGATCGAGATCCATAAGAAGAGAAAGGTTCTTGAACTCAACTGGGATCGACGAGTAGAAATTGTTGTTTGACAAGTTGAGAAGTGCTAAGTTACTCATGTTTCCTAGCCAGGAAGGTAGTTTTCCACTCAATTCATTACTTGATAAGTCGAGTGTTGATACGGATGACGAAGAAAACCACCTTGGAAGCTGGCCTTTGATTCCAGTTTTTGCCAATATCAACCTGAAGAGTCTCAGATTTGATAGGAATCTTGGTATCTGAATTAGCTGCAGAGGATTATATGAGAGATCTAAGGTTTGAAGATTTTGCAGTTTAGCAAGTTGAGGAGGAACTGGACCGGAGAGTCGATTTAGAGATATATCTAAAGTCTGGAGGTTCTGTAAGTTTCCGATACTAGAGGGGATCCTACCCATAAAGCTGTTATTTGAGAAGAATATGTCTGTAAGCTCCATAAGATTGCCAATGCTGGAGGGCAGATTTCCACTAAGATTGTTGTTCTCAAGGATTAGTCTTTGGAGCTTTGTGAGGTTTCCAACGGAGTCTGGAAGTTTTCCTGCCAATTTGTTTTTGGATAATTGACAAAACACTAGAGACGTTAGTCCTGAAATTGATGATGGAATACCCCTTTAATTTGATTTTGATTCAGATAGAGAACGATCAGTGATGTTAGTCCCCCAACTGATCGCGGAATTCGCCCTGCCAATCTATTTTCAGACAGGTCAAGATACGTGAGGTTCTTCAGGTTTCCAATACCGAGAGGAATGTGACCCGAAAATCTGTTTTCGTGGAGATCGAGCTTGGTTAGCATAACTAACTGTTCAATCGAAGACGGAATAGGCCCTGTCAATCTATTTCCGAGAGTCCTAATTCTGAAAGTGCACTCCAGGATCCAATCACATTTGGAAGAACAACACCAGACAGATAGTTGTCACTAAGATACAACCTATTCAACTTGTGTAGGTGTTGGAATGTCACAGGTATTGAACCTGTTAGCTTGTTTGAATCTAGAAACAGACATTGGAGATGAGATAGTCTCCCGAGTTCTGGTGGTATTGGCCCTCTCAAGTACTTGACATTACTGAGGTCAAGAAGTTGGAGAAATGTTAAGTTTCCCAAATAGGGAGACAAAGTTCCGGTCATGTATGCGTCCACCAGGAAATCATTTTCAGATACGAAACCAGGACGTGAGACATTGACAACACGCCCTGAGGAGTCACACGAGACGCCTTCCCAAGCTGTGCAGCAATCGAGGAGGCGATCCAAGAGCTAAGCAAATTTGAGGGGTCAGATGTGATCTTGCTCTTGAATTGAAGCAAGGATTCCCTGTCCAGTCGTGACATGCATTAGAGATGACAGGACACAAACATGATACTAGCAATAAAAGAGAGATTAGTGAAATAGGATTATTGTAATGTGAAATCCCCATTGAAATGTCCTAACTGCTTAGGATTTATTCTAGCAATATATATGGTGAGTGTGTAGGAAGTCCAGTCTTTTAGTTGAATCTCAGATTCGACCAAGAGCGACATCGGATTATGGTTGGAGTTAAATAATGTGAGCCAAAAAATGGAGAGTTAAGTGCGTGTTCCATTAATTTTTAAATAAGAAAATAAGAATCATATGTAATATAGTTATTTGATAAGATCTCTAATTTTTATGTATTAAAAAGTGAATAGAAGATGCACATCATTCCATATGCATATTGTCTCGCTTATTATATACTAAAAAAGGGGAAAAGAAAGGACAGAAGTTAGGTACAGTCACGGTCAAGAAGAAAAATGTCACGTAGAGAGCAGGAACGAAATAAGAGTTGTCAAGTGCAGTGCATCATAGAGCCACTATAGTTCGTGAATGGATTTATATGCGGCTATGGTATCTTGTCACATTCCGTGAAAGAATAATGGTTATGTCAGCACAATGGCATCTTCCGCGGAAATTAGGTTGATGATGATTTGTTGTTATATCAATCCTACCCCAAATTCTCTAACACTAGCGGTGGAAGTGGCTTAGTTTGATCCGGTTTTGACTAAAACCAAAACAAATCATAATTTACATTTCTTTTTTCTTTTAAAACCAAACCAAAATAACGATTTAGTTCGAATTATAAAATTTTCAAGCCATTGAATAACGGTTCGAATTATGTATTAAATCAAAATTTTAATTAAAGAAAACTTAGTTATGATATTTTATATTTGTGTGGATCTTCAAATATTGAAATTGCTGTACAAAGTTCATATTGTAAATCTCAATAAATATTTTATAAATCCACCACATTTATAATCTATAATCCTTTATAAAATTATTTCGTCACTTACAGTACACTTTTTGACTAATAAAATGTAAAATATAATCTATAGTCCTTTAAAAAATCATTTAGTCAATCATCTACTAACAAATTTGAAAAAAAAAAAAAAATCATTTACCAGCAAAAATCATTTATGAATAAAAGTTTTTGCAGGTGCCGAATCTACCGGTAGAGGTTTAGGCCTCTCTTCTCTACAAGAATCTAGCCTAAGTAGCTTGCCTTGAAACTTGCACACATAGAGAGATCGATTAGCCCTATACTGGGGGGTTATCTGGTGTGACTCATTCGATGCTTAAGTCAAAAATGAGTTTATCCTTAGGTAGAGTGAGAGACTTATGAAGGAGATGAGGATAGCCCTCGTGATCCCTTTTTCAATATGTGATCGCTTACCTCTCGTGGATAATGGTTGAACCCTGATATAAGGAGGCCATAGCAGTTCTCTAAAGGGACCAAACATCATACTTTACATACGATAGGTCCCCATTAGGTTGCCTGTAAGCCTCGAAAAATTTCAGTAAATAATTCCAAAATAAATGTCGAAAATAAATTCTAAAAATGACTCCAAATTAAAACGGAACTTCGACTAGTCCTAAATCACGAACGAATCCAGAAATTTCTTAATCTTGAGAAAATGAAAATCCTTAAAAATAAAATAAGAACTTAACAGTCTATAAATTCAAAACCACTACGTATGAAAAATTCTATATTTAACTCTGACTTGTAAAATCGGGTAATATAGAACTCAAAAATAAATTATTAAACAAAGTAAATAACAGTAAACTTTTGGAAATAAAATTCAATTCAAGAATTCCGAAAACGTTAAGAGATATTAAATACTTACAAAAATAAAATTTAAAATAAATTTCTCAAACTAAATATATTGTACAAATATAAACCCTCGTTTCCAAATTGGCAAAGATCTAAACTGGAAAAATCACCCGGGAACCCTAAGTGGAATATAGTAGTTCACGTAAACCCTAATTTTTTAGGGTAATATCAAGTTCAAACCCTAAACCGGAAAGTCAATCGAAAACATAAGTCAACAAATTCTCAAGAAACCCTAGTAGTTTAGATCTGGCAATCCCGTATTTCTAAACCAAGGAGTCGAAATATGAGTAAAGGGTGTAGTTTGGTTCGTAATAATACTAGGATGCTTTAAAAGATAAGATTAGTGAATTTTTGATCTATTTCAAACCCGATCGAGTACAGACTTCGCAAAAGTGTGTCTCGGAGCTTGAAATATTAAATATATGATATTAGTACCGTTAGAATCGTAATTTCATAAGATTTTCAAATATATCAATTATATAATTTTTTGGGTTATAAAAGTTACAGTTATAACCTTTTTATTATATTTTCATTACTACCGGTACTTTAAATGTATAATTTACTTTTTGATTTCTTCTACACTATTTACAAGTACAACTACCCATAACCTATTGCTTACATCCTTACATCCTACTCTTACAATTTCATCATTTTCTTTATAATTTACTTTTCCAATGTAACTTTATTACTTAAATTACTTATTTAATTTCAAAACTTACACAAGACAACTCATTTTCTCTCTCTCTCTCTCCAAGGGGCCGGCACAACTCCTTCTCTCTTTCCTCTCTCCAATTTGTTTTATTTTCTTTTGTTTAATCAAAGAAACCTAATCATTTCTCTATATAAGTATTATACCTCTTTATGCCAACTTCTTTTCACTTCCTTTCTTTCTTCCTTCTCTCTTTAGAAAATTTTTGCAAAAACTCTCTCCTCTCTCTCTCTCAAAACCGTAACACACATACACACACGCTCACATTATTTCTCTTCAAGTTTCTTGATCCAAACATCCAATAGGTAATAGATCCACACCTTGTTACCTTAAATACATGTAATGGCAAGTTCATTCATGTGTGATTCCACACAAAAATTTTCACGAGCTTCAAGTTAGGAATGTGGAAATACTTGAACATGAGATCCTTGCCATCACAATGTTATAGATCTTGTTATTTGAATTATTTTGCTATTATCTTGTTTTATTATTAAGTTATGTTATTATTATTGATGATTTGTGCACATTTTCATCATCTATTTATATTCACATAACCATCATAGTATTCATGCATTTATAAGTAGTATAGTAGATTAGATCTAGTTGTTTTAAGTTCATAAATACATTAGACTTTTGTTTTATGTTCATAAATAACTGGTAATAGCTTGATGGTAGTGGGAAAGTATTAGAAAGCTGAAGATCTATTTTAGTTTCAACAAAAATCATTTTTGAAAATTCGACTAAAAAAGGAACCATATTTCGAAAACCTATTTTTCAACTTTAAAATGTGTATTTTACATTAAAAAGTGAAGGGCTTAGAGAATAGATATCATAAATGAGTGATCTTGATGAGTAAAGTTTAGATCTACTAAGAATATTTTCAAAACAAAGGCAAGTTTACGAAAGTTATATTTCAATCTCAAAAATAAGTTTTAAATTCATAATAAAAGAAGCTTAAAATATAAACACCCATTTTTCAACTTCAAAACAAGATTTTTATTAAAGAAATGGAAGCTTTAATGGGCATATATCATCAAGACTTCATTTTATATGGTTCAAAGGTGATTTTTAAAGATTATTTTTCAAAAACAAAATTCTATTTTGGATCTAGACTAAGGTATAACTTAAAAACATGTTTTCCAACTCAAAAATGAAGTTTTTATTCAAGATATGGAAGGCTCTCAAGATAGGATATGTAAGAAATGAATTTTCATAAGTTTAGATGGATTTTATCAAAAGATATGTCCAAAAACAAATATTGTAAATTCGGATCTCAACCAAGATCAATTTTGAAAACTCATTTTTCAACACAAAAATGAAGGATTTGTTTAAAAAATGAAAGGCTTATGGAATAGGTATCAATAGGAGATGTTTTTGATAAGTAAATAGTAGATCTATTAATAGAGATTCTCAAAATAGGAAAAAATTACAAAGTATAAAATTTGAGTTTTATTCTAACCTTGTAAAATTCGGATGGTTTCAAGACCATGCCTTAAAAACCCTTTTTTTCAACTCCAAAATTTGAGTTTTGTATGAAAAATGAAGAGTATAGGCCATAGATATCATCAAGTAATGATTTTTATAAGTTGAGATGGATTTGCTAAGAAAAATATGTAGAAGAAGGAGTAGAAATAAAGTAGGAAAATTTGAGTTGCTTGTCATTTTAAGAAATTCGTAATCTTGGAGTAATGCCATGAAAACACCTATTTTCCAAACTTAAAATGAAAGTTTTATTTAAGAAATGAAGTCCTTAAGGGATAAGTATGATAGAGCCTTAAATTTTAATGTATTAAACAAGTTTTTCTCAAAGAAATCACTCAAAAACTAATTTTTCAAAATTCGGATTTTGAATAACCCCTATTTGAAAACATGTTTATAAAGTGTAAAATGGGAATTTTTATGTAGAAATGAGGTCCTAAGTAATAGATATAATGAAGACTCAATTTGAACAAGGATAATTATATTTTCTTAAGAAATAAATCCAAAACAAATGGAATTTATCAAAGTTAGGAAACTAGTTTTCTTAAAAGTAAATAGCCATGGAGTCTTACAAATAAAAAGTTTCTAAAATCTCCTTTTAGTAAATATTGTCAAAGGCATGCATACATCAAGCTCATAACATGCCATTCATGATAGGAAATCATTAACATTGCATGTATAGTTAATCTACATAGTAGGAACATTACAAACATTTACAAAACCATTTTTTGGAATTGGAATTTGCTACGATATGAACTGATCAGATCTTTTCGAAGCTTAAAGGTTTTCAAAACTTTAAAATAATATTAGAATTAGATAGATCTTTGAAGTAGATAGAAATCGATATTTAATTTGCGAAATTTCGAGTTAAAATGACCAAGTTATGGCCGTTTTAAGTCGGGACTTCCGCAAATGACGAGAATTACGAATTTACTAGTTTTGTTAAATAGTTCGATTAGTTAAGTGATGAAATACTTATTAGGGTATTTCTTCCTTTTTAGGTGACCCCGAAATTGACGATTTCCTACCACCGGATACTTTTACTAAAAGACGGTGATCCAATGGCCGTGTGAGTTTTCCTCTTATTTTGTTACCTTGTTTGTGCTTGTAGCTAGTTGCATTAGAATTATAGGAACAAGATAAAAACGATATGAATAGGGATGGGATAGATGATGAGACTGCGATGTATGTATGCCAAAGAATACTAAAGCATATCGAAACCATGAATCGATTGGATAACTGCACTGTTCATATTGTTTTTGTTTATGTGTATGATATTGGTTGGTCACTCTAAAGATGTATGAATAATTTGTCCTAAACAAAAATAAATCGGTCATGCATCGCATCGGTTAAGTTGCATTTGGTAGCGTGCTACTCCTACGCAGGTCGATCGGTATGGTTTGAGGACTCGTTTGGAGAATTAGACCGGTATCAGAGTTCATTCATGAGGAACTAAAGCACACCGGGGATGCATCCCATGTATGAGCCTAGCCAAGTTGAGTGCTATGAGCCTGGGGGGCTTGGGGACTAGCAATGGTTGTGTAGACTTTCAATACCATCCCTAACCCTAGATACGGAGGGCGTAAATCCGTTCTGTTATGGGTTCCGGATACCCATACATAATTGTCTACTCATGTGTTTGTTATGCATAGCATATGGATGATTTATAACTTGCTTGGTATGTACGAAATTAAGGGAAATCTCACTAAGCTAATGAAGTTTATACCCCAATAGATGTTTGATTAAACAGGTTAACTCAAGAATGCTACGTGGGGACCGAGATGGTTGGAGTCGAGTATGACTTCGGGATTCCGGTAGGAAGTAAGAATACTTGAAAATATTAGCTAGTCTAGTAAATTGCTTTGTAATAGTTTTATGTAGTGAAATCTTTTGATGAATTGTAATTGAGTATAGTGAATGTATTTCCTTTACATTGTTACCAAGTTGTATCAATATAAAATGTATCACTCCGATGTGTCTCCTCCATGTGTTAGCGCTTTGTACATAGTATGGAAGCCTTTGTGTGATTGAGGTGGTCATTCTAGACTTTAATATTGTGTACGGCGGACTGCCACGTTTAGGGTACTCTTTGGGATGTGACATTGCCAGCTGGCCTGAGTTATTAGCACAACAGTATTAGATGTAGGTCGTGTCTATTTTTATTTTGTGGCATGGATATGCCGGGTATGGGAGCAGCTAGACTAGGCACAGACTATCAAGAAGATCCACTTGTTAGGTCGTTGTGGGTCCCATGAAGAGGTCGAAGGCTACGACTTGCATGACCTTCCTAAACGTATCCCCCATGTATGGAGATTGAGGTTGAGCTCGTGGGGCATGCTCTTTTAAGACTACCTAAGCTTGCATTGGTGTTAGTCCTTGTTGTAGTGATGTGACCAGTCCATGGGCTTCTTATGGAGTGGGCTCTCTACTGAAGTTGGGCTATGGGCCTTTCCCTTTGTTAGGCTTTGACCCAATAAGACTTATCCGAAAATTTACTATCAACAAAAGTGATTTGATAACAAAATATACAATAAAAAATTAATATGTAATAAGAAGTATAAGTAAAAATTACAAAACCTATACTCTACAAAGCTAAATGATTAATAAAAGCCAACATTATGTTACAATGGAGGAATATATCTTGAACCAAAAAAATAATTTTTGAAAAGAAACAAGTTATTATTAACCAATATTTGATAAGTGTCAAAAGTCCTTTATTTTTAGTGATTATTTGGGTACATTTATTATGTATTTCATCAAAAAAAGGATACTCGTTTTATGGTTTAATGAACATATTTAGATTATTTTACGATGATTTGAGTGAAATCAATGTGAAATTGGCAAAATATGGACAAAAGCTAAATTTACACATGTACTACCTTGTGCATGGCCATGATGAAGGTAAGGGAACAAATGCTTTAAATTTTCAACTCTTCCTTCAGTATAATTAGGAAGAAGGCAAGTGAACAATCTAGAGAGCAAACAGAGAAGAAATGAACAACTGCACCGTTAGCATGGTCGTGCATGTTATAACTGCCTAATGTCGTTGAAGCTGAATTCATCCCTCCTCCAAGCATGATTGTGCATACTCGGTCGTGCAGACATGTTTCCCATCTTAAATTATAAATAGCCGCATTATCCTGGTATTTGAGAATCTTTTCGCATATTTTCCAAACCTTACAAGAGCAAACGACGAGCTTCAAGAAGAGAAGAATTGCTTGAGCTTCATCAGAAACCACAAGACGTCACAAAAGGGTTTTATTGTTACATCATGATTACTTCTATTTCCTGTAGTTCTTTTATTCTCATTTTAAATTCCATGAAGGAGTAGATCTTTATAGCCTGCATCTTGTGAAACCTTAAACCATGTGATCGAATTGCTTTTTGATTAATGAAAAGTTTATGCCTTAATTTCTATTCATGTGATTTAATTGTCTTGTGATCAATTTATGCGCAAAATTGATTGTATGTATAATTTTTATTAGATAGAAAGAGGTTTCATCTAATAATAGATCTTCATGAATAGAGAGATTGCATGTTTCACCTAGAGGTAGGAAAACTATGATTTTCTGCATAAAGATTTAATCTTTACAAAGGGGATCACGAACTTTTATGCGATTTTATGTGGTGTTAGTGAGTGAGAGGTCTCCGCTATCTCTTGTAGGGTTAGGAATTAATTAATTCGAGGGAGTAATTGATTTACTTAAGAGATCCTGCAGTGCAAAGCATAAATAATTCGTTAAGCAATCCATTATCATTAGAAATTTAAGGTTTACGATGGATCAAGATGAGGGGTATGTTTTGTGATTGAATATATCTTTTGAAAGCATACATAATTAATCTTAGGGTTTGCTAAATTAGTTAATTAGTAATTAAATAATAGATGTCGCTTCAAGCATTAGGCTAAATAGTAGAAAAACGGTAATATTAGTCCTTGATCTTTAGATCCTTGTGGACGACACTCGTTTTAATCCTATACTACTCTGGATAGGTATTCTTTCCTATGCTCGATTGTCTGAATTAACTTGGGTTTATAAATTTTATAATTTGATACGATCGGTAAACGTGCATCAATATCCATGATATAACAATTATTATAATAAAATTATAAGAACACATATGACCTTTAATTGATCATTACAGCAAAATTATAATTACAAGTAAAATATTTTTATGTTTGTCTAAAATTGTTTGGTTTGGTTTTGTGGATTTATTTGGTTTACCCTTCTAAACCAACCATAAATTTATGAGTTGGTTTAGATCGAGAATTTTCTAAACCAAATTGCTTAAAAAAAAAAAAACCTTATTTTCGGTGTGGTTTGGTTCAATAACAGATTAGTTTGATTGGCTTTTTTGCCTACCCTTACTTATATATAGATGAAGATTTTATCTTTTATTCAAAACATGGATGTTCTGAGATAAAAGCAGCTATAAATTGACATTATCAACACACTCAATTTAAATTTAATTTAACACTAGATTAGAAAGAAGGAAATAAATGAGAAAAAAAAAAAAGAAAATGAGAGAAAAAATTTAAAAGGAAAAAAAGTAAAATGGCAAAGTTTTGTTTGGATCGGGGATACATCTAACTGGGTTGTTATATGATTTTTGACTTGCTCGATTCACTCAAAACCTTATAGGGCTTTTCATATCCCAATAGCTTAATCAGGACAATCTTGTTGTATATTCTAAGTAAAAATGATAGTTGATGGCCTTAACTATCATTAGCAAGTGGAATATACAATGCTTATCTCATTAAACCAATCTATTAACATTTGTTAAGTGATGACCAACAATCAGAAATACAAAGAATCAGAATAAATATATTTTATCTTTTCCTTTATAGTAATACAATTTCAACTTTCCTCACATAATTCTTAATCTTCTCATATTTCATTCTACCAAAACCAATCTTGATACTTGCTAGGGAATCTTGTATTTCTACAAAATGATCTATAGGGTATGAGCATATAACCATAGCCCAGTAAGTGGATATAAAAAGGGTAATCATAAACATTATAGGAAAAATCACAATAATTATTATTATTAGAGTAAATTGTGCAGTCAATTAGAATGTCATTCACATGATGTTGATTGGTACATCACGAGAATAGAGAAATTGATGCAATGCGAATCATGATCAAATGACGAGATAAATTGGATAAATCAAGATGATTCAAAGAAAGGAAAAACGAAGTGAAAAGATGTGAGCCGGCCCCAAAGCCGCCGACCTTTATTAGTTTGTTGCTTTGTTTCTTATTTTCTTTAGACAATATCTTGTATTTATTATTTAATCAATTTTGCATTTTTTAGGATTGACTTTTAGGATTCTATTTTTTGAGTTTCCTTTAGTCAATATTGTATTTATTATTTTACCTTTTTAGGATTTTCTTGTAATAGTATAAATAGGCCTTTAGGCTTGTCTTTTTAATGATAACAAATATTTTGATATCTTTGATATTGAATTGAGAAGATTTTATCTGAATTTGCAATTGTTAAACAATTGTGTGATCAAGTTCACGTTTTGAAATCAATTGTCAAATTGGTTTCTGTTTAAACTCTTTCGTGCTACATCAGATTAGTATAAGAGCGGTAAAATCCTATGGATATGTCAATAGACTGCAGAATAGGAAGCGGTCATATTCCTCACGGTGTTCGGGGTACAGAAGTCCTACATTACCGGACCGATATGAAGGGTAGTAGAGGAAAACATTGGTAAGAGATTCCAATGTATGGAACAGTGCTTTAATGACCTGATCTATCGATCTAATACCAACAGTAGCAGGCCTGAATATTGGAGACAACCGGAAGGCAATCCAAGGATTAGTTTTGTTACTTATGATACTAATGATGAAGATGAGATTTTGTTTTATGATAGATAACCTTGTAGAAGAGGTGGTGATAGTGGTGGCAGATCTACAAGAGGTAAGGCAAATGGAAGATGTAATTTTGATGATTATTATGAATGTAGGTATAAATATGGGAGGAATGATTCCAAATTACATATAGATAATCCATATTTTAAAGGAGACTTAGGGAATTAGGAATTTGTTGATTGGATTGATGCGATTGAGAGAATCTTTAAATATGTAAAAATTCCTGAAGAAAAAAGTGAAATTGGTGGCTTTAAATTAAAAGGGTGTGCTTTTGTTTTGCTGGGAGAGGTTACAAAATAGGATGTATCGAGAAGGGAAGCAGCTTGTTAGGAAGTGGTTTAGAATGAAGTTATTAATGGAAGATAAATTTCTTTTGGATTATCCTGTAGAGTTTGAGAAGTCTGTGGAAATTAATAATTGGAAGGAAGTAGAAGATATTCCTACTCCAAAGGAAAGTGGAAAAGGATACGTTGAAGAGACTTCGCAAAAGACACCATCATAAATTTCAGAAGCCATCACTTCTAATATACTGTTTGAATTGCCACGAAACATATTGAGACTCCTGAAGTTATTGAAAGTAAACCTATCGGAACATTGGTTCAGGAGGAGAAAGAAAAAGAATCAACTGCTGTTGAGCTAAAGGACAAGTTGGTTGACAAAGTTGAAGATAAAGAAAAGCAAATAGATGAAGTGATTGAAAAGGAAGCAAAGGAGGAGCCTGAAAGTAAACAGGTTGAGACTAGAAATAAAGAGAAAGTAGATGTGGAAAAGAAGAATTTGGATGCTGAGGATGTAGGGTTTGAGCATTTGAAAGAATCATGTAAATCCCCGAAATTTTTGGATTCAAATTATAGTTTAAAATCTAATCGGAAGTCAACCGGAGTTTCCAGAGTTAACAAAACCCTAGTTTACCGTAACCACTTAAGTCCGGCATTGCCATTTTCTCTAGCCCTAGAAAACGAAGTGGGAATAATTAGCTATAATGGTTCGTAATAGCTATAGGTTACGTAAAAATAGCAGTTTTGCAAAATTCGAGTATCCTTAGAACTCGATCGGACACAGTTCTCGAAAAATGTGTTTCGGAGCTCGGAATAGAAAAAATATTCCGAATATATCGTTAGACTTGTAAAAATATAAGATTTTCAAAAATATCAATTTCGTAATTTTTCGGTAACTAAAAATATCAAATATCACATTTATACGCGTATTTTCTTACTACCGGCATTAAATTGTCATGTCTACTTTTACATTACACTATTTTCTACTATTCTACACTATTCATCTATCTTTACTTTTTCTTACAACCTATTCTTACAATCCATACACCTATTTCTTACACATTTTCATTTCCAGTACAATTTCACATATTTCATTTCTTACTTTTAATTAACAAAATAACAAAAAAAAAATAAAATTTTCCTCCCCCATTACATCAAAGTAGCGCCGACCCCCTTCTTTTTCCTTCCCATTTGTTTTGTTTTTCATTTATTTAATTAACACAATTTATCTCTCACATTTTCTTATAAATACCTCCTCATACCTTCACTTCTTTCACACCACTTTTTTACTAAAGTTACTCTCTCAAAATCTCTCAAGAATTCTCTCCAAGAAGTTCTTACAAGAAAGCTCTCTCTAGTTTCTCCTTTTAGGTAAACTTTCTTCAAGAAATTCCTATGTTCATCTACTTAGTATGAACTTAGTGTGTGTTTTCTAAAACCATTAAGGTTAAGAAAGCAACGATAGGTTTATACTTTGTTTTTGTTCATAACCTCAAACTCCTTTATGTTCTTTTATGTTCATTACTATTTAATATATCTATATAGCTATCTATAATATTTAGAGCATATAAGCTCATTGTCTTGCAATTTATTTACCTTTCATGCAATTTATTTTCTTCCTTACTATTTATTTAATTTCAAGTTGTTTTTAAGACTAGTCTTTTTAGTCTTAGACTTGTTCTCATTAAGTTAAAACATTTTCTTTTCTTTTCGGGATTAGTCTTAGTCCCAGGGTACCTTGATGAAGCTAAGGTCCCAATACTTGATTTACTTTCTTATTTGCTTAATTTTTCAAGTTATTATGTTCCTTTATATTTCTATAGTTTATGATTCATATTCATGCATGAACATAATGTTTTTGTCTCAACAAAAATAAATGAGGAAGTGTTTTCTTAAACTAAAGGTTCTTTTTAAATAAATGTAGAAAATAGATTTCTTAAAGAATCATGAACATGCTTAGAAATGATTTTTCTTAAATAAACAAAAAGTTTTATAAAAACTTATTTTTCATCAAGTATTAGAAATTCTTTTGAAACAAAAATATCATTTTATTACTTTTAAAAGTTGTTGGAATCTAAGTTTAGAAAATAAAACCACTCCTTAGGAATTTAAAGTAATCACAAGAGATTAAATTTAGAAAAAGGGAATATTCATCTCAAATAACTCAAGATCTTTTCAAAAGTAAAATGAATATTCCAACAAATCTCAAGTTCAACCTTTTAAACTTTACTTTTTTCATAAGTTGAGACAACTTCATTTACTTCATCCAATTGTTATGAGTCAATACATATATGTATATATATCTTCCAAAAAGTTTATAAAAATACTTGAAACATTCATCTCTTCAAGTGAGTTTTATTTAAAAAGAGAAACTCAAGTTTTTACAAATTCGTGGAGAATCTGGTCGCTGCTTTTTCGGAACCCAAACGACTTAGTTTTATGAAAATAAGTTTAGAAATGTGTAGATCTTTTCGAGTAGGTAGAAAACGATATATTATACGCGAAATTCCGAGTTAAAATGAGTAAGTTATGGCCATTTTAAATTGGAATTTCTTCTTATACGATTTTACTGCGATTTTAAGAAAAGTTTAGAATCCTTAAGAATAGAAGTTCATGAAATACTCATTTTGGGTATTCTTCTTGATTAGATAATCTCGAGGAGGATTGTTCATATCCCGAAGATTACTGCGATTAGTGGAAATCCCGAACAACTCATCCATTTCAAGAAAGGTGTCATTATGGCTGAGTGAGTTTACTTCCCGTTATTTTTCATACTCTTGATTGTGCTTGTAAAATTAGTTGCACTAGAACTTAGGCAAAATCAAAAGGAAGTGTATGATAATATGTTGAAAGAATACTAAGTATATCGAAACTTGATTTGTTTGTAATAAAGTTGTATGTGCGTTAATTTCTTGAAGTGTTTTGAAATTGGTTAATCACTTGAAAGAAGTTAAATGTAACTACTAGACTTAATAAGAAATTATTCATTTACTTCTTCATATGTTGAGTCACTTTTCATCACTACTATACAATTGGTGGGACAAGTGTATATAGTGGTGGTAGGCAGAACCGGTAAATATGTAAATGGCGAGTAAGAGCCGGTAAGATCTATAAAGTGTTTTTAAAAGTTGTGGTTGTAATTGGCCTGAATACCCACCCGAATGTGGGGGGTAATTCATTCAACATATGATTCCCGGGAAAAGTCATATGTTGTATGCTCACGTGGTTATTGCATTCCATATGTTTGAATAATAAACTGGTTGATAATTTACTTTGAGTATGAATTTTGGGATTTACTCACTAAGCCCATAAGCTTACACCCTATAGGTATTTGTTATTCTCAGGGACACTATTTTTGTGCCCGAGGCCTCCTGTGTCCTTGTAAGTTTTTATATTGAAGCTTTGGAGGAAATATGCTCGAAGACTTAGATTAGAATTCCTTTGAAATCTTTAATGTAGTATTTTGGATATTGTAAAGTCTATCACGATCCTTGGATTTAGCAGGGGTATGCCCCTAAGAAATCATGTAATAGACCTTTGGTTATTAATGATATAATTATATTTTATTTCTAGATTCTTGTATGTTCATCTTTACTTGCTTAAACTATGCTTCCCAAAAGCGTCTCCTATTACCATGCTAGATGCCTTACATGTAATACTAAAGCTTTCGCATGACTAAGATAGTCATTCTTAAGCCTTGATATTATATGTGGTGGGCTGCCACGTTTAGGGTACCCTTCGGGGCGTGACAACTTAAGTTGGTATCAAAGCAACAAGTTTATAGGAATAAAGGTAATAGGAATGAATCTAGAATAGAAAAAGATAGATATGTTATTAGGAAAGAACTTAGATAAGTTAGATAAGTCTAGAAATTCTCAAAAAGGAAAATTAAGGACCTTGTTTGTCTTCTCTAGCTTACCCTTGAATAAAGTTAGAATTAAGGCCCTATGTTTGAACTTAAGAAATGATGAAACCCTTGTGGACTATCGGTTAAAAGTAGGAAGCCCATGTAAGGAGTTTGCCCTATTAGATTGATTTAGAAGTTTCTTACGGTATGGAACGGCTCACGTGCCATTACAACCACACCCCTGTGCTCCACGAATCTACGTTCATTTCCCGAAATGATAGTCGTCCAGTTTTCCCGATTTTGAATTTGGAATTCCATAGGCCGATTATATATCTATGCCCACGATGAGCCAGCAGATCACGGCGAGGATGAGGATATTTCCAAGCCAGTCAAGATTTCGAATGGTCTGATGAGAATATGCCGAATCGAAGACGATCTCACACAAGAGACCTGACCGATAATGGAGTAATGGAAGTATCCGATGAGGAGCATGCATCACAGATAGAGTTTGATCAATGGGAGCCAAGCACGTCTAAGAATCAACCCTCCGTAAAGGAAAAAGAATGATGGTTCGAAGCTAACTGAAGCTATTCAAAACTAAGATGGCTAAGGACGACTTCTAGACCCAACCACCGTAATGCAACTCCCTCACCATGAAGAAAGATCAAAGGAGGAAGGAAGGATCCCATGAGCAATCCATGTGTCCAACAAGAATTTTGTAACAGAAATTAGGAAATAGGATCAATCAGTAGTTTAATTTATGCTTTCGGAAAAGTGTTCAACATTTGTGGTATTTTGAAATTTTTTTTTGCAAGCCTTGATTTCTTTATGGGATTTCATTCCCTTTTATGCTTTTTAATTAAATGAAGTATTTTGGTTTAACAAGTTTCATCTCTCGATTTAGTTGCTTAAACTTCTTTGTATGATATTTCTCTTTATATGATTATTTCCTTGAAAGCTCCCGCAATTTCCGTAACTTAATATGTAAAAAACTTAATAATCTAGTATTACGTAAACGATTAAAATAGCCGACCTAGAAGGGGACGACCGAGGATGAGGCAGGCATCGAATAACCCGCCTGAAGAAGTTAACCAACTAGAAGTGCCCCCTGTGGCTCTTGCCCCAAATCCGCAAGGCGATCTCCAAGCACTCTGGGTCAATTAACTCAGCTTCTTAATGTGTTAGTTCAACAACAACAGAGGAATATGCCACCACAGGCACCAGCTCAAGCACCACCCCAGCAGGCACCTCAAGCATCTGTACATGGACCAGCAGCACCTGATGCTCAATCACATACAGCACCCTTGCCGCCTCCGCCCCCACCTCGACCATACAGAACTTCACTCCCAGATTTTATAAAAAATAACCGTTACTTTGACGGAGCTTTTGGGAAACCAGATGAAGCTGAAGATTGGCTTGCGTAGATAGAATGATCTTTTGCCGCCTATGAAGTTCCTCATCATCTTCGAATAAGCTATGGTACCTATATGTTGAGGTTTAATGCCCGCGTCTGGTGGGAGTCCAAGAGTAGGGAATTGCCGCCACCTATCACCTGGGATATGTTTCGGAATGAGTTTCTGGAAAATTATTTCCCTGGAAGTTTAAGAGTAAGGTATAGTGCGGATTTCTTGCACATATCCCAGAAAGGAAAATCCATAGAACAATACGAGACGGAATTCAGCCGACTCCTGCAGTATGCTCCGGATTCTTATAAGTATAGTGAGAAGCTGAAACGACAAGTGTTCCTGAATGGGTTAGATGAGGACTTAAGGATGCGGTTAGAAGAGTTTGACATCCGTACCTTCAGGGAATTGGTTGAAAGAGCAAGAATTGTTGAAGGAGCCAAGAAAAGGAAAGCTGGGACTTCTGAGAAGAAAGTGCATGTGTTTGGAAGAAAATTTCAACCAGGAACAAGCTTCAATTTCCCTTTTAAGAGGTTTAAACCAATTAGCCACTTTAAGGGAAATTTCAGTGGACAAAAGGATAATTCCAAGGTAGCAGTAAGTTGTTGGAAATGCAAAGGGGCACTATCCGAAGAGATGCCCCCTTCTCCAGAACAAATGTTATTTCTGTGGTGACCCGAGCCATAAGATTCCGGATTGCCCAAAGAAAGCTTCTACGACTTGTTTCGTATGCAAGCAAATGGGACATTTTGCCAACGAGTGTCCCAAAGAAATCTCACAACAAATCGACCTGTTGGATCTTCAGGAGGACTTGCCCCGACAAGGAGTGGGAATGGAAGCGGAAGTCGCTCGGCATCATCTATGCATGGGCTGAGAATTTACAACCTTGAAGGGCAATGGGTTGTGGAGGATGCCGAAGAAGGAGTAGAGTTGGCTGCCCTGGACCATGGAGAGGAGTATGACTATAGCTTGGTTACAGGTTAGCCTCAACCTTTAAAATATGTTTGTTTGATATCTGTTGAGTATAAAGTTATGATGTATGTTGGAAATAATAGATGTCTAGGGAACCTTAAAGACAATAAGAATAGTAACACACGCGTCTTGAACGCAGGAACCATAAATAGGGGACCTAACCGCTTATACCCTCTTCGATACCGGTGCAACACATTCCTTTGTTGCGCTAGTATAGCCTTGAAGACCGGTTTACCTATCACCACAACCCAACAAGTTTTCGTATAAAAACCCCCACCGGTAGTGTGGTGACTACCAAAGAAGTAATAAGGAATTGCCCCATGAAGATACAAGGCCATGAGCAACACGATCTTATAGTAATAGAAATCAGCAAGTACGAAGTGATTCTCGGAATGAGTTGGTTGTCCATGGTGGAAGCAAAGGTAGATTGTAGAATAAAAAGGTGGAATTCATGGGACAAGACGGGAAGAAAGCTACGTTTTTGGGAGAATCCGCAACTTCTAAAAGTTTGGAGTTAAGTTCGTTCGAGTAATTGAAAGTTGAGGAAGGAGTTGAAAGTTATGTGGGAAGTACGGAGGGGGGGAAAGACCCAACATTGACGACATCCCCATCGTTAATGAATTCTCGATGTTTTTCCAGAAGAATTGCCTGGGTTACCCAAAACGAGAAATCGATTTGAGATCGATTTGATGCCAAAAACAGAACCATATCCAAGGCACCATACCGAATGGCACCGTTGAGCTCAAGGAACTTAAGAAGCAATTACAAGAATTGCTTGACCAAGGATTTGTTAGACCAAGTGTCTCTTGGGGAGCTCCGGTATTATTCGTAAAGAAGAAGGATGGATCGATGAGGTTGTGTATTGATTATCGAGAACTCAATAAGGTCACTATAAAGAATAAGTATCCATTGCCAAGGATTGACGATCTCTTTGACCAACTACAAGGAGCAAGTGTATTCTCACGCATTGATTTGAGATCTGGATACCACCAGCTGAGGATAAAACCAGAGGATGTGTCAAAGACCGCTTTAGAACTCGGTATGGACACTATGAGTTCATGGTATGCCATTTGGATTGACTAATGCACCAGCTGCTTTCATGGACTTGATGAATCGGGTGTATAAGCCGCTCTTGGATAAATGCGTGATTGTCTTCATTGATGATATTTTGGTCTATTCTAAAACACGGGAGCAACACAAAGAACATCTAAGAATGGCATTACAAACCTTAAGGGAGCACAAGTTATATGCCAAATTATCCAAGTGTGACTTTTGGTTGGACCAAATATCTTTTCTAGGACATGTTATCTCAGGGAAAGGAATATCAGTAGATCCTGAAAAGATTAAGGCCGTAATGGAATGGAAACAACCAAGGACGGTGACTGAGATTAGAAGTTTTCTTGGATTAGCTGGCTATTACAGGAAGTTTGTGCAAGATTTCTCAAAAATAGCTAAGCCACTAACTCAGTTGACCCAGAAGAATGAAAGATTCATTTGGAATGAGAAGAGGGAACAAAGTTTCCAAGAGTTAAAGCAACGGTTGGTATCTGCTCCAATTTTAACCTTACCTGATCCAGAAAAGCCATATACCGTCCATAGTGATGCGTCAAGAAATGGCTTAGGATGCGTGCTTATGCAAGAAGGGAAGGTAATTGCTTATGCTTCACGGCAGTTGAGGCCACATGAACAAAATTACCTGACACATGATCTTGAGTTAGCCGCAGTTGTCTTCGCTCTCAAGCTTTGGAGGCACTACCTATATGGACAGAGATGCGAGATTTATACGGACCATAAGAGCCTCAAGTATTTATTTACACAAAAGGAATTGAATATGAGGCAAAGGAGATGGTTGGAGTTGATCAAAGATTATGACCTTGGAATAAACTATTGCCCTGGAAGAGTGAATGCGGTAGCAGACGCTTTGAGTCGAAAGAACCATGGAGAAGTTGCAGCCATGCTCACAACCCAAAGGGAACTTATAAAGGAATTCGAGAGGTTGAGCATCGAATTTGTAGGACAAAGTGCGGAAATAGAAATTTCCCATTTGGTAATGGAGCCAGCCCTAATAGAAAGAATCAAGGAATCTCAGCGATATGATGAAGTCATACAAAAGTTGAAAAGTGAGATACAAGGAGGAAAGTATGATGATTTTGAGATAGATGAGGAAGATGTAGTAAGAATAAAGGGAGATTATGTGTACCGAATGATGAGGAGATGAAAAAGGAAATAATGAATGAGGCGCATAAATCAGGATATACCATGCACCCCGGTGGTACCAAGATGTACCAAGACCTTAAAAGTTGCTTTTGGTGGAATGGTATGAAAAAGGACGTAGCTGAATTCGTAATGAAGTGTCCCATATGTCAACAAGTAAAAATTGAACACCAAAGGCCAGGAGGACTTTTGATACCATTGACCATACCAGAATGGAAATGGGACCAAATTACATGGATTTCGTATGTGGATTGCCCCGAACATCAGCCGGATATGATGCTATATGGGTAATTGTGGATCGACTTACCAAGTTAGCCCACTTCATCCCCATCAACATGACCTACTCAATGGAGAAGTTGGCCCGGCTATATGTAAGGGAGATTGTGAGACTGCATGGAGTTCCAGCAGGAATTATATCGGATCGAGATCCCCGCTTCGTGTCAAAATTCTGGATGAGTCTTCAGAAGTGTATGGGAACTAAGTTACATTTCAGTACAGCTTATCATCCACAAACTAATGGACAATCAGAGCGAACTATCCAGACCTTGGAAGACATGTTGAGAGCTTGTGTTATGGAATTCAAAGGAAGCTGGGAAGCACATCTACCTTTGGTAGAGTTTGCTTACAACAATAGCTATCATTCAACAATTAAGATGCCACCGTACGAAGCTTTATATGGAAGAAGATGTAGATCAACTTTATTTTGGGATGATGTGGAAAAGTTAACAATTGGACCAGATCTCATCCTAGACGCCTCAGATAAAGTCAGGATTATTCAGCAAAGGATGAAAGAGGCCCAAGATAGATAGAAAAGTTGGGCAGATCAAAAACGGCGAATCCTTGAGTTTAACGTTGGTGATCATGTGTACCTAAAAGTGAATCTGATAAAGAGTATTCATCGTGTACGGCTCGAGGAAAGCTTAGCCCAAGGTATATCGGACCTTTCGAAATCCTCGAACGAGTAAGCGATTTGGCTTATCGCTTGGCGTTACCTCCAAACCTGTCGGGAGTACATAATGTCTTCCATGTCTCAATACTAAGAAAGCATATTCTCGACCCTAATCGGATTGTAGAACTTGAACCAGTCAGGCTGAAAGAGAAATTGAGTTATGAGGAGCACCCAGTTCGAATTCTGGATAAAAGGTTCAAAAGCTGAGAAACAAGGAAATCCGATATGTCAATGTGTTATGGAGGAATCATTCATAAGAAGAGGCTACCTGGGAAGCCGACGATGAGATCCGAAAGAAATATCCAAATCACTTTGAAGATTCAAGTACGAATTTCAAGTTTTGAGGACAAAACTTTCTTTAAGGGGCAGGTTGTGAATGCTGAAATTTTTGGATTCAAATATAGTTTAAAATCTAATCGGAAGTCAACCGGAGTTTCCAGAGTTAACAAAACCCTAGTTTACCGTAACCGCTTAAGTCCGGCATTGCCATTTTCTCTAGTCCGTAGAAAACGAAGTGGGAATAATTAGCTATAATGGTTCGTAATAGCTATAGGTTACGTAAAAATATCATTTTGCAAAATTCGAGTATCCTTATAACCCGATTGGACACAGTTCTCGAAAAATGTGTTTCGGAAACTTCACAATTCTTTGCTTGTTTCATTGTAAATCCTTTGGAAAGCTCATTTGTTTCTCATTTATCCCTGAAATGAATAATTTATCAAATAAGTACAATTTTCTTGAGTAGATCAATAAAATATCATATAAAATATATCATGCCCCGAAGGGTACCTAAACGTGGTAGTCGCCACATACGGTATTAAAACTTAAGAATGAGTTTCCGAAGTAATGCGAAAGTTTTCAACACTATATGTAAGGCGTCTATCACAACAATAGGAGACATTGGTGGGATGTATAGTTTGAGATAGTAAATACAGCAATACAAGAATCTAAATAAACATCAAATTTATCATTAAGAGAATATAATCCTTATATCATCTTAAGGGTTTTTCCCTTATAATTCTCCAAACAATCATAATAACCACTTAATCTTTCTACAACCAAATAATACTAACACCAAGAATATTAAAGGATGATCAACCTATGATCTTCAAAAGATTTCCATAAGCTTTACTAAGACATCATCCCACTCGAGTATATGAAGTCTTTGGGTATAAAAGATATTGTCCTGTTACAACAAAGGTCTATCGGAAGTATAAGCATAACTAGCTTAGTGAGAATATTCCTAAATCAACGTACTTGTATAAATAATTTCAAACAAGTTATTAAACAAGCATATGAATGCATCAAGCAAGTGATCATGCAATACATATGATCTACCGGAAATCATATGTTTGAATGGATTTACCCCTCCATTCAGGGTTAGGTGTTCCAGGCTCTTTAAAACCCATCTTTAAATCTAACTCAGGTAATTTATTTCAGGCTCCTACTCACCCATCATAACATAGTTCTTTTGGGCTCCTATTCGCCCATCTTGCAGATTTCTGGCTACTGCACACCCGGCTACTAAACTCTTGTCCTATCGAGAATAGAAGCTCATGCAATGAGACTAACAACGTGATAGGCATGAATCAATTATAATATAATTCATAGAATATGATTAGAGTATTTTAAAGATGATCACAGAATTTGCACACACTCCAACAGAATAATAGTAAAACATAGGTTAATTAACAACGATTCGTGCCTCGGTATGCTTAACATTCTTTCAACCAATATTATCATACACAATTCGTTTTCATCTTTTCCTACTTCTAGTGCTTCTAACTACAAGCACAACCAAGTACGAAAAAGGTAGGAAATAAACTCACTTGGCCATGAGGATCTATCTTTTTTACGGATGAGTCGATCGGTAAATCCACTAATCAAAATAATCCTTCGGGTATGAATACTCCTCCTCGGGATCACCTAATCAAGAAGAATACCCATAATGAGTATTTCTTATTGATTCTATGGTACTTATCAAAAACTATATCATAAGATCGTTAAAATTCGTATAGAAGGTAATTCCAACTTAAAATGGCCATAACATGGTCATTTTAACTCGGAATTGCCATATAATATACCGTTTTCTATCTACTCAAAAAGATCTATTCATTTCTAAGGTTATTTTTGTCATAGAAAGCCATTTGGGTTGGAAAATAATACGGTACAGAATAATTACGAATTTATAGTTCACATAATATGATTTTTCCAAACTTTACTTTACTCAAAAATCCTTAAGCAAAATATATGGATATATATATATATATCGTTGAAAAATCCTTTGAACATATATTTATACTCATATGTATGCATGATTTTGATAGTGTTGTCTCATTATTCGTATTTCATAAACAATTTGTCTTTGATGGTTTTAAATAATAAATCTTTTGAGAATTTCTCATTTTTGAATTGTTAGAAGGAAAAAAAAATATATTTGAGTTGTTATGAGTAAATGTTTTCCTACTATAATTTCATTTTCTCACTTTTCACAAGAAAAATTCGTTTTCAAAAATTTTGGTTCTTTGTGTTATCTATTAACTTTATTTCTAGTGATTGAAGAATGAGCTTTTCAAAATATCCTTTAAGTTTTTGATGTGATCAAATGTTGGGAGTTATGTTAAATGTATATTTTTCTCTCCTTGTTATATCATTTTCCTTCTTTTGAAAATAAGTTTACCTTTAAACTTTACTTGCTTGAAAAAGTTTATTTTTTCTAAGTTGGTTTCTAAAATAGTGAGTTGATTTTACCTTGCTTTGAAAAACTTGTTTTATTCTTAATATTTGTTAAATGGTAGAATAATCTCCTTAGACAAGTTTATAAGAAAAGCTTTCTTAATAAAGAGTTGTTAACCTTAGAACTTAACAAAATTTCATTTTGATTTTGAAAAGAGAATAACAATATGTAAAATTAAGTTTTGAAGAGGCTTTCTTAGTATGTGATTTTCAAAGTCTATAATGAACCTTTTTAAGTCTTATAAAAGATATGGTTGAGTTAAAATCTTAAGTTTAAGACTAAAAATTTTATCTTTATGGAGTATTAAGTTTGGTTTATAAAAGAAAAGAATTTTTTTTCATTATTTTGAAGAAATCTACCTTACTGCTTCTTCTAGAAATTATGATTAGCTTATCCTTTGAAAAGAGTTAAAAACAAAACTTAGATTTTTTATTGAAATTTCTTTTGTCAAGAAATTTAGTTTTCTTTTTCTTTATTTAAGAAAGAACCCATTTTTATTTTTACTTAAGACAACAATATTATAGTCATGCATGAATATGTAGCAATGTAAAAGTAAAGATAATACATAATAAGATAAAAAGAATTACTTGTAAGTAAATGAACATAAATAAATAGTCAAGCATTGGGAACCTTAGCTTCATCAAGGTATCCCGGTCATGTATTGGGAGCCTGAGCTTCATCAAGGCAACCCGGGACTAAAATGGACTAGTCCCAAAAGAAAAGAAAAGAAAAGAAAGTTGTTTTGACTTGATATGGACAAGTCTAAGACTAGAAATACTAGTCTTAATAAATTGCATAAAACAAGTAAATAAATAAATTGCAAGATTTGAAAATAAATAAATAACAAATGAGCTTATATGCTCTATATATATATATATATATATATAGTATACATAATATTATATAAGTTAGATTAGAGCAAAAATAATAACAATAATAACAACAACATAATGTAAAATAGAAACATGAACAAAAACAAAACATGAACATATTGTTGCTTCTTTAACTCATATGAGCCTAAGAAAAATACACTAAGCTCATGCTAAGTTGTATGAACATGATGAAGAAATTTAAGTAGGATTTTACCTAAGGTTTAATGGAAGGTTTGAAAAGAGATGAATGGGTAGTATGTTTTTGTTGCTTTTCTTGAAGAGTAGAATTTGTAGAGAGTATTTTGAGAGGGAATGGTTGGAGAGAGGTTTTGAGAGAGTATTTTGGTAGAGTTTTGTTATGTAAAATGAGTGTGTGAAAGAATGAAGGAGGAAGGGGTATTTATAGAATTTTTGGAGTAAATTTAGATGTAATAAAATAAATTGAAAAGAAAATAATAATAATAAGAAAAGAAGAGGGAGGCCGGCGCATGTACTAGAGGGAGAGAGAGGATTTTTATTTGTTTTGTGATTTTTTTGTAAAGAAAAGAAATAATGTGTAAGGTTTGATGTGAATAAAGTTATATTGGAAAAGTAAAATGTAAGAAAATATGTATGTGAGGTAGTAAGAAATAGGTGTAAGAAAAAGTAAAGATAGTGAAATAGTAATGAATAGTAGGAATAGTACTATGAATAATAGACTAGACATATAAAATACCGATAGTAATAAAAATACGCGTAAACGAGCTATATCTGTTATTTTTAGTTACCAAAAAATTCTAAAACTGATATTTTTGAAATCTTTGTTTAATTATGAGTCTTTTGGTGTTATTGGAATATTTTTATTATTCCGAGCTCCGGGACACGTTTTTCGAGAACTGATCTCGTTTGAGTCCGAAGGACACTCGAAATTCACGAATCAGATATCTTTATGTTACCCGATATTATTACGAACTATTTTAAGCCATTAACTGTAAGCCCCTAGATTTTTCGATAATATTAGCAAACCCTAAGAACCGAAAGTCAAAACGAAACCCTAAAATGAACCTAGTTATATGTTTAATCTAGTGAATCTAGATCCGGCAATCCTGTGTTCTTAAACCCTAGAAAACGAAATTGAGATAATTGTGGTATATGGTTCGTAATAATATAGAAAAGCTTAAAAATATCATATTCGTAATTTTCAAGTGTCTTTCGGATCCAAATGAGATCAGTTTTCGAAAACTGTGCCCGAGCACCGAATAGTAAAAATATTCGACAACACCAATAGATTCTTAAAAATATAAGGTTTTCAAAAATATCAGTTTTAGGATTTTTCGGTAACTAAAAATATCAGATATAGCTTAATTACGTATTTTCTTTACTACCGGTATTTTAATTGTCTAGTCTACTATTATAGTACTTTTCTACTATTTATTACTATTCACCTATCTCTACTTTTTCTTACACTCTATTCTTACACTCTACCATACCTATACCTTACAATTTACCTTCCCCATACAACTTTAATCACATCATACTTTACACATTACTTTTTTATTACAAAACAAACAAAACAAATCAATTCCCCTCTCCTACACAAGCTAGAACCGGCGCCATCCCCCTCTCTTCTCAATCACATTATTTTCTTTTTCAAATTATTTAATTACATCTAATTTCCACTCCAAAAATCTATAAATACCCACTTCCTCTTTTATTCTTTCACACAACTTATTTCCTACTAAAACTCTCCCAAAATCTCTCCCAAGCTCTCTCTTTCATTAGAAAACTAAGACCCACATAATACTACAACCTATTCTTTTCTTCTTCAACCAACACATAAACCTTAGGTAAAAGTTTCTTTCATATACTCATCATGTTCATATAACTTAACATGAGTTTAGTGTATGTTTCTTAGACTCATTGAGTTAAAGAAGCAACAATTTATTCATGTTTCATTTTGTTCATGTTCTATTCTTTTATTTATGTTATTATGTTGTTATTGTTATTATTATTATTATTATTATTATTATTTGTTCTAACCTAACATATATAAAGTATTATATATATTATGTATATATATTTATTTAGAGCATATAAGCTTCATTTGTTATCTATTTACTTCAAGTTATGCAATTTATTTATTTCATGTTGTTATTAAGACTAGTCTTTCTAGTCTTAGACTTGTCCATATCAAGTCAAAACAATTTTCTTTCTTTGCTTTTCTTTCTTTTGAGGACTAGTCTATTCTAGTTCCGGGATACCTTGATGAAGCTAAGGTTCCCAATACTTAACTTTATTTTTATGCTCATATTTTATTTATCTTATTTATGTTGTTTTTATATTTCTCATAGTTTATATTCTCATTCATACATAAATATGTTGTTATTGTCTCAACCATAATGAAAATAAGTTTTCTTAGGTAATAAAAATGAACTCTCTTTAAATATAAATTTTGTCACATAAGAAATTACTTTCCTTATAGACTTGAAATTTTATCTAAACAAATATTTTTCTAAAAGTTAGATAAGTTAGCTCAAGTTTCAGTAATAATATATGAATTTACCAAGAAATAAATAAAGTAAAGTTATCACAAACTCTCTTTTCAAACCAATAAAATAAGAAAGTTTCTTTAAACTTAATTCCTTCGTTAAACAAAGGATTTCTTAAATTCAATTGTCGAAATTTTCTACCAACACTTTAAAATACTAAAGTCTAGATAAGTTTTTCAAAATTAACTTATAAGATCATTTCTTTTAAAGTGGATCTAGCCTTAGAAAAGCAATAGAACATATAACCATGAAGTATTTAGAAAGACTATGTTTTCAAAACATTAGAAATAAAGTAGTAGGAATTTAGAAAGATTAAAATTACTTTTATTTACGAAATGGAGTTAAAAGAAGGAGATGCTTACTTATAGTAAAATAAGAAATTTTCTTAACAAAACTAATTTCTTTACAAGTCGTAAGCTTATCTCACTTTCAAGACATATTGTTTTACAAGATCATTGTTGAGACAACACCATTAAATTCACGCATATGGTTTGAGTATATATATGTATATTCAAAGGATTTTTCAACCATACAATATATCTATATTTTTGAACAAAAGCTCTTGAATGAAGAAAAGTTTGAAAACTCTAGTTTTAAAAAAATTGGAAAATTCGTATCAAATCTGTATGCTATTATTCCGAGACCCAAATAACTTCTTTTGATAAAAATAACCTTAGAAATAGATAGATCTTTTCGAGTAGATAGCAATCGGTATATAATATACGAAATTTCGAGTTAAAATGAGCAAGTTATGACCATTTTAGGTTGGAATTTCCATTTTATAAGATTTTTATGAATTCTCTAAGGTAGAATTATAGAATTTGAATAGATCTTGGATGAAATACTCATGATGGGTATTTCTTTTGTTTAGGTGTCGAGGATCACGATCTTGTCTTCCTCGAGGATTACTTCGACTCCTAGATCGCTATGGACGAGTGAGTTTCCTTTATGGTTACGTATTCGCGCATGTGCTTGTACAATAGCGCACTAGATGTTAGGAAAAGATAAAATTGATATGCATGTGGGATATTATGGGAACTATGTATGTGAATCGTTATGTGCGATCAATGAGCAATAAGTATATTGGAACCGATTTGTGATTGATATAAATGTTCCATGTATGTATTATGTGTGCAAATATTGTTTGATCGCTTTAAATGATTTAATGTCATATCGAAATACTCATATAATAAAGTGCTCATGCATATCACTTAGAATATCATTTTGAAGTTTTGCTACTACTCCTCAGCGTGGGACCAGAAAGGTAAGCTGCCTAGCTACATCTTGAGGGTTAGGACGTTCGGGGAATACGGCCTCAAGATGTAGCCGAGCCGGATCAATCACTTTGGGTATGGAAGGCCCGGGGACTAGTAATACGGTTCGTTGGAACCCCAAGACGCGCGCAAACTCTAAAGAGGTCGTTCGGGGCCCAATTCAAAGCATTCCCTAACTACCGATGGAGGGGTAAATCCATCATACATACGAAACTGAATAGTCGTGTGTAATGTTTGATCATATGGTTGTTGCATTTCATATGCTTAAATTAATAAACTTGGTTGATTGCTTGTTATGAATACTTTGCGTAAGGAATATCTCACTAAGCAAGTTATGCTTATACTCCTATACACTTTTGATATTGCAGGATTATCTTTTGCACTCGAGACCACCTTCATTCCCCGGGTAGAATCCTTATTTTGGGAAGCTTTTAGAGGAATTCTGTTTTGAAGTCTAAGAGTAGATTTCTTCTAAAATCTTCAAGCTTTAGTTACTTTATCTCTATTAGAACCATGTTGTTATTATCGGGGGAATGCCCCTTAAAAGATGTAAGACTTTGTATTTTAATGCAATATATTAAGTGATATTTTGTATGTTCCGCTGCCAATATCTTAAAATGCATTACTTCATCGGTCTCCCTTTGATGTGAATGTACGCCTTGTACTAATATAGAAACTTTCGAGTGACTGAGGTAGTCATTCTTAAGTTTTAATATTGTGTATGGCGGGCTGTCACGTTTAGGGTACTCGTTGGGGCGTGACATTAACTTAATTTCGTTTTCTAGGGTTTGAGAACACGGGATTGCCAGAGTTGAAATTGTTTAATTGCCTTGACATTTGTTGACTTTTGAAACTTTAGTTTGACTAGAGTTAGGGTTTAATCCATCTTTGCCTCAGAAATTGAGGGGTTTCACTGGGAATCGGATAGGTGGATCTTTTCATGTTCGGATTTTTAAATTGATCGATTATTGAACTTTCTATTTTTTTGTTTTTGAAACTTCTCTTATGAAATCCCGTGGTCTAAATTGATTAAGGTTTGGTTTCAACTTGGGTCAAACTTTAGGGTTTCGATTTGGTATTCCAAAACCATTCTCGAAAAATTCGGGGGCTTATAAATATCAATAGTCACAATTATTAAGGGTCTTAGGACACTTATCATCAACCTTACCTGTGAAAAGTTATCACACATGGATTTTACGCACGCATTGCCTTGATTCGAAGCGTGTGGAAATAAAAGACGATTCTATTATAAAGAATTTGCCAACTTAGCGAATAAAATCATCATGATTTCTTTGAGGTAAAAGAACAATTTGTTCTTGCTTTAAAAATCTTGATTTTTCTAGGTAAAATCATTTTAACCCATGGTTTGTAATTTTTGCAATACTCTAATTTTAATTGAAATATTCTTTGATTAATTCCATATTATTTCTTCAAAATTCATGCATAATGTTTGTCTCTATGCAGAAATAATCTCTTACAGGTTAGGGTTTGTGAACCTAAATCCTAATTGATGTGATTTCAAATGCACTTTCAATTAATATTGATTGGGTATTTGTAATTAGTAACTTGAACTTATTTTCATGAGTTTAAATGTGTGGTGCACATTTTAGATTCATGTTTGATTTCAGCTGAGTAGATTGAGAGATCATTCTTTTAAATAGATCGTGGCTATTAGTAGAGTTTTTCATAATCACCTTGAGAGGGATGGTGAAAATTTCTATCGCTTGCTTTGAAATTCATTAGGTTGGTTTTAAAAACAAAGGATTTGTAAATTTTATGTGGGTCTAAACCATTGATAACTTATGAAGAGATTTTGGTGGTCTAGTTTAGACCCAGAGCTATTGACCTTAAGAGAGGCTTTAGCTTACACCAGTGAATCGACAGTACACATACATCGACATACAACTCTCTCTCGGTTTTGTTAAGAAATCACATGATAAGGTATTGATGAAGCGAACCCTAAGCTTCCATCTTGCATTTTTACAAACCTATCTTTGATTTTGCTCTGAAAACATTTGTAAATTTCCACTAACCTTAGAATAACTTTTGTTTTTATTATGGCTTTCTAAATTATCTTTGGCTAGATAATAGATGAAATGAGAGTAAGGTAGATGCTAATGATCCCTTAGAATATGACCTAATATTTTCTATGCTATTTCTGTAGGTGCGCTTGTTTGATGTTGGTAGTTGCTTCAAAGTTGAGTAGACATATTATTTTTATAAATTTTTGAAAACTTCAACTTTGTGGTCTTTTAAAATGGCTTTAAATTCACTGACTAACAGTTTTTTCCAAAACAAAAAACATAAACCAACCAACCATGTTTTCTGGCACCGTTGTCGGGGATCAGTTGAAGCCCAACAAGGGCAATATCTAAAAGCATTTCATTATTATTATAGTCGCTAATTTCTATGAACAATGTATATAGCTTTTATTTCTGTTTTTTATTTTATTTATATATAATATATATGCTTTTGTCCATATCTTTCTTTCTTTAAATATCTGTTTATTTTTGTTTTTGTAGATAAAGCTAACATTTTTTTCTCTTTCTTTTATATTTACGTACATGATGTATATATTTGCTTTTGATTTATTTTTGTATATAGCATCTTATCTGTTTGTAAATATTCCTACTTAGTTATGTTGTTGTTTGTTTGTGTAGTTAATTTATTTTTCTGCATATTCTTCAATTCCTCGGTTTGTTAGTTCTTAATTCTTTTATTATTTATGTGTATTATGCTTTAGTGCTGTACTATAGTGCTGATTCATTTTAATAAAGCTCTCTTGTAGACTAATTCTTTGAAATATATAAAAAAAAATACGTAGGATTATGACTAGGAGTCAATCTTACATATTTTTTCCCTTTACCCAAAGCCCTAATGAATAGGAAGAATATCCATACAAGTGGCTAGAGAGGAACAAACAATTTTCTTAGAGGAGATGGCTACCAAAACAGACCCTGAAAACAATGGAGGAGAAAGTCAACAGGAGATAGACCCTACTAAGATCAACCCAGCACCATGCTTGAGTTTAGTGGACCCACTTTGGAAGGGGGTAGTACTAATATAGCAAGGTCCAGAGTTGCTACCGACAATTTTGAAATTAAACCCAATATAATTAAGGTGGTTTAACAATATGTGCAGTTTAATGGATTGTAGGATGAGGATCCCAATAACCTTCTGCAGTAATTCCTGGAGATCTGTGATACTTTTAAGATAAATGGCGCATTAGATGATGCTATCAGGTGAGGATGTTTCCTTTTTCCTTCAAAGGAAATGCGAAAAAAAAGGTTAAACAATCTGGTTAGGAATTCCATTGCCACATGGCAACAAAAGACTGAGAATTTCATGAGGAAATATTTTCCACCATATCGGATAGCCAAATTGAGATTGACATAGCTTCATTCCACTAATTAGACTCTGAAACCTTATATGAAATTGAAAGATGGAAGGAACTTTTTGGACGTTGCCCCATCATGGATTACTAGAGTGGACTCAGGCAAACCTTTTATAATGGGTTGAACTATTGAACAAGGCAGTTAATTGATGCAGCAGCAAAGGGGAGTTTGAACAATAAATCTCCTAAAGAGTACTTGAATTTATTTAAAGATATGGCAAATAATCACTACCATATGTCATCTATCAGGGCTAAGAAAGAGAAGTTTTGATGAGTCTTTGAACTTGATGTAGTGACCAATTTAACATCTAAAATAGAAGTCCTTAGTAGAAAGGTTAATAACATGACCATTGGTAATAATCAAATGAATATGATTGATGGTAATTTTGGACAAATCATGGAGGGAATGATCTCAAAATGTGTAGAGTATGTGAACAACTTTAATGGCCAAAAAGAATGACCCTTATAGTAACACTTATAACCCTAGCTAAAGAAGCCATCCCAATTTTAGGTGGAACAATAACAACTTCTAACATCCTATTTTGAACTTGATATGAAGCATGCTAACCAATGAGGAAACCTGATACTTAATCTAGAAAATAACCCAAGATCATTTTAAGAATTGTATGGAAAACCACAACCCGTTGCTTAGCAAAGCAAGAACCTTGGTATAAAGGAGGATGTCGTTAAAGTCTTGATGAACACCATGGGAAAACATGATAAGTTTATAAATTTCTTTCCAAAACCAAAGAGAATAAACTCTCAAATTTCAATTGATCAAAGATTATTCATTAAAAAGTTACATCCAATAGGTTTATATAAGCTTTAGTTACCCTCAAAACTAAGCTACAAAATAAGGAAAATAATGAAATTTGAAATAACCTAGCATACAAAGGCTGGCAGCTTATAAAATCAAGGCAAGCAACTTTCACCTCCAAGGTTGGCAGCATGGCCATAAAGGTCGGAAGCGTACGGCTTCCTAAAGTTGGCAGTGAAGACCTCTTGAGATGCTTTAATCTTTCGTATCCAGACTATTTTATCTCCACTTCTATGTAAAATATTAATTGATTGAGGAGATGTGTTAGAGTCTTGCTAGACAGCTTCTTTCCCTTGAATTTCCATGATCAATCCATGCAGGCTTCATTCGTTTGCTTGACTCATGCTTTTGTCATTAGACCTCCAATTCCTCGAAATGGATTGTTGGACTTAGACTTGGTTGGCTCTAGGCTTGATGCCATTTGATCTCCATCAATTGCCTTCTTCTTTTTCTTCAACACACTAGCATTAGTATCACCACTAGTACCATTTTGAGCAACAACATCAGCTTTAACTAATGCTACTACTTTTTATATTATCCTTGTTAGGATCCCGTCAAAATTCTCTTCATCAAATTCTTCATCTTTGATTATTAATTTTCTTCTATAGGTTAGCTTCCTTGCAAGAGTTTTTGATCTTCTATATCTTCTAAGAAATGGTTAAATGGAAACAAGTCTTTCCTCTCCTTGTTGCTATGGTTGTTTTGTTTCTTGCATTTGTTAGGGAAGTAAGGGAACTAGAATTGTTCTTAGTTGAGGTTTAAGAAGAAGGGATTATGAAGGTATTTTCTTAGGTTAAGGGGAGTTTGCATGGGAACATGTGATATCTATGTTTGGACTTGTGGGATCTACTTTGGTTGATTGTATGGGAAAGTTGAGGTTTGTGTTTAGTTTTGTGGTTGTGAGGGCATATGGGAAACATGGGAGTGAAGAATGTCATCAAGTCATCATCGTTATCATCATCAGGATGTGACATAACCATTCCTTGTTCAAAGGTGGGCTTTTTTGTCTATTGGGGTTGTGAAGGAGCTTGAGTGATCATATGTTCAAAGGTGGACTTTAGCTCCTTCACTTCTTTCTCTAATTTATGGAACTGAGAAGATGAATACTGAGCTGGTGCTTCTTGTTCAGCTACTTCTACCCCTTCAACTTCAATATCAATAGAACTGTCCTGAGCCTTACTTATCCCCCAACCTTTAAAAGTTGCTTCATTTAACACCTTAAATGAGCACAATTTATCAGTTTTCCCTTACCTAGGCTAAAAATCCAAGTTTTTCAATACTCTTGTTATTAAACCACCCACATACACTCCTTTACATTGCATCCTAGCTTAATGCCTTATTCCTTAAACTATTAACAAACCAACATTCATTATGTACCCCTTTACCATCCTATATAGGGGAGGAAATTTAGCTTGTTTCACTATATTGGCACCTTCCAATTTCAAAAACATGTTCTTACCAGCATATAATGCAAAATCCTAACACTCTTTCTCTTGAAAGTTATCCTTTAGTGTTAGAAGGTGAGACGATGTCATCCATCAACTCCAATAGAAATTCCTTCTCGTCGCCTGGGATTTTGACAAGCAAATCCCTAAACTCTTCCTAAAAAGCCTCTTCATCATTCTCATATAGTCCAATGGTAGTAACGAATTACCTCATGGACACAATTCTATACTACCCAGCGACAAAGAAACTGAAGTTGTGAAGCCCCTGTAAACCCTCGAAAATTTTCATAATTCATAGAAATAATCCTAAAGTCTAATATTAAAATTGAAATCCCAAAAATCGACTCAAGTTAAAACCAAATTCTAAATCAAGTCAACACAAAAATTCTTAGTCTTGAGAAAACGAGAACCCTTGAAACAAAATATAAAATCCAACTATTGATTGAATCAACATCCGTACGCTAATCAAATGATCTACTCAATTCCTAAAACGCAAACGATATATCCAAATAACGCTCAACAACGAAATGATAAGATCTTAAATTCGTGAATTTTACAATCAGAAATTTCAATTTTCACCAAAAGTCAAACTGAGTCAACTTATAACCCTAGACTCGGTTAAACGATCTCGAGAACTAAAAACTATTAAATAACCACAAATAAAATACGATAAACCGTAGATATCTAGATAAAAATATAAAACGGTCAAAACTCGAAAATTATATGACCTTACGAATAACTCAACAAAACCGGAAGTTAAACCGGAACCGTAAAGTCAATAAAGCTTATAAACAAACCCTAGTGTTTAAGATCCGGTAATCCCGCGCTCTTAAACCCTAAACACGAAATGAAAATAATTATTGATAATAGTTCGTAATAATATAGAGAAGCTTAAAAATATCAGATTCGTAAATTTCGAGTGTCCTTCGGATCCAAACAGGATCAGTTTTCAAAAATCGTACACCGGTACACCAGATGAAAAAAATATTCCATTAATACCAATAGACTCGTAAAAATAAAAGGTTTTCAAAAATATCAGTTTTAGAATTTTTCGGTAGCTAAAAATTACAGATATCGCATTATTACGCGTATTTTTATTACTACCGGTATTTTAATTGTCTAGTCTACTATTCATAATACTTTTCTACTATTCATTACTATTTCACTATCTCTGCTATTCTTACACCTATTTCTTACTACCTACATACCTATTTTCTTATTTTTTACATTTCCAATACAACTTTATTCACATAACTTTACACATTATTTCTTTTCTTTACAAAAATTACAAAACAAATAAATTCTTCTCTCCCCTCTCCATCTCAAAACGCCGGCGCCCCTCTCTCTTCACTAAATTATTTTTTCTTTTTCAATTATTTATTACATCAATAATTCACTCCAAAAATTCTATAAATACCACATTTCTCTTTCATTCTTTCACACAATTCATTCTACTACCAAAACTCTCTCAAATTCACTACACAAACTCTCTCCACAAAATTTTCCTCTACCAAAATTCTCTTTCACCAAATACTCACAAAATTTCTCTCTACAACTACCATTTGTCAATAAACCACATAACCACATAACCATACATTCACTACCATCTTCGAACCACATGAACACTTTAGGTAAAGATTTATTCTAACCATTTATTTTCTCATGTCATGTAACTTAACATGACTATGGTGTTGTTGTGAAACTCATATGAGTAGAAAAAGTAACAACATGTTCATGTTTTGTTCTTGTACATAAACTTCCTATTTTATTATGTTATGTTGATTTTGTTGCTGTTATAATGTTAATTCCTTATTCATATCTAACTAAATATATTATGTATTTATATATAATCTTTAGAGCATATAAGCTCACTTGTTATTTATTTAATTTCATGCTATTTCCTTAAGACTAGTCTTAGACTTGTCCATATCAAGTCAAAACAACCTTTTATTTATTTCTTTAATCTTTTGGGACTAGTCCATTCTTAGTCCCGGGATGCCTTGATGAAGCTAAGGCTCTCAATACTTGACCGGGATACCTTGATGAAGCTAAGGTTCCCAATACTTGATATTTTTGTTTTGCTTATTATTATTTGTTTCTAGTATTTTCTTATGTTCTTATTATATTACATGCTCATGATACTTGCATCTACATAATGATATTGTCTCAACTAATTTAACAATAGAATTTTATTTTACTAAAGGAACTTAAAACTAAATTTTCTATTATGTAACTTATCACAAAATAATGAAGTTATTATCAAACAACATAGAAATAGAGTAATACAAGTTTTCTCAAAGTTTTCTTAAATAATAAAGATAGTTTACCAAGGAAACATAAGAAATAAATACTTTCATTGTATATTATGGGAACCTAAGTTTTAGTAAAATAATTTGTTAGTTTTCAAAGTTCTTACAAAAAGCTTAAAGATTAAACTCTTTTAAACTCCATGACAAAACCAAGAAACAAACTAAGTTTTCAAAATTAAGATAAATTCAACCCATAAAGTTATAAACCCACTTAGGAAAAATAATGATTTTCAAATTTCTAAAGAAAGAACTTATTTTCAAATAATATAAACGAGATAAGATTAAAAACAAAGGATTTTATCAATAAAGAGGATTCTTTTCAAAGGAAATAAAAGAACAAGTTTTAGAAAACAAAAACTTATATTTTAAATAATAAAGACAAGATACAATTTCTAAAATCATTCTAAATACAAATTCATAAAAAGGTTTTGAACAACTTAATATACTTTTGATAAATTTGATCTTTAATCACTATAAGTAAAATTTATGCAAAACTAAAGGTTAAAGGAAAATTTACTTGTTTTTGAAAAAAGAATGAAGAAAATAAAATAAGAATATACTCATTTATAATAACCTATGAAAATATAAAGTTTCTTCAAAAGACTTGAAAAGAAATTATCAAAGTTAAAGTTTTAACAAAATGAATAGTTGTATGAAATAAATTGTTGAGACACTACCATTAGAAATTTTGCATATAAAGTGAGCTTATCTATATACTCAAAGGATTTATCAATTATATATATACATATATATATTTTTAATAAAGGATTTTTGAATGAAGTTGAGCTAGAAAATGGATTTACAAAAGTTTAGAAATATTTGTTTTAAATCTATACCCAACGTTTTCGGAGCCTATATGACCTTATATGCCAAAGATAACCTTAGAAATGGGTAGATCTTTTCGAATAGGTAGAAAACGGTATATTATATGCGAAATTTCGAGTTAAAATGAGCAAGTTATGGCCATTTTAAATTGGAATTTCATTCTATACGATTTTGACGAACATAGTGAAATAGAATTAGAAAGTTCAAGAAGAATTTCTATGAAATACTCATCCGGGTATTTCTTTTGTCTAGGTAACGAAAGATACGAGATTACCCTTCCTGAGGATTACTACGACTAAGAAGATCGCAAAATAGATGAGTGAGTTATTCCTCTTAAATTTCGTTACCTTGCTTGTGCTTGTAAATAGTAGCATTAGTATACTAAGAAAAGATAAAAATGGATATATATTTGGGGAATTGGGGTTATGTGTATATATGTGATTCTATGTTTATGCGTGAAATAAGAATTAAGAATATCGCAACTTCAAACTGCCTATTTAAGTAATTTTGCTTACTTACTCGTATGACTGCTTATTATTTGCTAAATTGATTGATCGCCCCCAATAAATCTTAATAAGGTTTGGATTAAGAAAAATAAAACGCTCACGCATAGCATCCATCGAGTCACATCTCTTTCAGAAGGCTGCTACTCCTACGCGTAGAGTTGGATTGGCTGTGATCGTGCGATGACACGGGCCATGTTCCTTCCTAGAGGATCCAAATCGCCTAGGGAATGCAACTCTAGGTTCGGAGCCGAGCCAACGAACTGTGGGTGAGGACCTGGGGACTAGCAGTAGAAGATCGAGGATCTTCAACCCCGATTCCCTAACCTTCGATACAGAGGGGTAAATTCGTTCTATATATGGTTTCGGATAACTATATATATTTGTGTATTCACGTGATTGTTGCATTGTATGCATAGCATATGTGTGGAAATCTAAATGAACTTATTTGAAAATATGATGTGAACGAAAAGGAATATCTCACTAAGCTAGTTGTAGCTTATACCCCTATAGATTTTGCTAAAACAGGTATACCCATGGCTTAAATTGAGGATCATGATGTTAAAAAGTCATGGAAGAATGTTAAGCTTCTATGAAAGAGATGGGAGCATAAGATGAAGTAATTTTGTAAGGTTCTCTATATGTAATGACTTATATGATTAGTGTTATGTTGATTCTAAGATGTATATTTATTTGAAGTCAATAGAGGGATATACTCCTAAGAATTGTAACTTGATATGTTTATGTTTTATGATAAGTATTCTCTTTGCCTTGTTACTTACTTATTATCAATATAAATTGCGCTACTCCGATGCGTTCCTTAGTTGTGATGTACGCCTTGTACATAATATGAAAGCCTTTACGTGACTGAGGTAGTCATTCCTAGGCTTTAGTATTGTGTATGGCGGACTGCTACGTTTAAGGTACTCCTCGAGGTGTGACAACCCCAAAGGGTACCCTAAACGCGACAGTTCGTCACGCTCGATATTAAAGCTTAAGTATGACTGCCTCCATCATCCCATAAGTTTCAATATTGGGTGTAATGCGTATGTTCACGATCATAGCGGACCAACTTTGAAACAAGTTGTTTAAGGAGACATTCATATAGCAGTTTAAGAATGAAAATCATAACATAATAACTTGCAATAGGAAATTATATAAAGGTCTTACGATCATCAAAGGGGCATTCGCCCACTAAAAGATATAGTTCATTATATAGTCTAGCGAAGCCTAAACAAAATAATTACAAGAAGATTTAGTTAGAAGTCTAAGTCTAAATCTAGTCTTTAACTTCTTCCAAAAACTCCTTAAGCCAAAAGGTAGTACCTAAGAAAAATACTCCAGGGCTTCAACGATAAATGAGGAAACTGTAAGAGATATCTATAAGGGGTAATCTTCTTTGCTTAGTGAGAATTAAATCCACAAGTAAAGCACTTAATCAATCAATGATCAACTAAGTTGTTTAATCAAGCATATGAGATGCAAGCAATCACGTGAGCAAAAAATACATACGATTTTCCAAGAATCATATGTTTGAATGGATTTACCTCTCCATTCTGTGGTTAGGTGTTCCGGACAACGAACCCATAGTTTGCAAATAATATATTTTGTAGTTTTGTACGGATTCCTACTAATCGCTAAAATATAATTGATTCGGGTGCCCACACACCATTTAATTACAAACAATTTAAGTCATAGATGATTATTTCGGGTCTTTGACCTCATTACTATGCCCTTGTCCCACCAAAAGGTATAGTAATGAATGCAATGTGACTCATTGCGTGTCATGCATATATCATTTAATTTAAGTAATCATGGCATAGCATTAATCATTTAATAAGTGACCATAGAATTTGCAGACAATCAATACTAAACTAAATCATATAATGATTAGTTAACAATTCTTACCTTGATATACTCATCATAATTTTAATCACGTAAATAAAACACATGCGCTTTCATATTTTATCTTTTCTTAAATCTAGTGTCATTAAGCTACAAGCAAATACATAAGTACAATTGTGAGAATTTAAACTCACTCGACCATATCAGAAGCTCCTTAGTCGAAATAGTCATCCGGATAGGGTAGCTCGGACTCCACGTCACCTATATAAAAGAAATACCCGAAAATGAGTATTTCTTGGAAGTTCTATTTAAACTTGCAACTCTATTCAACTAAGTTCGTAAAAATTGGGATGGAGTGAAATTTTATCTTAAAATGGCAATAACTTGCTCATTTTAACTCGGAATTTCGCATATTATATACCGATTTCTATCTACTCAAAAAGATCTATCCATTTCTAAGGTTATTTCCTACATATATGGTCATTTAGGTTGCTAAACACCTCGGTACAGATTCAAAACAAATATTTTCAGATTTTGCAAAACAATTTTCCAACTCAACTTTATTCAAAAATCCTTTAGCATAAATATAGATACATATATATGATTGAAAAATCCTTTGAGTATATAGATAAGCTCACTTTATATGCAAAAATTCTAATGATAATGTCTCAACAATTTATTTCATAAAATAATTTATTTTGAAGTGTTAAAACTTAAACTTGACAAATTTCTTTTTAAAGTAATTTGAAAAAATTTTACATTTTCCTAGGTTATTATAAATGAGCATATTCTTATTTTGTTTTTCCCATTCCTTTTTTCAAAACAAATAAATTTTTCCTTTAACAATGGTCTTTCACAATTTTTACTTCTAGTGATAAAAGAATAAAGTTTTCAAAAGTTTATTAAGTTGTTAATACCCTATTTATAAATTTGTCTTTAGAATGGTTTTAGAAAATGAGTCTTTTATTTTTATATTTCTTGTTTAAAATATATTTTTTTGTTTTCTAAAACTTGGTCTTTTATTTCCTCTACAAATTTTATTTGAAAAAAATCCTCTTTATTGATAAAATTCTTTGTTTTTTAACTTATCATTTTTATATTCTTTGAAAATAAGTTACTTCTTTAGAAACATGAAAATCATTATTTTTCTAAGTGGGTTTATAAACCTAGGAGTTGATTTTATTTTAACTTTGAAAACTAAGTTTGCTTCTTGTTTTTGTTATGAAGTTTGAAAAGAGTTTAATCTTAAGCTTTTTGTGAAAACTTTGAATACCAACAAATTATTTTACTAAGACTTAGGTTACCATATTATGAAAGGAAGGTGTTTATTTCTTATATTTTCTCGGTAAAGCTACCTTTGTTATTTGAGAAAACTTATATTATTCAATTTCTATGTTGTTGATGGTAACTCCATTATTTAATGACAAGTTACATAATAAAAAATTTAGTTTCAAGTTCCTTTATTAAAAAAAATTCGACTTTAAATTTAGTTGAGATAATATAGCAATAATAAGCAAGATATTATAGTCAAGCATTAGGAACCTTAGCTTCATCAAGGTAACCAAGTCATGTATTGGGAGCTTTAACTTTATCAAGGAAACCCGATCAAGTATTGGGAGCCTTAGCTTCATTAAGGCATCCCGGAACTATGTCCTAAAAAAAAAAAGAAAAAGAAAAAGCAATAATAAGCTTGGTAGTGAGTTAGTGAGCATTTAGGCTCTAAAAATATATAGATATATATATAGATAGTAACATATATATGAAGTTAGGATAGAAGCATGATAATAACAGTAATAAGATCATAATAACAACATAAGAGCAAAACAACATAATATGAAATTTATTCATGAACAAAAACGAAACATGAACATAGTATTGCTTTTATAACATTGGAATGTTTAAGAAACATACACCATAGTCATGTTAAGTCACATGACATGGTAGAAAGAAAGGAATAAGAACTTTTACCTAAAAAAAGTATGGAAGTGGTAGAAGAAGAAAAGCTTAGATAGTGTTTATGTGTGTAGAAAAATTGGGTAGTGAAGAAAGAAAAGAGAGATTTTGGTAGAGTGTATGAGGAGGGATTTTGAGAGAGTTTTTGTAAGATGAAAGAGTGTGTGAAAGAATTAGAGGAAGAGGGGGTGTTTATAGAATTTTTTGGAGTGAATATTGTGTGATTTAAATAAATTGAAAAAGAAAAAAAAATAAATATAGATATTAGAGAGAGAGGGGGCCAGTGTGATCTTTAGAGGAGAGAGAGGGAGTGATTTTGATTTGTTTGTATTTTTATTAATTAAAAGTAATAAGATGTAAAGTTTGATGTGAATGAAGATGTATGAGAAAAGTAAAAAGTAGATAATAGGTATGGTAGAGTGTAGAAATAGGTGTAGAAAAAGTAGATATAGGTGAATAGTAATGAGTAGTGTAGATAGTACTATGAATAGTAGACAAGATAAATTAAAATCTATAGTAAAAACAATATGCGTAATTAAGCTATATTTGATATTTTTAGATACTGAAAAATTATAAAACTAATATTTTTGAAATCCTTGTATTTTTACGAGTTTATTGGTATTATTGGAATATTTTTGCCATTTAAGGTACCAAGGCACGGTTTTCGAAAACTAATCACGTTCGAATCCTGAGGACATAAAAAATTATCGAATATGATATTTTTATGCATCCTTATATTATAATGAACTATTATCCACTACTATCTCAACTTCGTTGTTAGGGATTAGGTACACGGGATTGCCGGATCTAATCTATTAAGGTTTGATATATATTTGTTGACCTTAAGGTTTCCGGTTGACTTCCGATTTAAGGTTTGAACATAACCGTAGCATAAAATCTAGGGCATTACAGAAGTATTCTCTAAGTATAGCACTTGATGCCTAGTCTTAAAACTTGCTAAAAAGGTCGGTATGATTTCTTCAAAAAGTTCCTCCTTCACATCAAACAACTTCTCTCAAGCCTTGTCTTCAAAATACCTCTAAAAGAATTTTCTAACCCAAAACTTCTTATCAACTCCTAATTCAACATAGCATTAGACACAATTTTCTTTTGTTTTAGTAGAATATTAAACTTGTCTTTATCATCAACATTTAATCCTAATGAGCCATAGACAGATTTACTTACTTACGAAGATGAAGATCTAGAGTCAACTCTACACTTCTTGGATTATTTCTTATGGGATAGAGTATTTGAAGTTCTTTTTAGTTCCATTTTTGCAAAATAAGGATAAACAATATAAGTTTCGTACTCAAACAAGGAAATTAATTACAAAAGAATCAAAGTTTGCCCCAACTTTCAACCAAAACCTAAAGTAGGTTGTTTTTGTAGATTGATTTACAGATTGAAGGTATACTTATTCTCATTATTTCCTAAACAAATCAACTTATTTCTAACCAAAATTTCACTTTCCCAAACTTATCATCATCACATTACAAAGAATCAGTTCTAAACAACCCTAAACAACTTAAGATCAATTTATATTTTCATGAAAGCTCAATAGTCATGATAGTGTTTTGAAAATTACTTAAGTTAACCTTTGAAATTTCAACAAATTATGGTTATTATTAGATAGTTCAATCAATTTTAATGATCAAAATAGTTATTCAACATCAGTGAAATTGGATTATAAAAACTACATAATTTCTAAAACCCTAAAATTAACAAGATTAAACAATTATATACATGAAATTAATATAGAAAAATAAGATTAGAGCAAGGAAACATGCTTGTCTTATAAGTCTAATGGTAAGAATACTGGAAAGAATTGATTTTTATCAAGTTTTTAAAGTGGGTGTTTTGAGGGTTTTAGTTCGAGTGTTATTGTGTTCGTTAATCTTTGAATGAAAAGTAAATGAAAGGGAAGAAACATATGTTATTCAAAATTGTAGGTACGAGCACGAACATGGTTTTGAACATGGTTTTATTTTTATTTTTAAAAAATTAAAAAAAAAGAGTCAAGGCCTCGAATTAACCTTTATTTATCCTACAAAAAGAACATTACAAAACAACAAAGAGTCGCTACCTTTATTTAGATTGCGGTTTAAGTTGTAAAGAATAACAAAAGTCAGTATAAAGCAACCGCTGTCATAATCACGGGCTTAAATTTAGCTACAATAGAGATTGTGATCAAAATTTTATTCCCTTCTTTAACCGTGGGTTGGCTTGTAGCCAAAGTTCTCAAAAGGATTTCCTACAAAAACACTTCAAAATATATATTAAAGCATCGGATGAACTACAGTCCTATTTATTAAAAATAACTTGTACAAATTTGATTAAAACTTAAAAATCAATTCATCAAAACTTCAGTTCATTCATCATTCATTAGAAACATCAACTTAAAAAATTGTTTGCTAACTCTCATCGTCAAAAACATCCATTAGAAATTCAACTACCTCATTTTAAGAGTCCTAAAAAGATTAATTACAAACTTAAAAACAAAACAATAGAAACAGCAAAGTGCAAGATTAATCATCCTAAGAGTCTCAATTCTTGACTTGGTCCTTGGAGTTGGCTTCAGTGTTTGCCGGTAAAGTTCCTTGTGGTTCCTCAGAGTTGCATCGATGCTCTATTGCCTAGCCTCAAAAGCTTTAATGAATTAAGGAATTAGTTCTTCAAAAGAACATTTTCCTTGAGACACATTCAATCCTTAACCCTGTTGCTTTTGAAAATTAGATGAAGGAAAATTAGGATTTTGAAAATTATTGTTGCTCTTTTGAAGTTAGGGCAATTTCTCAAACCATGGTTATATATTGGAGGGATCCATTTTGGTCAATTATAATTTCTAATAAACTCTACATTTCTAGTTATCACACCATCGGAACTTTATCCCAAACTTCCATCAATCATGTTAGCTTGGCTTGCCCTTATGGTCATACCATTGATCTTTTTAGACAACACCTCTACCTTGGAAGCCAAAGAAGTTACTATGTCCAGCTTAAAAATACTTCTAGGTCTCTCCTTTTTAGTCCTATGGATGGCTACTGGTAATGATTATTGGCTATATCCTAAAATGATGTAAGCACTCATCAAGGGATTTATTGTTCAAGCTTCCTCTTTTATTGCATCAATCCATTGCATAGTGCCATAATTCAAACTATTGTAGAATGTTTACACTTGGGTCCAATCTAGGAATCCATGGTGTAGACACTTCCCTAGTAAGTCCTTCCACCTTTCAAAGGCCTCATAAAGGGTTTTAGTTTCAAATTGGTGGAAAGAAGTAATGTCAGCTCTCAATTTGGCTGTCCAAGATGGTGGAAAATATTTTCTCATGAAATGTTCAGCCATTTGTTGCCAAGTTATTATGGATTGTCTAGGTAGACTATTGAGCCACTTTTTAGCATTCCTTCTAAAAAAAAAAGGAAAAAGTCTCAAATGTATAGCATCATCGGAGGCTTCATTAATTTTGAAGGTGTCACAAATTTCTAAAAACTACTGAAGGTGGGTGTCAGGGTCCTCATCCTGTAGTCCATTAAACTGCACATATTATTTTACCATCTAAATGACATTAGGCCTTTAACAATTATTAGATACCACCCTAGGTCTTGCTATAATCATAGTTACTCCATCTAAGTCAAATCTATAGAAATCTAGCGTAGTCCTAAGAGGATGGTTTATTCTTCCTAGATTATTTTCTCCATTTAACACCTCATTTTCTTCCTAAATCTCTTCACCTCCTCCAACCACATGATCAACTCCATGAGCCATTTCTTCAACAAATATTCGACCCTCTTCCTCCTAGCTAAACATCTAGAAGCTCCTCTTATACGGTGCAGTTCTAGAGTAAAGGGAAATACAATTTGTGAGTGGGTCCTAGCATAATCCTACAATTTTATTATAACCACAAATTAGTCTACAATACATAAACCTAAATTACAACAAAACATGGTTAATATATAGTAGAAACATACAACAACAGAAAATTACAGAGAAACTAAGAGTAAAACTATATACAAATAAGATTATTGACAACTACTTTACAAGATTTATTAAACTTTACTACTATTTAGAAAAATTTACAAACAAATACAAGGTTATTTAAAAAAGAAAAAGATAAAAGCTATCTACAGGGTATACTATATGCAAATATTCACATATTTACAAAAGAATAAACTATAGGGTCAGTGCTATTCACAAATGAAATATTTACAAAAAAAAAAAAAAAAAATCACAACTAGAACAAAATATTTACAAATTCCTTATAATAAACTACTAAAGGTAGGTGTCAGGAATAAAAGTTGTGAAGATTTTATTTGTTGATGTGACAAATTCCTTAAAACAAACTTTGTACAAAACTTTATGTGTACATGACAGGGCAACTTTTTGCGGTTAGAATCACGGTTTCGAATGTTAGTCGCGGTCAGCACAGTGTAAAACTGGATTTGAAGCGCGATTTGTCTTAGCTTAAATCGTTGTCAAGGACCACTTGAATCATAGTCAAGGACCATGGGCGCGAGTTGAGACATGGTTTAGAGTTTTGCCTTGAAAATTTGCGCTCAATTCTTTCCTTAGAGGCGCGATTGAATTTATCTTCGAATATCTTTATTGTTTTGCTCTGTTCTTACTTAAATCACAATGTCTCTTCCTTTTATGATCTTAGTAGTTGGAAATTAATAATGGGATAATTTTATGGGAAATTATCTAATAATGAATCAAATTAAGCATGAATTCCCATGATGTGAATAGAGTATAAGTAACTTATCACTTTGCAACAATGAATGAAGGATTGTAGCAAAATTATATGGAAATTTGAAAGTGTAAATGAAATAAATGTATTGTAAATTCTATTATAAAAGTTGTGTCAATTCTAGAAAAACTTGATATAAAATCTAGTATCAAATTTTACACTGATAGGTCTAACAAAAATTGCAATTGGCAATAAGAATAAAGAAAGGAAACTCATAAATAATAATTGCAATTGGCCTTGATTTCAAATGACCTGAACTTTGATCACCTCGGTGTTGTATTATTTAAAATATGTAAGGTGGAAAGAAGATAAATGGCTATCGGTATGGTAGTTTGCATTATTAAATTATTTAGCCTAAAATGTTGCTATGTATTTTATAACCATTAAGAAAAAACACGAAGTTAAGGTTTTCAAAAATTTATAAAATGTTAATAAGTTCTATTTAACTTTGGTTGTAATCACCAATATAAGCAAGTGCACCTACCAAAGTAATATAGAAAATACTAGATCATATTCCTTGGGGATCATTTGCATCTATCGTACTCACTTCTAGCAAAAGAAAGATTTAAAAAGATATAGCATAAACTAAAAAGCTAGGCTAAGGTTAAAACTAGTTATATACACGTTTTCAAGGAAAATTAAAGATATGAGTTTGTTAATGCAAGATAGAGCTTAGGATTTACTTCTTCAAGTCCTTCATGTAATTTTGTAACAAACTCACAGAGTTCTTCACTGGTATACTTGCATAGTCGAATTCAATAAGGTAAGCTAAAGCCTCTCTCAAGATCAGTAACTCTAAATCTAGGACAGACCGCCAAATCTCTTTCAAGCTGTCAACAACCTAGATCTGCGTAAAGATTAAGAATCATTTGTTAAAACCCATTTAGGAATTCAAAACAAGTGACAGAAAGTTTCACCATCCCTATCTTTAGGCAATTATGAGCAACTTCATTAGTAGCTTAGATTTGTTCAAAAGAATGATCTCTTGATATATTCAACCGAAATCAAATATGGATCTAAAAGGTGCACCATGTAATTAAACCCACAAAAATAAATTCAAGCTACTAAATACGAGTACCCAATCAATATTCAATTAAAACACATTTGAAATCATATGAATCGGTCTTGGATTTATAAACCCTAAGTTAAGGTGATTATTTCTCCATAAATGTAAATATTAAGAACAGATTCAAGAGAAATAATATGAGAATACAAATGGACATTATATATTAAGCACAAAAATCTTGCAAGAACAAACTTTTGGTTCAAGATGAATTTACTAAAAACTCGAATCTCTACAAGAAGAAAGATTTCTCTCACTAAAATTTTTTCACTACTCTATTTTATGTACGGGAATTTGTTACATATGGTACACTACGTTATTGCACATCTATGCACTTTTATTTATAGGTGAGAGACATAGAAATCATGAAAATTTTATTTACTAACATGGCAGATTCTTTATGATGAATTTTATCCTTATCTTCACATGCTTTTATTTAAGGTAACATGTTATTAACTGCAAGGATATGGTAACTTTTCACGGATTTGGGCTCGAATGTTGGGTGTGATTGGAGTTTGTCAAGGCATAGTTTTCTCAGTATAAATCATGGGATAAATCAAGAGCATAGTTGAGGGCGCGTTTGCACTTTTGCCTTATTTTCTTGCCCCTAGTTGGGGTCATTAGTAGCTGCAATTGAGTCTGTCTTTACTCATTCATGTTATTTTTGCCTCAATCTTGATTCAAATCATTTTGTTTCTTCTTTTTGTGATCTTAGGAGCTAAAAAACAACATTTAAACCATAAAGCACAAAATCATAAGAATTTTCCTAAAAATATATCATATAAGGCATGAATTCCTATGAAAAGAATAGACTGTAAAAGACTTATCTATCATGCCTTACCCCTACAAGGAATGGCAAACATGATGGCTAATAGCCACCCCATGGCTGCTACAAACCCCATCTCCACATGGCATGAATCGTTATTATTACACATAAGTAGGGCATTCGATTAAGCCAACTATAGCCACCAAGAGTCGAACCCTTGACCTATGCCTTTAGTTTGCCCCAAAGGCAACGCCTCTCACCAGTTGAGACCTCCAGTGTACTCCTCAGCTGGAGGGTTAGCGGTTGGGGTGGTAGGGTTGTCACATAAAAAAGGCACCTTTTATGTCACGACCTACTATAAACCCTAGAAATTTTTCACGTTAGTACACGACTCTAGAATAAAAAGTATGAACTAGTTAGTAAACCTAGAATTCAATAAAAACTTAAGAATAGATCCATAACTTAAATTTGGCTGGGTTAGGATCTAAGAACCAAATAAATAACTTCTTTGACTCTAATTGATACCAAAAACGAGCTTTCGTATTTTGAACTGATAATTCAAGATATGATTAAAGGAAACCCAAATTTTCAAACCTGAAACTTATCATACAAATAGATTAAATCAAAAAATATAAATATAGAGATTAAATGACTACTATTTAACTCAATAAAAATCTCAGACAAGAACAATGAGTAGTAATGAGCCTATACATGGATTTAAATCCTAAAATTCGAGATTCCTAGATAGTAATGGACACTACTGATAAGATTTCATACTGGGTATCAAAACCTAAGATATACAGATAACCTAGCTTCTATATCAAATGCAATATTGAGTAGTTAATCAACTACTTATAATTGGGAAATGATAACCTAAAGATAAATAGTTAGATTATAAATACACAAAAAAAACATAAACTGACGTATAACTAAAGATCTAAACTTCAAATAAATGTTTGAATCACACCATTGTTCTAATTAGGGCTGTCTTAAGCTATTGGAGCCTAAAACAAAAATTAGCTAATAAGATTAGGAAACTTTAATCACGGAAGATAAAATTTTAAAAACAATTAATCATGTAAATTTAAAACTTAAATTTGTATTGTTTGAGAATCTAAGTATTTTGTAGAATTCAATAAAAATATTTTTGTACAAAAACTCTCAAATATTAGCTAATTTGTACCCCATTCGCTTAATAAACTACCCAAATATATGTATAATTATTATCTAAATATTAGTATTATATATATACTTGCAGGATATAGTTGGATGCATATATGTAGGGTTTTGATGTTCTTGAAAAGTGACAACCGAAATTTGCTCAAATAATGCATATTAGGTCAACAAAATCAACTCTTTAAGCAATCAAATCTTGCCAACTCAACTCCTCATTAATGACAACAAAAACAATTGATAAAACAGTGTCAAAGTGTAGAGAATTCGGGTGCAAATTGGTGAAGGAGGCGCTCCAGCAAGCTTCTTCTTTTTCCTTCTATTTATATAAGTTTAAGCCTCTTAATGAACGAGCAAACAACACAACTTTCTCTCGAAATTCCAGATCAAAACAACACCTAATCAGTAGCCAAAACAACCTTAAAACAGAAATCAAATCGCTCTAAACAACTAGTTCGAATTAGAGGAAAAAATAGCATGAAAAACGCTTGAAACAAGCACGAGTTGAGTTGATGTAATTCGGGCTATTTTTTTTTTTTTTAAACTAAGGATTAGAACTTACTTTTGATAATCATAGGATCATAACCAACACAAAAACAAGCTTCAAATTTCATCGGATTGGCTTGAGTAAGGTAATTTTCGAAAACCCTAGTTTTACCTTGATGATCCGAAAATCATGAATTATGTTGTTGTTTTGATGTTTTGAATTGATATTTAAGTAGTAAAGTTTTGTAGGAACTCATAGGAATCGAAACATGGGCTGTGGAACGTTGGATATCGGTCGAAATCGACCGAGCTCATCACATGAAAGACGATGAATACTGTTTTCTCAGATGAGCACAGGAGGAACACGGGCGTGTTCCACTCCGTGTACCTCTCAGCTTCTAATTTTATAAAAAAAAATATTTTTTTAAATCGAAGTTAATTAAATTAAATAATATACTAATTAATATTATAAATATTTTTAAGACTGTTGTTATTTATTTATTTTTTTTGTAAATATTAAAAATGTTATTACTTATTAGTAATATAATATTAAAATTTTTGAAAATTGAAGTTAAAAATGAAAAGTTTTTTGGTATTAATAAATATATAGTATTTTAAGTATTATATAATGAGATTATTAACATACATATTATAGATTAGTAATATTAACATTAACAAGAAAGGATTATTAGTAATATAAATCATTATTATTAATTTAATCCAAGTTCATTAAGTTTTACAACTATAATTGTTAATATTTCTAATATCATTAAAAATATTTAAATTAATAATGTTTCTGAAATTATCATTTCTTAAATATTATTATGCGTAATATTTATAATAAAAGCTCAAAAGCTAAATCTAAATCTATTTTAGTAATATTACTATTAATTTTAACTTTAATAATAAGGATTTGTGAATTAGTGTTGATTTAAATTTTATGATAAATATTACAAGTATTATTACTGTGAAAAACATTATTATAATACTTAGATACTATATATTTATTAAATTATTGTCACTACGGATGTATTTAAAGAAAAATTACAAGTTTAGTAATTATTAAGTATTTATCTAAGTGAATACTTATAAATAATTAGATAACAGTGGAAATTTAAAGAATCTAAATTTGTGAATATAGGGGTATGTCACGCCCCGAAGGGTACCTTAAACGTGGCAGTCCGCCGTACACAATATTAAAGCCTAAGAATGACCACCTCAGTCACGCGAAGGCTTCCATACTATGTACAAGGCGTCTAACACATAGAGGAGACACATCGGAATGATACGTTTTATGTTGATACAATTGAGTAACAATGTAAAGGAATGCAATCCACTATACTCCAAATACAAAATACTATACTTCAAAATATAAATCATCAAGCTTCAATTACATTTATCCCAAGACTTCACTACATAAAACTATTACAAGGCCAATCGTAAAGCTTAGCCAAAAACTTCAAGCATTCTTATATCTTGCCGGAATCCCGAAGTCATTCTCGACTTCAACCATCTTGGAATAACCTACTCATTTAAACAACTATTGGGGTATAAGCTACACTAGCTTAGTGAGAATTCTCTTAATTCCGTACCATAACAAACAAGTATTTATCAATCATATGCTATGCATGAACAAACACGTGAGCAAGCAATTATGCATGGGTAACCGGAACCCACACACAGAACGGATTTACGCCCTCCGTATCTTGGGTTAGGAATGGTATTGAGTCTACACGACCGCATCTAGTCCCCAAGCCCTCGGCTCTTAGCACTCGACTCGGCTAGGCTCATCCAAGGATGCATCCACATGCGCCTTAGTACCCTTGAATGAGCTCTGGCACCGGGCTCGTTATCCAAACGAGGCAACAACGGACCATACCGATCGACCTGCGTAGGAGTAGCATGCTACCAAATGCAATATGTTCGATGCGATGCATGATCAATATAATTTTTGCTTAGGTCAAAATATTTATACATTCTTTAGAGCGACCAACCAATATCAGACATATAACAGAAATAATATGAACGGTGTAATTATCCAATCAAATCGTGGTTTCGATATGCTTTAGTATTCTTTGGCATACATTCATCACAGTCTCATCATATATCCCATCCCCATTCATATCAATTTTTATCTTATTCCTATAATTCTAATGCAACTAACTACAATCACAATCAAGGTAACAAAACAAGGAGAAAACTCACTCGGCCATTGGATCACCGGTCTTCTAGTAATAATAATCCGGTGGTAGGGAATCGTCGAACTCGGGATAACCTAAAAAGGAAGAAATACTCTAATAAGTATTTCAACTCAAACTAATCCAACAACTTCATACGAACTTATCAAATTCGTAATTCGCGTCCTAAGCGGGAATTTCAACTTAAAACGGCCATAACTTGGTCATTTTAACTCGGAATCTCGCAAATTTTATATCGATTTCTATCTACTTCGGAAGAGCTTTCTAAATACGAAGTTTAAATCAAGTTTTGAAAATATCTAAGCCTCGGAAACGAGGGATCAGATCTGTACAGCGGTAACATAGATTCCGAAAATGCGGTTTTCATGAATGCACTTGAGATTCCTAAGTGTAAAATGAAACTAAATGCAATGGTAATGATTTTCCCTATCATGAATGTCATGATATGAACCCTAATGAGCCTAAGTTCTTATAGCTCTTTTGGTTTAAAGAATTTACATAAACTTTTCTTAGAAAACCATTTCATATTAATGTTTAACAAGTGAGTTTACTACACTTAGTCACACCTACATATTACAAGGATTTTCTTTTAGGAAAACTCTATTTTGCTTAAAGAATTTTGACCCTCATATTAGTTATATCCTAAGGCCTTTATTTCTTAAATAAAATCTTCATTTATAAACTTTTAAGTAGGTCCTTTACTAGGGGGGTTTCCAAAAATCCGAATTTAGTAAAGTCCATTTTCAAGTTGATTTCTTTAGGAAAAATGTTATTCTATACTTAAGACTTTAAGTGTTATTATACCTATATCCTAAGGACTTCATTTATTTAAGAAATTACCATTTTTGAAGTTGGAAAAATCTAACCATCTATGCATTATTACGAATTTGGCTTTCAAGACTTTTCACCCAAAATTTCTTTTAGACTTTATCTCTTGTTTTAAATATTTTCTTTAATAAAAACTCATTTAAACTCATGAAAAACATCATCAAACATTATCTATCACCTATAGGCTTCATTTCTCTTGTAAAATATATGTTTAGAAGTTGATAAAGTGTTTTTGACCTAGATTTACAAAGTCATCCGAATTTACACAGTTTATCTCTTGAAAAGTATTTTCCTTTTGACTTTTTAATTATCTAACCATAGATCTATATACTAAGAAGGTTATTTACTAAAGACAAAAGCATTAAAGACTATTAATGCACATAAACACAAAATAATAATGAAACCTTAAATGCCTACATAATTATGAGCAATAAAATGATGGATCTACTTTATCAAATGCTTAAATGAGTTTTGAAAACATAAAAACTATATTTTTATAAAAGATCTTTAGTTCAAAATACTTTTGATGGATAAACATAAAGCTTTTGGCATGGAAACTCCTTTAAATGTTTAGATCTACTTGTAATGGTTTGGTATTCTTGCTTTGATATTTCATTGTCCCTACCAAAAAGGTCATGAGGACATTTAGTTGAAATATCCAAGAATTACTTAGCCATAACAAGATCTATGAGTGGAAGGAGTGAAGGCTTACTTACTTGAAGTAAAATGGAAAATGTGAAGAGGAAATGGAAGTTGTGTGTGTGTGTATGTGGGGCTTGGAACTTTCGGCCAAGAGGGAAAATGAGAGGGTTTTTGAGAGCTTTTCACTTTGTAAAAGTTGAGAAATGAAAGAATGAAGAGAGAGAGAGGAAATATAGCTTATATATGAAGTGGATTTAGGTTAAAAGAAGTAAAAGAAAATTCAAATGGAGCATGGAAAGGGAGGGGGGGGGGGGGGGGGGGGGGGGGGCGCCAATGGTGCGGTTTTGGAAGCTTAAGGGGGAAGGGAACTTTGATCTTTTTCAATTGATTTACCTTTGATTTGTCCTTGACTTGAAATTGTACCACTTGTCATAAATTGAAATGAATTTTAAGAGACAAAAAGCATGGAGAAAGGAGTTGATTTGAGTGATGGTAAGGGTGAATTTGTAGAGTGTGCTAATAGGTAGACTAGGTGGTACTTTGTGAATAGTGAGGAATAGTTGACAAGATAATTTAATTTCGGTAGTAATGAAATACGAATAAAAAGGCTATAACTGTATTTTTCATAAGCGGAAATTATGAAAAATATATTTTTGAAATCCTTATTTTATTTCGGTTCAAATGAGTACTCATAAGTAACTTTTTGAAATTCTAGTTTCGGGGCACGCTTTTTGTAATGGGTTGGGATGACCCGGAATTGAAAATTTTCTCAAAATCTGATCTTTTCTTGGTTTGAAATATAATCAAGAACTATATTCAAAATTAAATTTTCTTATAAAAGTTTCTTATTTTGGAAACGAGGAAAAGCCGGAATTAGGGTTTCTAGGTCTTCTTCACAAAGCTTGAACTAAACCGGTTTAGGGTTTCATTTTCGGTTTCCGAAGTTCACTTGATTACTAGGAAACCCAGGGTATACATTATATAAAAAAAAAATAATAATAAAATTGTGTAATGAAATAAAATGAATAGTGCAAAAGACTAATCAATTACCGGTAGAAATGAAAATACGATAAAAGGTTATAACCGTAACCTTTATAACCGAAAAATTATAACTGGTATATTTAGAAATCTCATGGAATTACGAGTCTAATGGTACTAATGGTATTTTTGATATCTCGAGCCCCGGGATACGCTTTTCGAAGTCTGTATCCGAACGGGTTCAAAATAGGTCAAAAATTATCAATCTGATAATTTATAACGAACTTAGTTATTCTATATATTAAACTACATCTCGGTCCCTAGGGTTAGGGGCACTAGATTGCCGGACTTACTCTATTGTATTCCGGTTAGGGTTTCTAGATGACTTTCCGATTTAGGTATTGCCAAGTTGGAAACTAAGATTTTCTGTTTATACAACGTATTTAGTTTGAGAAATTTATTTTAAATTTTATTTTTATAAGTATTTAATATCTCTCACTGCTTTCGGAAATCTTGAATGAATTATTATATCCGGAGTTATATCGGTAATGGTTACCGGATATGATTTTCTTGAGTTTGAGTCAAGTATTGATTTTTGGAATGATTTTGGGGAAATCTTGATTTTTATAATTTGCTTTTGTTAAAGGATCTTCATAGTGTTTTGTTTTTGAATTTATTTTGCTTCGATTTAAGGTTTTATGAACAATTGGTTAACTTAAGGATTATTAAATTTGTTATTTCGTTTCTTCATTCTTCCTTCTTTAAGATTACGAGATTTCAATTTCTAACTCGTTCTATGATTCTTGAGAGTTTGATTTGATCGTTAGGGCTTTATTGTGATTTCGTCTCTTAGGATTATTAGTCTGGTCGTTTAGGGAATTTCCAAAGTCTATCTTTTATTATGGCAGATAAAGTTTTCTTAATTGTGCCAAAGCCTAGTTATGGAATTGGCCTTTGGTGATCCTGATCTTCAAATTGTCATGTTATGGATTAACTTGCTTTTAGCAAATTATCACTGTGTTTATTTTTATCCCGATTTTTATGAATTATAGATTAGGTAAGCAGTTTATCTTACGTAATGGTTTTTGGACTTAAGGATTTTGTAGTCCTTATTTTATTTTTAGATTTTGTCAAGACTAATGAATTCTTACTTTCGTTTATATTTAGGACTCGTTCGAAGTTCGGTTTTAATATGGAGTAATTTTTAGGGTTTACTTTCAAAGTTCATCGTAGAATTATTTACTGAAATTTTCCGGGGCTTACAGGGTATCTATATTTTACGAGAAAATTATATCAAGTAAATCGAAAGAAAATCAATAGTTCTAAACAATAAAAACTATAAAAGTGAATTAACTAAATCGTCAAATTCCTAAATACCCGCTTAATAGATATAAGTATCAAACAAAATCAAACCAAACAGCTTGAGAATAAAAATGGACTAATACTTAATTATCTTAAGATATCTAAAGAATTGATATAGTAATAGAACAAAAACCCAGCAGCACGATAGGACACTTAGACATTCATAGGTATTTAGTCATATAGTTTTTGTATCATTGATGAATATATTAATCATCTCAATAGGTGACTTGGGTACTTATGAGGACCTTCCTGACGATTACTACGATTGAGCAACATGAATAGGTGAGTAACTTAGTCTTATTACATTTTTTTGGCTTGTAACTTAGCGAACTTTAAATAATAATAATAATTTGAGTGTACCATATGGTTTATGGGAAATATGTATTATATTGATTGCCAAATCACTCTAATAAAAATGACAATAGAATTATATATGACTATATTGCTTATGTAACATGATTGAATGTCTGTATTGCTTGACGACCTTCAATTTAATTAAAAACTACTGGTACCATAATGGAAATTATCATGCATTGCATATTTTGCATAAAATAGCATTTAAGTAAGTGGTAGCCTACTACGTGTTAGTATTTCGGATCTCTACTAATGCTTGGTTTATCTAGGCAAGAAAGCTATTAGTTAATCGCAAGATTACCTTTGTTCTATTGATACCACAGGAACTAAATGGTAAATAAAGGACGCCACTTATGGTATTGCTTGGAAATAACTAACACTTAGTGGAGTTTCTAAAGCTAAAGCAGGAAATGAATGTTAAGACACAATAAATTCAAAGAGATAATTAAATTGAGCATTGTTGTTTCCTGAAAGCTTAGTCTCTCCTGGGTAGGTAAGCCATAGATTGTGATCCTTCAACCCCGATGAGAGAGCGTAAATCTTCATCCTATTTGCATTCCAAGTTATCTAGGCTTGTATTTGTACATATGTTTGATTGATGCATTTCACTTTCATACGATTGTTAAATAACTTGTATGTGTTATGTGATAAGTTCTAGTTATTCACTGAGCTCGTGGTTTAGCTCACACTCCAACAGTCCTTTCAAGTTCACTCTGCGATCCTGGCTCATTACTACCAGGAGCATGGTCCCGATAAGAAATTAGAAGCTAGAAGCTTAAGGAATAGTATAGGATAAGAATATATATTTCTATTTTAGTTGCAAGTATCATGCATTAGAAACTTTAGCTATGTATTTGCAGGAGTTTATACAAATGTTATGGTCTGTAATATTTTATTATTATTCACAAACTTAGTGTGACAGTTATTTACTAATTTATATCTTTTATATATTTGTTCACCTTATCCAAGCAACTAAAAGATCATGTTTATTGAAAATATGCCATTCTCAGAAGGTAAACTAGTAATAGTATTCAATTGTATCTTGTTTACTATTACTAGGGTACCCTCGGGGCGTGACACCTACTATCCCAAGTCCACTGCAGTAGGGAAGCGTGCCTATTTCACATGGATAAGGATCATGATGCCAGGAATATTGGCCTCCCAGTGCACCCTCAGACACAATCAGGTATTGTTCTCCTAGGCAGGGTATTCAATTGGGCCAGCTGCAATCGCCAAAAGTCGAACCCCTGACCTAGGCTTTAGCTCAACTGATGAAAGGTGTTTCCTTTGGGGAAAACAAAAGACTTAGGCCAGGTGTTCAATTCGTGTAAGTTGCAGTTATAGTATATGCCCTGCTAGGAGAACAATGCCTGAGTAGTGTACAGTTTCTAGGCAAAGGACGATCAACATCCAACGTACTCTTCAACTGCAGGTGGGGTTATGGGGAGGGGGGCTCGTCACATAAAAAGACACCTTTTTATGTCACGACCTGCCATCCTAGGCCCATCACAATGGGAGAGTGCGCCTATTTCACCCAAGTAAAGATCGTGATGCCAGGAACACTGGCCCCCTAGCTTAGTTAGTAAAAGGCATAGGTCATGGGTTCGACTCTTGGCAGTCATACCTAGAAAAACAATACATGATTGTGTCTTGATTGTGCTTGAGGATGCACTGGGAGCTAGTGATCCTAGCATCACGATCCATGCTCGGGTGAAATAGGCATACTCCCCCACTGCGGTAGGCCCCAAATGACAGGTCGTGACATAAAAGCTCAATCGGTGAAAGGCATTCCCTTTAGGGAAAACAAAAGGTCGAGGTCAAAGTCAAGGGTTCGACTTTTGGCAGCTGCAACTGACTCTATTGAATGCCCTGCCTAGGAGAACAATACCTTATTGCATCCTGGTTGTGCCTGAAGATATACTGAGGGGTCAATGTTCCTAGTATCACGATCCCTGCTGATAAACTCAGAAAATTGATATATTTTTCATCTCTGAATTGATACTTAATTGTATTAATTAGTATAAAAGCAAAGGAATTAATATTCAGTTTTGTGTTATTTGTTCGGAATCAGGTCAGGAATGAAAATGGAATGTAGCAACAAGGAATCATGAAGAAATTGTGTGAATTGGCAGTGAAACAAACAAACACGGTGAATTTGGGCCAAACGCAGCCGGCGTTGAAGGAGATCAAAGCATACGCCGGCAAATTAGAATCAACGCCGCCGGCGTTCAAAGGCGGCGTTGAATCATTACAGAGCCTAAGTATTTAACGCTGAATCCAACACCGCCGGCGTTTGAAGATGGACACTACTTGAATTTTGAAGCCAACGCCGGCAAATGGAGGAGTACGCCGCCGGCGTTCAAAGGCGGCGTTGAAAACCATCAGTTTAAAAATCCTTAACGCTTGATTGAACGCCGCCGGCGTTGGATATGAAACCGCCGGCGTTGGATGCAGAAGTTACATGACAGTTACACGAAAAGCATGTATTTTTACATGCTTTGAGGAGAGAGAAAGGGACTTACGTTTTATTTTTCATTCTCAATTTCTCCCAGTAGTTTTAGAGAAAGATATAGGTAGACAATCAAGATGTACTTGGATCTTCATCAAATTTGTTCTATTCGTTTGTGGATTGAGTAGAATTTGCTAACAAGGATTCTAATTGCAATTTGTACGGTTTGTTTTCCGAATTACTGGTAAATTCTTCCTTACTTGATTTGTTATTTACATTTTGTCATGAATATCTTATAGTTGTTATTAGTATCTTGTTAGATAGCGTAGAAATGGTAGTTAGCTAAATTTGACGGTGGGAAATGATGAAATCCTTGATTGTCTGAAGTGATTGTTGAACTAGTGTTATTGGGTTGTAAGAATGATGCAAATCCTTGTTAAATTCAAACTAAAAACTTAAAATTCGGATGAATTCAAGTTTGAATGAGATTGGGCATCTTGGCAAAGACTTTAATTTCGTTTGAATTTATATTTGGAGAAAAATTCAAGTATGCGATGGCAAGAGATTTTTAATCCTAGTAGAGTCTATCATTTCTGTTCAAACATTGTTTTAAATATGAGTTTTAAAGAAGGAATTCTTTTATCTCTTGATTTAGGACAATTAGTCAACTTAGATTTGGGAAAATCTTAGTTGCACATATTAAATCTATCAAAATGCTCAGTGTGGAAGCTAAGGAGTGTTTAAGGTAGAAAAAGGTTTTCAAATTTGTTTTTAGAATTTGTTAATCTTGGTTAGACTCACATGGATATGCATGAATTCTAACAATTTTAATAACCCGAGTTCAACATGATTGGAGAAAATCAGATTTTATCTCAATCCCACTAACCTAACTTGTTAAGACTTGTGTGAGTAGAATTAGTAAATATTAGCTATTGCATAGTGTAGACATTATAGTGAATAATTATATAAAGGATTTGATTTCTCTTGGCCTAAATATTGAAATGAACTAATAATGTTTAGTAATTAAACTTTCCTCGTGGGATCGATACTCATTCATCACTTTATTACTTGATCGACCCAGTATACTTGCTGGAGAATTGGTTTTAAAATATTAAACATTTCAAGCGGATCAAGTTTTTGGCGCCGTTGCCGGGGAAAGATTAATATTAAACAATTTTAGTTCTGTTAGTAATTTAGGCTCATTTTACGGTTTGGTTTGTTGTCTGTGTTCTTTTCAGGTTGTATGCACAGGAGTAGAAGTAGGGAACTTCTACCCCTCAATCTTGAGATTGAACGTACACTACGTTCATTAAGAAAAGTGAACAGACAAAGAGAACAAGGACAAACAGAAAGGATGGCAGAAGGTGAAAACAACAATAATCAAATCCAAGCTCCTGCCAGGGCATTAAGGGATTACACAGTACCAACTGTGTCTGGAAATCCCATTAGAAGACCAACAGTTCAAGCCAACAACTTTGAAATCAAGCCAGGACTAATTCAGATGGTAGAAGCTCATCAATTTGGAGGATATCCAAATGAGACACCTGATGATCATCTTGCTAAATTCCTTCAGTATTGCAACACCATCAAGATGAATGGAGTTACAGATGAGGCAATACGGTTGCAGCTTTTTCCTTTTTCATTAAGGGACAAGGCTTTGGCTTGGTTCAATTCATTACCCCAGGAGTCCATCACTAATTGGACAGATTTGTCAAACAAGTTTTTGAGGAGATTTTTCCCACCGGCTAGGACAGCTAGGTTGAGGAATGAAATCACCAACTTTACAAAATTTCATGGTGAATCCTTGTATGAAGGATGGGAAAGATACAAGGAAGCTATCAGGAAATGTCCTCATCATGGACTACCTGATAATCTCCTCATTGAGATATTCTATCTGAGTTTGGATGAAACTTTGAGATCACTTGTAGACGCTGCTGCAGGAGGAGCATTAATGGGTAAGAGCTATGATGAAGCTAGCTCGTTGATAGAAGAAATGGCTTCAAGTGCTCACAATTGGAGTTGTGAGAGGACTAAACTTAAAGTAGCAGCTGTGCAAGATAATGAGGCCATGTCTCAACTTACAACTCAGATTTCGGCTTTGGCAAATCAAGTAAGTAAGCTCACTACTTCAAGTTCTATTATTCCTAACCAAGTTTTGTGTTGTGAGATTTGTTCAGGTTCACATTCGTTCCATGATTGTCCTCAAACACATTCACCAACTTCAGCTAGTGGAGAGCAAATGAATTATGTGGGGAATTTTCAAAGAGGAAATCAAGGACCTTATACAAACACTTACAATCCAGGATGGGCAAATCATCCGAATTTCTCATGGAGGAATGAGAATAATGTCTATCGACCGCCTGGATTTCAAAGACAAGGTCCGATGATTCAAGGTCCAGTGAGGAATGCTTTACCACCACCACCACCTCAACATCCACTCATCAACAACAGAACCATTCTTCGGTTGAAGATCTGATGAAAACTTTCATGCAGAAAACTGAGACGTTGATTAATAATCAACAAGCCACTATTCGGGATCTTCAAGGGCAAATAAGTCAAATTCTCACAGATAAGTAGTAGACCTTCAGGGTCACTACCTAGCAAGACTGAAGAGAATCCGAAAGGAGTGAATGCTATTACTCTTAGGAGTGGTAAGGAGGTGGAAACCCAAATGGTTTGGTGGAAGAGAAAGAGGAGGTGCGATAAGAGATAAAGGAAAAAGAAAACTTGAGGAACCGATGTTAATTTCACCTAGTGTGAAACCTTATGTTCCTCCAGTACCTTTTCCTGGAAGGTTGAAGCAGCAGAAGTTGGATGAGCAATTTGCTAAGTTCTTAGATGTGTTTAAGAATTTACAGATCAATATTCCTTTCTTGGAGGCCATTCAAGAGATGCCCTCTTATGCTAAGTTCATTAAGGAATTGCTATCCAAGAGGAGGATAGATGGAAATGAACCGGTTGTTTTAACAGGAGAGTGCTCAATGATACTTCAGCAAAATCAAGGCTTGCCTACAAAGCAAAAAGATCAGGGAAGTTTCACTGTACCTTGTACTATTGGTAATATTTATTTTGATAAAGTGCTAATTGATTCTGGTGCAAGTATAAATTTAATGCCTTTCTCTATTTTCAGGAGACTAGGAATGGGAGAATGCAAGGAAACCCATGTGACCTTGCAATTGGCTGATAGGAGTATCAAATACCCTAAGGGTATTGTAGAAAATGTGCTAGTAAAGGTGGACAAATTCATATTTCCTGTGGACTTCATAGTCTTGGAAATGGAGGAAGATAGAGAGGTGCCCATGATCTTGGGGAGACCATTCTTGGCTACAGGTAAGGCTTTAATCGATGTTGAGCAAGGTAAGCTTACTCTACGTGTTATGGATGAACAGGTTACATTTAATGTATATAATGCTATGCATAAATTTGATGAGAAAAGAACCTGTTTTAATATTGATGTTATAGATGAGCTTACAAATGAATTGTGGAAGATGAAGTAGGAATTGAGACCGTGGAGTCGGTTTTGAGAGAGTTTGATGACTGGAGTGATGAGGAGAAAGAAGTAGATTGTGAGGAAGTGTCTGAAATTCGGGTTAGATTGTATGAGGAACTTGGAACAAGTGAAAGAAACAGGTTCCTTCCTTGACACAGCCTCCAAATTTAGAGTTAAAGCCATTACCTGATCACCTAAGGTATGCTTATTTGGGTAATGATGAAACTTTACCTGTAATTGTTTCATCGTTTTGACAGAAAATCAGGAGGAGAAGTTGTTGAAAGTTTTAAGAGAACATAGAGAGGCAATAGGCTGGACGATTGCTGATATCAAAGGAATTAGTCCTTTGATTTGCACTCATAGAATCTTGATGGAAGAAGAGTGCAAGCCTACAGTGCAACCACAGAGGCGATTGAATCCTACCCTTAAGGAAGTAGTGAAAAAAGAGGTACTTAAGCTTTTAGACGCAGGAATGATCTACCCTATTTCAGATAGTAAGTGGGTTAGCCCTGTCCATGTAGTACCTAAGAAAGGTGGTATGACTGTAGTGAGGAATGAGGCGAATGAATTGATCCCTACTAGGACAGTGTCTGGGTGGAGAGTTTGTATAGATTATAGGAAGCTGAATGATGCCACTAGAAAAGACCATTTCCCACTTCCATTTATTGATCAAATGGTTGAAAAATTGTCAGGGCATTCATTTTATTGTTTTCTTGATGGGTATTCGGGATACAATCAAATCCCGATTGCCCCTGCTGATCAAGAAAAAACTACTTTTACTTGTCCTTATGGCACTTTTGCCTTTAGGAGAATGCCTTTTGGCCTTTGCAATGCACCGGCTACTTTCCAAAGGTGTATGATGGCTATTTTTTCTGACATGCTTGAGGATTTTATCGAGATATTTATGGATGATTTTTCGGTTTTTGGAAAATCATTTGATGCTTGTCTAGAAAATTTAGCCAAAGTTTTAAAAAGATGTAAAGAGACCAATTTGATTTTAAATTGGGAGAAGTGCCATTTTATGGTGCAAGAGGGAATTGTTTTAGGGCACAAAGTATCAGAAAGAGGGATTGAAGTAGATAAAGCAAAGGTTGAAATCATAGAGAAACTACCCCCACCAACAAATGAAGCATATGAGTGGAGAAATGAAGCATATGAGAGTGCTCGAATTTATAAAGAGCGTACCAAACAGTGGCATGATAGAAACATTTTGAAAAGAGAATTTTCACCAGGAGACAAAGTGTTGTTATACAATGCACGTCTCAAGTTGTTCCCAGGAAAGTTAAGATCAAGGTGGTCGGGACCTTTTGAAGTTATCCGTGTTTTCCCTTATGGTGCAATTGAGTTGAAAACCCAAGATAATAGAACTTTTAAAGTCAATGGACATTTACTCAAGCACTACTATGAGGGAGACATTAGAGAAAGTAGAACCACCTTCATCAGTGAAGGCAACAAGTGAAGCATTGGCAAGTCGGGCTAAGCGACTTTAAACTCTAAGCGCTGCATGGGAGGCAACCCATGGTTGTTGTTGTGCTTTGTGTGTAATATATATATATATTATAATTGTGTGTTGTGTGTGTGTGTGTGTTAAGTTGTTTCAGGTACAGTCAAGTGAGTTGATGAAGTGGTGTTTTGTATGTTGAAGAATTGTAAGAAAAATGGGAAGTCATATATCAAATGAGTCTTCCAACGCTGAAGTCTGGAGAAAGAACACTGGTAAAATTTTGGCAGTGTAGGACTTTAACACCGGCAAATGATGATTGAACGCCGCCGGCGTTCGAAGTAGAGCTTGGAATGCAGAAGCATCAATCCTTAACGCCGGCAAAAATCGCAATCAACGCCGCCGGCGTTGATGTTTGGGATTACCACCAGAAAGCCATTTCTTAACACTGGCAAATATAAAGTTCCAACGCCGCCAGCGTGGGATTTAATTCACCGGCGTTCTCGAAGAGCCCATCAAGGCCAGATTCAAATTTTCTAACGCTGGCATTTGCTGTCAACAACGCCGCCGGCGTTGTTTAAATTTTAGCCGGCGTTTGGTTTATGTGCGCATTAAATGCTAATCCAATGCATGTAAAGGGATTAAAATCCCTAGTTTTTCTCTTTCCTTACTTACTCTCACATTGTTCATACCGAAATCCTCTCTTTTTCTTTTAATTTGAAATTTCTCTCTTGATTGATACATCAATCCATCATCAGACACATCCATACTCCTCAAGATCACAAGGTATGTTAATCTCATTATTTGATCTTTTTATCTTTTAAAGTGTTTAAATCTATCGTTGAATCAATAATGTAGATGTTTGGTGAGTGTGTGTTCAATAGTCTGCTAAGTTGTTGTTGGTTAGGCATTGTGATTTCGATGATTCTTTCGCTTATTATTAAGTCAATGCATGGATTGATTGGGTTATGGATTAGGTTTGTAACCGTCGAAATTAGGGTTTGTGTGTCCAAATTGGGGGTTTTTGATTTATTGGGATTATGGGAATATGCAATCAAGTGTCTAGTTTATTTTTCATATAGAAGTTTTGAATCAAAAACCATTGTCACTATTCATCAAGTTTTTGAAACAAAGCCCCAACGGTTACCCTACACTGAGTACCTACGCCGGCTATCAACGCCGGATAGCTACGCCGGCATTTTGAGAATTAATTCGCCGGCGTTCTCTGTAAAAAAAAAAAAAAAATTTTGAAAGCTTGGCAAACATTTGGTGTAATTTATGCTTCAATGTATTACCAATACCAATGTTAAGATTACATCAAATAAAACTTATCTGGTTTTATATGCACATATTAGTTGTTAATGTTCAATGTGCTATCTTGTGATATGTTTGGACTGAGCTAAGTATTTGTTACAGATATGGCTCCAAAGAAGAAGCAAAGGACAGCTACTACTAGTCAAGTAGGAATGTCTTGTCTAGTCAACTGTATGCACAAGAAAGAAAAGAGAGACTTATGAAAAGGAGTTTCATAACAGTCATTTTTTGGACTGGGCTGTCTTAGAGGATTATGGAATGCATGATGCATTACAAAATGTGGTTGAGGACAAGCGATGGTTCAAAGTTTTTGATATGAGAGAACCGGCTTACAAGAAGATCACAATTGAATTCCTTTCTACTATGAGATATGGTAGAGAAGATGATGATGATGAAGATGATGAAGGGGATACCCATATAATCTTTCAGATATATGGGGAAGTTAAAAAAGTGCCATTAAGGAAGATAGGAGTCTATCTTGGCTACTATCAGAATGAGGCTGAGAATTCTGCTCTACCGACAACATGGCCTCCTGATGTCACCATGGAGCAATTCTGGTTTGAATTGATACATCCAAGGACTGATCCATTTGAGCCTTCAAAATCGATCAATTCGACTTTTAAGAAGTTAGAGCATAAACTTCTTCATCATATTTTGGCTCATACTTTGACTTGTCGAAAGACAAGTCATAGTAAGTTAAGCACTTCAGATATGATATGTCTGTACAGCCTTATTAAGAGCCATCCATTAGATTTGGGCTGTGAAGTGGCTAATTTTTGGCTGAGACAAGCTGAAGACACCAGGACCAATTATATCTTCTGTGGGGGCTATATCACTCAGCTACTCAAGGGCATGGGGGTTTTCAGGAATTGTCCAATGATATCAAAGTAGAGAGCAAAAAGATATCTTCTGGGCCCTTCAGAGCTTGGGGTTTAGTTAAGGTACCCAGGGGGTACAAGACATTCAGGCGATTGCGTTATTGAGCCCCAGTTTGACATTCCACAGGGAGACAGACCATCTTCATCTTCAGCTCCACCCCCTCCTCAGCCACAGGTTCCACCTTCCTCCTCTCAACCAGGGTCGACTTCAGCTGGATATACCCTAGCTAGATTGGGATATGAACTGAGAGAATTGCAGGAGGATTTTCAATGCGAAAAGAGAAAGAACAAGAAATTTAGACGCTCATTAATGACCATGTTAAAATCTGCGTTTTCTTGTATTAATCCATCTGCAGGTGAAGCAATGAAGTATTCTACTTCATCTGATGAAAGCGAGTCCAGCACTGAACCTGAAAGCTAGAGTTCCTGCTAGCTTTTACTTTTTGGGGAAAGTTTCATTTAATATCATTTCTGTACTTAAGCACCCAATTGTTTTGGGTAGACTTCTTTTCTTAAACTCACTTGGTCTGTTATCTATGTTTTTTGTTATTATGCTTTTCTTTCTATCTTTGTCATGTATGTTTCTTTGATGAGAGACAGGTCTTTAAAGTAATCTCTGCAATTCAAAACTCCATTGGGAATGCTGAACAAGGAAAGGAAAACAGGGAAGTCCAAATGCTTTTATTTAGTCTTTCGTCCTTTTATTTGTTAATTAGAACAAACAGTGCGGACACTGTTCGGTTTTAAGTATGGGGGAGGGAGATTAGGATGAGATGAAAATGAAATACATTATGGGTTTAACTATATGTTGACTTGGCATGTTGATTTGTAATGTATGAATACTAAGAAATGTGAAGTCAATATATAAGAATTCAAGTCACACACTTGCATTGGATGTCGACATATATAATGCATGTCCTCAAGAAAAATAAATTTGCAACATTAAGGCAAAATTTTTGTTGGGAAATCTGAAACATTAAACAAAAGAAATTTTTGACTTGTAAGATGCCGTGCTCACTAAACCTTGTGATTGGCTTACTTAGTTAAAATTAAGTAGATAAATCTCTAATTGACAAACTTACCTTCTGTTTAACCTAGGAAATAAAACTTATATGAATGTCTGAGTCCTATTGTAAAAAATGATCAGGTTTACTTCTCAAATATTCTTTTAACGTTTAATTAATCTTTGTAACACTTGGTAGAAGAGGTAGATGAAGCTATTAACTTGGTGATCCGGGAATCAGAGTTAAAAATTGTGAAAAAGTGCATTAAGTAGTACAAACAAATAGAGCCATTACTCAATTGATTCAAGTAAGTGAGTCTGGAGTATTTACATTTAGAATAAGGTGAATGAGAGTTCTTTGGGGTCCCTTTAAAACCTGGTCACTTGGGTGATGAGCCCGGGATGTGCCGACTCAAGGATTTCACTCTAACTAAATGGTGTAATATGGCTAATGAGCTTGAAAAGATACGGGCTACACCCCGTCCAGAGGAAAAGTCAAGATGGAGGCAAAAACCTCCCCCTCTGCAATTGAAATGCACATGTTAGTGAATTAAAAGACTTTGACTATGGAAAAATCTAGGGGAATGGTAGATACCACATGCTTATACCTTGTGTTGCTAAGAGTTAATTTGAGTTAAAAGGTTGATGAAGTTGAAATGATTATTTTTCCTTTGTGGACTAATAGACAGTTTCGAAAAGTTATAGCTTAAGTTAAACATTAGGATTAAAGTTTGTTTGGTCTAGATTAGCTATTTAATTTCAATTCAAGTAAGCGAATCACATAAATTAAGTTTGGTTAGAGCTACAGGCATTGTATTGCAAATCATGAGAGTTGATAAGCAAGTTTTGGATTAAAAAGTCAGATTTCAATATTTAAATTGTTTTGCTTGAGGACAAGCAAAAGTTCAAGTGTGGGGAAATTGATAAACTCAGAAAATTGATATATTTTTCATCTCTGAATTGATACTTAATTGTATTAATTAGTATAAAAGCAAAGGAATTAATATTTAGTTTTGTGTTATTTGTTCGGAATCAGGTCAGGAATGAAAATGGAATGTATCAACAAGGAATCATGAAGAAATTGTGTGAATTGGAAGTGAAACAAACAAACACCGGTGAATTTGGGCCAAACGCAGCCGGCGTTGAAGGAGATCAAAGCATACGCCGGCAAATTAGACATCAACGCCGCCGGCGTTCAAAGGCGGCGTTGAATCATTACAGAGCCTAAGTCTTTAACGCTGAATCCAACACCGCCGGCGTTTGAAGATGGACACTACTTGAATTTTGAAGCCAACGCCGGCAAATGGAGGAGTACGCCGCCGGCGTTCAAAGGCGGCGTTGAAAACCATCAGTTTAAAAATCCTTAACGCTTGATTGAACGCCGCCGGCGTTGGATATGAAACCGCCGGCGTTGGATGCAGAAGTTACATGACAGTTACACGAAAAGCATGTATTTTTACATGCTTTGAGGAGAGAGAAAGGGGACTTACGTTTTATTTTTCATTCTCAATTTCTCCCAGTAGTTTTAGAGAAAGATATAGGTAGACAATCAAGATGTACTTGGATCTTCATCAAATTTGTTCTATTCGTTTGTGGATTGAGTAGAATTTGCTAACAAGGATTCTAATTGCAATTTGTACGGTTTGTTTTCCCGAATTACTGGTAAATTCTTCCTTACTTGATTTGTTATTTACATTTTGTCATGAATATCATTATAGTTGTTATTAGTATCTTGTTAGATAGCGTAGAAATGGTAGTTAGCTAAATTTGACGGTGGGAAATGATGAAATCCTTGATTGTCTGAAGTGATTGTTGAACTAGTGTTATTGGGTTGTAAGAATGCAAATCCTTGTTAAATTCAAACTAAAAACTTAAAATTCGGATGAATTCAAGTTTGAATGAGATTGGGCATCTTGGCAAAGACTTTAATTTCGTTTGAATTTATATTTGGAAGAAAAATTCAAGTATGCGATGGCAAGAGATTTTTAATCCTAATAGAGTCTATCATTTCTGTTCAAACATTGTTTTGAATATGAGTTTTAAAGAAGGAATTCTTTTATCTCTTGATTTAGGACAATTAGTCAACTTAGATTTGGGAAAATCTTAGTTGCACATATTAAATCTATCAAAATGCTCAGTGTGGAAGCTAAGGAGTGTTTAAGGTAGAAAAAGGTTTTCAAATTTGTTTTTAGAATTTGTTAATCTTGTTAGACTCACATGGATATGCATGAATTCTAACAATTTTAATAACCCGAGTTCAACATGATTGGAGAAAATCAGATTTTATCTCAATCCCACTAACCTAACTTGTTAAGACTTGTGTGAGTAGAATTAGTAAATATTAGCTATTGCATAGTGTAGACATTATAGTGAATAATTATATAAAGGATTTGATTTCTCTTGCCTAAATATTGAAATGAACTAATAATGTTTAGTAATTAAACTTTCCTCGTGGGATCGATACTCATTCATCACTTTATTACTTGATCGACCCAGTATACTTGCTGGAGAATTGGTTTTAAAATATTAAACATTTCAAGCGGATCACCTGCCTGAGTGAAATAGGTTTGTGTGTGTGTGTGTGTGTGTGTGCGTGTGTGTGTGTGTGTGGTGGTGGTGGGGCGGTGGGGTGAGGAGGGGGGGTCGTCACATAAAAAGGCACCTTTTTATGTCACGACCTACCATATGGGCCCACCATAATGGGGGAGTGCACATATTTCACCCAGGCAAAGATCGTGATGCCAAGAGCATTGGCCCCCTAGCTCAGCTGGTGAAAGGCATTACCTTTAGGGTAAGAAAAAGTCATAGGTGAAAGGCATTACCTTTAGGGCAAGCAAAAGTCATAGCCCTGCCTAGAAAAAAAAATACCTGATTGTGTCTTGGTTGGGCTTGAGGATGCACTTAGGGCCAGTGATCCTGGCATCACAATCTATGCCCGAGAGAAATAGGTGCGCTCCCCTACTGCAGTGGGCCCAAGATGGTAGGTCGTGACATAAAAGCTCAATTGGTGAAAGGCATTCCTTTTAGGGAAAACAAAAGGCCGATGTCAAGGGTTCGACTTTTGGCGATTGCAGCAAGGCCAATCGAATGCCCTACCTAAGAGAACAATACCTTATTGTGTCTTGGTTGTGCCTGAGGATATACTGGGGGGCTATTGCTCCTGGTATCACGATCCCTGCTTGGGTGAAATAGGCGTGCTCTCCCACTACGATGGGCTCGAGATAGTAAGTCCTGACATTATCAAATGCTAAAATGTGTAACTTAAAAAGCATTATCATACAGCCTTCCAACCTAACTCTATTTGTGATACGTCGCACTCACCAATAAAGATATAATTCAAGTAGTTTAGAGATATTTAAGGCTTTGTATATGAATGATAATGAAATAAAGGATATGAACGGTGTTGTTGATGGATATGACACACCAATAGCAAGCTAAACTACACTCTCACTCTCTTGATATGACACCCAAGATTGATTGAGTGGTTGTTTGCTACAATCAGTGATTGATAAGAGTTCAATTCTTAAAGAAAACAAACACAAGATAATGATAATAATATTCTATCCATTAGGGTTTCTTCATAATGGGGTATTTATATTCTCCTTACATAATGGAAAACTTGTAAATAGCACAACATAAGGAAATAAAATAAAAAGATAACAAATGAAGAAGAAATCCATGCATAATGGAAATCGCGCCTAAATTTGCAAGCACTGATAATGGTTCTCTCTATGGAAAAACTTAAGTCAACCCTAAGGGTAGTTGTCGTTCTCCATTTCTTATAGTAACTCTTCATTTTCATTAGACAAGCCAAGATTAACACCCGCATTCTCTTCGTTTAACTCAAAATCACCTTCAATTGACTCATCATCCCTACTATCGCTTGCAAACTCATCATTGCTTTCACTTTTGCTTGAGTTGCATCTAGTCCTACTATAGCTAAATTTGGTGTTGGAGTTTGAGATTTATAAGCTAGATTGGCAAACAGTTCTTCCTTATCCACTTCAATACTAACACCAGAGCTATTACATTGACTTCGTGAGGTGAACTCTTGCTCCACTCAAGTAGCAACTACTACTAGTTCCTCTTCAAAATCTTCCTCATCTAACTTTTTCTCTAAGAGTTGCTCCTATAAAACACCAACATCCTCATTTTGTAAGCCAATAACTTCACCATATATACTTTCATCTACCCTTCTCAATTTTGCCCTAGATTCTTGATAGCATTCCAAATTACCACTTTGACATTTTACATTTTGCCTCTCACCCCCTCCAAATTCACCATTTAACCCTTGTCCTATATTTAACCCTTCAAATAAATTTTCCTTTCCGACACTTAGCCCCTAACTATTAGTAAATTGCTTCAAAAAAATCACTTTGTAATATCACTAACACTCCTAACACATCATTTCCACCATAAATCCAGATACATTGTTCTTATTTCCAATATTGGGACTTCGTTCTACCTCTTGGACCACTTGACAAACATATAAGTCTAACCATCCATCATTCTTCAACTTGGCACACACATCTAACAATAGTTTATCAATAACCTCTACAAACTCATTGCCCTTATATGTTAAATTGGCCGTACTATTAAGTACCCAAGTTTTTCTTTAACACGGTCATATATCTCAAAAAATGACAGCAAATCCACATCTATCCTAAGTTGCTTCTTTACTTGCCCACCAGCATACTTCCCATGTTTGCCCAAAATAAAAAATCCTGCCTGATGCCAGCTCAAATTCACTTTTTTGTCTTCTTGATCTTTTTTTCCCATTTTTTTGAGATTTTAATCTTTATTCAGAGGATAAGAGAGTAGAAAAAAGAAATTTGGGGGGGCAAATTTTTCACTTCTAGCATAATGGGAGCAATAATCATCTTGAGGTGAAAAATTCTTATTGGTCTTTTTTCTTTCAATTATTACATATTCACGTGCTGTGCTTTACCTTAGCTAATGACAAAGAAAAAGGGCTGCGTGTAATAACTTAAGCAATATCGAATGTCTATATGGCATTTTTTAAAGATAGGGTGGCTAAATGACTTTGTTTTACAAGTCGGACGGGCTGTATATGCATTCTGCCAATAGAAAGTTTGTCTTCATGCGGACCGTAGATATAGCATGTCAACATCATTAGTGTCATTAGTTGCATAAAACTAACGCAAACGGTTATGTGTTTTGGTTAATAATCCTGACAAGTGACGGATGGATTTCTAAATTGCAGGTTAAATTCCATTACAATGGCAATATTAATAATATGAGTATACGTGCTTTGTTAATTTGATCATATTCATGGGTAATATCGACAAGTCACAGAGGAGTTGCGTATCCAATCACGGTAGTATTTAAAAGTTGCATTCCTAGTATATGTTTTCTTAAATTACATTTCATATAAAAGTGCAACGATTTTCAATAAAACTCATAATTTTTTACTAAATTCCATGTTTCTCTGAAAAATCGATATCTTATAATATCTCTAGCTTTTATATAGCACGATAAAGATTCTTGTCGTCTAGATTTAGTTTTTTATAAATCAAAGTTGCACTAATTTTGATAATACTTCTTTTGATTATACATGTGTTGAATTACATACGTGTACCAAAAAAATGCATTAATCCGGCATTATTCAAAATTAGTCTTTTGCATTAGATTTTATAAACTGGTCCTTGAAAATTAGACATTCTAGGATTTTTGTTTAATAAAAATTTAATTTGAGAAACAATGTAAACCTGACAATTTTTAAAATAAAAATTATCCAAAACATTAAATTTCTATAAAAAAAAAAAAAAAACTATGAGAATTTCAGCATAGTGAACACGTATGCATCTACAAGACAATCATAAAAAAAATTAAATTATTTTTCCCATTCTTTGCATTTGTAGCAAGCGGCTAGTGATATTGATATTCCTACAAAGAAAGGTAAAAGCTTGCTGACTATCCTGAGGATTGGGATAACAAAAATTACCAAATCTTGATATGATTAAAAATACTTGCACTCCTACTTTTAAAGTCTTCTTAGAGGCCTTCATGGTTGTTATGTGCAGGATACAAAGCCTGGGCAGATCCTTGGGATGGGCGTAAAGAAGGAAGATTGCTTGAACTAACTTCTCTTTAGACGTCTCCTAATAAGTCATTGTAACCACTTGGCAATCGCATTTTGGTTTTATCTCTTTTCAATGGTTGAATAAATTGATTTTTACTGGTTTGCTAGGTTATGTTAAACAAGAACATGTGATTATTTGTCATTTCAGCTAGCGAAATATCATGCTTTGGCTTTTAGTGGCAATTTAGGGACCTTCCATGCTTTTATCATGAAAAGCATAGATCTAAAAAGTATAATTATAGAAAGAATAAATCTTCTTCTCTATCTTTATAGAAAGAGCATATCCTAATATCTTCACAAAAAGAGTATATCTCGATTTTTAGTAGAAAGATAAAGCTGATTATATAAAATCTAAAAAAACAAAAAATAGATATAGTCGCCCACAATAAAAATTATAAGAATTTGAGTTATAAATTACAACAATATTTTTAATTAAATGTTCCTGTATTAGTCCAAAATACTTTAATGGATTTGAAGTTACTATTTACTTTGAACAAGGAACCTAAATTTTATACTAGATTGCAAATTTACGATAAAAACTCCGTGATAAATATGGGAGTAGATTATTAGGGTTACTAGAATAGTAAATTTACTAATTATACATACGGAAAATTAACATATCGTGCAACTTATCAAATATTCTATATCATAAGAATATAATATTTTCTTTGTAATAGATTTCACTAGTTACCCGTATACCGTAACTTCCATAGGATGGATATTTTAAGATAATCTCTACATTAATAAACTAAGGCCTGGTTTTAAAATCGTAAATCTCTATCTACATAATAGACTATGCAAAATGTCTCATATACTGCCTATCACGTAACTAATCCTTAGTGGCAATTGTGTGAATAAGACCAATATAAACTAAACTAGATAATAATTTAATCATTAATACGACCGTTGAAGGTAAATGCATCATATGCATATATAATATTTATATACATAAATGGGCCGGGCTTCGATCCGCACAGCACGTCCGTCCACGAGCGCATCGATAAGCTCATTTTCATCACATTTACATATTGTCAGACTAAAAGACAAAAAATATCTAGGAAGTTCCATAATTTCTGTCATCTGCTTTTTGGTCAGTGCCTCCCCCTCTCTCTCTATTAGATCACTAGACCACTGACCACTGACCACTGACAACTGGCCAAACCCGTGACGCCTGATAACAACGTCTCAATCTAATCTAGTCCCATCTATTCTCACTTATCTTGCTATATAAACCAGATAAAAGGCCAGTTCACATCCTTATCAATCTAACAGAAAATTAGATGGCTTTCTCCTCCTTTAAAACGTTGTCGATTCATAATGACAAGATATTAGGGCATTATTAATTAAGGGTTTAAAAGAATAAATCTTTTAATTTTTTCATGAATTGTATAAACTATAAACATCTGTTATAAACCTTAGATATCATAGACACATTCTAAGTATAAAAAACCTAACACTTATGCTCTCCAAAAAAATTTCCTAATTATTTGGTATCCATGTGTATTATTATTGATTAAATTTTAATTTTGGAAAGATGACAGTATATGTTACACAGTAAATTTTTATAAACAAAAGTTAAATATTTAATAAATACTAGACAGAACCAAACTAAAGTTTTACGATTTGAAAATTCCTTAGTGGATCATAACAAACCAACCGGATTGATCATCATAATGGCGCCGAAGCCCTTTTGATTTGGTAATGTTGATCATATGAACCGGTAGATCATTCCTCCCTCCCCCCCCCCCCTCCCCCCCCCCCTCCTCTCTCTCTCTTTTGGAGCCATAATTTCAATCTCTCTCAATTCAAGTCCTTAATAAGAGTTAATTCTTAATTAAAACCCTTATGGTACGGATTTGTTCGTCTCATTCTTAGAATTACAGTAATTGGAAAAAAAAAATGACAAAACAAAATCTTGGAATTACAGTCCATTTTAGGTCAAAATAAAAGGCATTAATTGAATCAAAATAATGCAATATGAATTTAAAGAATTACCATATGTACACATCACATTTAACACGGGAAATATCTAAATCTATTTTTTGGTAATATAAGCTTCTATGTTAACCTATTAAAAATGCAGAGGAGAAAAAATTACTTCCGAAAGAAAAAGAGAATAAGGAGATCAAAGAGCAATTAAACACTCAGAATCAAGCAATTAAATAATTAATCAAACATTATTTATACAAACCATCTTACTCTTACAGCACAGACGCACACACATTGTTCAAGGAATGAAAGGCCCGTTACTCCTACACTCAAATAAAGATTTCTGATCACCGCCCTGACAGAAGAAGAAGCGCTCCGGACATCTGTACAAACAATTATTTCCTAAACTAACGTTCACTTCACCATCCGGTTTAAGCCCCAAAAGCAAACGGGGTAAGGGTCCAAACAAGTAGTTCCCACCCAACAATAGCCTCCCCAACTGCGACACTCCATCACTTGGTTCAACCGCCTTAATAGCGTACTGGGTCGGAATCATACCCGTGAACATGTTATTCTCTAGCGATAAAGCTGACAGCTTTGGCATTAGCCCTAGGAACTTGGGTAAGAAACCTTTAACCACGTTGTTGCTTAAGTCGATTGCAATAAGCTGGCTTTGGATGTAATCATGGGATGGTGTTTGGATGGAATCGAAGCTGTTGTGCGAAAGTGTGAGTTGTTGTAATGACCGGTGCGTAAATAGAATCGATGGAACGTAGCCACTTAGGTTACTGTAGCTAAAATCAAGAACTTGTAGAGAGTTCAAATTTCGGATGCTTTGAGGGATTGTTCCCGAAAATTTGTTGTTTCTCATGCAGATTTGGACTAATGAAATCGGTAAATTTGATGGGATTTCGCCAGAAATTGAATTATCACTTGCATCTAGGTAGCATAAATTCTTCAATGACCCAAGTTCAGGGAAATTCCCTGTGAGATTATTGGATTGAATTTCAAGTCTGGTTAAATTCACTAGATTGTTGAAATTTTCCGGGATCGTACCTTCCAGCGAATTGTTGTCCAAGAGAAGCTCTTGGAGATTAGAGAGTGAGCCGATGGCGGTTGGTATTGGCCCTGAAAATGAGTTTCTTGAGAGACTCAGTCGACTCAGTTGAGTCAGGTTTGAGAGCGAGTCCGGGATTGAGTCGGAGAAATAGTTTCCCGACAAGTCCAGGGTTTGGAGATACGGGAGGTTGAAAGAGATGGAAGTAAGTGAGCCAGAGTAACCTGCTTCGTCGAGTGTGAGCTCGGTGAGTCGACTCAATCCCGAGACGACCGTGTCACATCTGAAACCGCATGTGAACTTGTCGCTGAAGAGGTTGTCGCAGGGGTCGAATGAGAAGTCCCATGAACTCATGCACGACCCGGGAGTCACTGACTTGGGTTCTGCCGCGTTCTTAAGCTCCTTCAAAGTTCGAATATCTTCCCAATATGTCACTGCTTCACCGAAAGACAACATTTGTGGTGAAATCAAGAGAAAGATTAGTGGAAACACCAAGAATTGAGGCAAACCCATTTGGCTATTTTTGAGCAATGCAAGAAACTCAGCAACTTTTGAGTTGAAGAAGATGGTGAGAGCAAATGGGGCTCTAGAGTTTTAGTAAATTTTTGAAGTCAGGAAAGATAGAAAATTGATGGGTAGATCAAGACCGTTGGTTGAGAGAAGAGAGAGAGAGCAATGTTTTCTTTTTTTTTTGGCCAATACAGCAATGGGTTTTAGTAAAACTTTTTGCCACTTATCTGAAACGCAAAGGGGCATTACGTGAGTGACCACTGGAATTCTGGCCTACAAGGGGAAGTGTCAGAAACACTCTTCCCACTTTTTTCGTAGTGCAGTATGAGTACGTACTAGCGCTTATAAGCCTATGAAATTGCTATATGTTTGTACTTCTGTGTCATGTTGCCCAACAAAGAATATGATATTTCGGACTGAAAAAAAAAAAAAAACAATCAAATCGGAAATCAAATTTGACCGAATTAAAAAAATTGATAATTTTTCAGTTAGACTCGGTTTGAAAATGGAGGTGTGTTTCATGGTTGGATTCACAATCCGATCACTTTACTTATTTTGAAAACCTAAAGAGTTCTTGGGTGAAGTTTGTTTTTATAATTATTTGAGATCTATTATTGTAGTAAAGGATTGGTAATTCACTAGTATAACTAGTAGAGAAAATTATTATAATTCTATTATTGCTCATAATGGAAGTTTTGCAAGATGTAGTTCCGTGGTTTTTCCTCGATTGAGGTTTTCACGTTAAATTCTTGTGTCTATGAGTATTACTAAAAAAAATAAAACTTAGTTTACTTATTTGTTAAAATATCAAAATAGAAGTCGTGTGATTGTTAAAAGTAAAATTCATACCACTTATTTGTAAAAGTAAAAAATCCTGGCCATATTGTTATAATAATAATATTAACAGAATTTAAGAAATTGTACATGTGGATATGTGTTGTAGTAATAATAATAATAATACAATTCCTTAAATTCTATTAATTTATTTTCTAAAATACTAAAATGGATAATTAATAATTGTAATTGTATAAAAAAATTTCAATATAGTAATATTATAAGATATTTTAATAATTTAAGTTTTTTAACTATTAACCTATAAATTAAAAAAATAAAAATATAAAATTCATTAACTTTGATGAAAGGCGGATGGAGCTTGAAAGGTTATCGTTTTCCCTCTAGCAAAATAAAAGTCTTATTGTATTATAATTTTGTAAAACAATACTTTGTTTAGGTGGTTTTTCTCCCATTCCTTATTATGCTTCCAGATATTAATGTTTCAATCGTGGATTAAGACCTATGAATTTTTCAGTTTTTAGGTTCTTTTGCAATTTAAAAAGATAATAATATTTAGGATTAACTTTTTTTTTTCTAATAGGAGTAAGTTCATTAAACATATCAATGTTTTAACTAGTTAAAAAAAATCAATATTTAAAAATAAATTCATTTAAAGTATCAATGTTTCAAGTGGTTAAAAAGAGAAATTAATGTTCTTCAAAATAAATCAACAAGTTATTTATAATTGATCATTGAGGAAAGTAAATTAAAAACTAATTCAAATGTTGATACCTTACATGAATTTTGCTAAATATTGATACCTTAATTCATTTACTTTGTGACATGTTAAAACTCTTTTAAAGAACTCGAAATATTGATACATTAAATGAACTAACCCTCAAATATTGATACATTCTAGTTTAATTTACTTTTAAATGAATGTGGTTGAGTTTTTGAAATATCTAACATCATTATTATGGCATTATCTTATTTCTTGTTATTCAAACTTTAGACAACAAGTGGCAGTGTCTTGAGAGGATAAATTAGGGTAAAAAAAAAACTTAAAGGATTCATTTCCTTTTTTATACTACTTTTGAATATTATATCCAAAAATTATCGAGTAATGAGAATATAACAAATTAAATGGAATACCTTAGGAAATATTTTAAATTAGGGCATCAAAGTAATTTTAACTCTTAAATATTCCTTCCAAATATAAACTCTCACCTTTGATATCTCCCCTTCAATCTATATAAATCTTGGTAAGATAGACAACAAAATGCCAAATTGCTCGTTATGTTAGAAGGGTTCGATAGCTTCCTATTACCTATGTCCAATCACTCATTCCATGTAAGTCTCGTGTAAAGTACATTGTAAGGAAAGGATAGGGGATGTAGGAAAAAAAACTATAGCGTGCATGTCCTAAATGCCTAAGCATAAAGCTGGGGTTATCTACCAAGGAATTCTAGGTAGTAAATCATGTAAGTGAGATCATTCAGTATTGGATCTCTAGGTAAGCTTCTATAAGACATAATGAAGAGACTCTTCTAAAGAAAGCAAAGAGAGAGAGAGAGACTCTCCTAAATGGAGAAATGGTAATAATCAATATTTTCTCTCCATAAGGTATTCACAATATCATTCCCGGCCAGTTCTCCAACATCTTCACTAGTAGAAGAAGATTCAATGCATTCCGGCGGTGAAAGTATTAGCATCTATCCGACATGACTAGAAGAAGGTTGAATCGGCATAACATTAGTGACACTGAGGAACAGCTAATGTGATTTTGTACAAGGCCCAGGTACATATTCACTATGGCATGCTGATCTGCAATTACTAGCGATTCCAACTTCATGTTCCTAAGTTGCAGAGAATAATCCAAACAACCAATTAGTTGGATAAATCAACGTTTTCATCAAGAGAAAGATAATATATTTATAAAACATGTAATCTCATTTAATGAAGTACAAAGTTCATTCAATAGTAACAAGTATTAAATAATACAAGGAGTAAACCAAGTCATTATTTTACAACAAAAAATTTTAAGTGTTGATTAACAATTAATTTTATTCATAAAATTAGCATGTAGCAAATTATTTGAGTCAACTTCTTTATATAATTTATATAATATGGACATTATTGTTAAATAATAATACATTTTAATAAATTTAAACTAAAAAAATCTTTTAAGTATTGTCGAGCTTGTATTTTTCAATTTTCGGTTTGATTTCTTTTAATCCGATTTGTACCAAATCCTAATTCATTTGATGCAAACCTTCGACTAGGAATTAAAAGAAATTTAATTTTTAAAAAACTTTTAAGGAGTTCCCACCTGACTAAAGTCAGAAAAAAATAAATTAGTATCAATGAGCTAGTTGATCCTAACTTAGCAGATAATTTGTGAAAATTGACTATAAAATAAATTGTAGTTAATCAAAAAAATTTGGGTTCGGGGCTATCGTATTAAAACCAAACAGTTACTATTTTAAACTCTTAAATTAAATTTTATTATTTTTTAATGCTAAAAAATTACATCATGTCATAGTGTATAATATTTATATTTTATTTTACAATTTAATGGCAAAAATCTATCATTTACACACAAAAAATATAAAATAATCAACGAGTTTAATATTCACAAAAGAATATGATATTACAAAAAAATAATTTTTTTTAGCTTTTACATCATCTCAGATGTGCTTACGTATCCGCTGATCAGCATTAAATAAAATATAGTTCTTTTAAAAAAAAAAACATTAGTGTGTTGATTCTTTTTAGTATTTCAAACTATTTTCAATTTAAGTTTCTTAAATTTTCAATTTTTATAAAAATGAATTTTTTTTATATATGACCTACAAGCTATCAAATTGATTTTTTATTTTAGAAAATAGGTTTTTTTATGTGTCAGAAAGTTTATATATATATATATATTATATTAATAAATTTATATTACTCACTACATTTTTTTATTATATGTATATATATATATTTAGATTTTATCACTTTAACAAATCTACAGAAAAAATATTTTATATTATTTTTATCTATTTGTAGGTGTTTTTAATCTTTTATCATTTTTTATTCATTTTAATCATTTGAACTAAATAAATCAAAATAAAATAAAATAATAATATAAAAATAACAAACTTACCTAAATACTAGACCAGGTGTGGGTTTAGGTTGGATTCGATTCGAGTCTCAGAACTCCGATAGAGTCACAAGTCACAATAAAGAGGGCGATCGACGGAGTTCGAAACAACCAATCTAGTGGTTTTAGGCTACCGAGAGGATGTCAGGAAGGCCAAACGGAGTTCGTCTACTACTCTAATAGTGTTTGATTGTCTTGAAGCTACTCGTAAGATAGTGATTCGAGCTTCAACAGATGGTGGTCAGTGGTGGGTTTCGTCGGAACATCTGTCGGCGTCCTTAAATGATTCGAAGCTATAGAATCAAAGCTTACACTTATCTAAAGCTTTCTTGAACACCCAAATTGCTTGAGAACAACTGGAATACTTCATATTTAGATTTTTTCGAAAAAAATTTAATTTTCAAGAATTTTGAATAACGACTTCTTGAGTGGATTTTTCACAATTCTGATGTTTTCTTATGCCATTAACGAAGGATTCGACCCCTATCTATACTAGTTGGGGGTCGAGTTAGGTAAGATACGAACATTAACTTTAAAGATAAAGCGCACGTGAACTCGAGCTTCCTAAGATTCATTGAACATGTTTTGCAATTTTCGAGCTTAATGAACATTAGAAAAGAAAACAACATGTTCAAATTGATTTAAACACGTGTTTCTAAAAGCTAAATGTAAGATCAAATTTGAAATTTGGAATTATGCTTCGCGTATGAAAATAGATTTTTTACAAATTTTGGACCAAAAATTGAACACCAAATCACAAGTTTTAGGACTATTTTTTAATTCAAATTCGTAGTATCACATGTCTTCTTCAATTCCCTCCCTCAATTTGGTGAAAAATGAAGTAAAAAAGGGTAAAAAATGAGCTTGAAATGGCTTTAATGCAAGGAAAAACAAGACATTGTTCTGAGGAAGACAATGCGCATATACAACACACACATCATACGCGCGCCAACACGCTAGCGCTTGTGATACACGTGCCTAATAGTAAAAAATTTGTTTTCTTCTATGTGGAATCGAACCATTGTCTCTCCTTTGCATATGTGTGTGTCTTTCCAATAGGCCATTAGGTTGTGCCTCAATCATAATTTGCATAGAAATTGTATTTAAGACTTCTAAAATAGGCTCAATTAAATAGACCAATTTATGTAGGATATTTAACTGGATTCAAGAAAATTTATAATTGAAATTAGTACTATATCAAGCGTATATTACCTTTATTATTATAAACTTATTGTATTTGTTATTATTATTTTTTAATCTATTTATTTTTATTATTTTTTTTGTTTATATTATTATTTCTATTTTTTTATTATTGCAATTTATGGGCTTAATATTAACTTTTACTATAAATCGAAGCCTTAAATTAATAAAAATGAGGTGTCTATAGTGTTCCTTTTTTTGGTGATATTTGATAAAACTTCACCATAAAGATAAAAAGAGAGATCTCATTTTTTTCCTTTTGAAATATTATGGCAAACCTAGAGATAGAAATAATGCCCTTGCGATAGGTCCATTAGGGATTATGATTGTGCACTTTTGTGTTAACTTGATGAACTTGAGAGGCACTTCTTAGTAAGCCTTGAATTGGAATGTTTCATAAAATATCACTTATTTTAAATAAGCAATTTCAAAAGATAGGACAACATTCCTTCAAGCAAGCGATCCTAAGGGATAGATTTAAGTGATTCAAAAATTAGGACAGCGCTCCTTCGAGCATGCGATCCTAAAACTTTAGTGGATGACACTCCAATGAGCAAGTGATCCAAAATTTAGGATAGCAGCGCTCCTTCGAGCAACCGATCCTAAAACCTTACTTAACTTGGATTCGACACAAATATGTTCTTTGAGCTGGTACTTAATTTAGATTTGGTGCATGTGTGCTCCTTGAGCTGTCATTTAACTTGGATAAGCGCTCCTTGAGCTGGCCTATTATCTAGTACAAATGCGCTCCTTGAGCTAGCATTTGGCTTAGATGTGGTGCAAGTGCGCTCCTTGAGTTAGCACTTGACTTGGATAGGTGCTTCTTGAGCCGACCTATGATCTAATACAAATGTGCTTCTTAAGTTAGCATTTGGCTTGGATGTGGTACAAGTGCACTCCTTGAGCTAGTACTTGATTTGGATAGACACTCCTTGAGCTGGCCTATGATCTGGTACCTTAGCTTAGATGTGGTACAAGTGAGTTCCTCAAGCTAGCACTTGACTTAGGTAGATGCTTCTTGAGCTAGCCTATGATCTAGTCTAAATGCACTCCTTGAGCTAGCATTTAGCTTAAATGTGATATAAGTGCTCTCCTTGAGCTGGCACTTGGCTTGGACAGGTGCTTCTTGAGCTGGTCTATGATCTAGTGCAAATGCACTCCTTGAGCTAGTATTTGGCTTAGATGTGATACAAGTGTGCCCTTTGATCTGACACTTGATTTGGATAGGCACTCCTTGAGCTGATTTATAATTATTTTTTATTAAATGTCTTATCTGGTTCTTATAGAAGTTCCAAAACTTTCAGACCAATAAATGAAATTTGATTGTCACTAGGCTTCATCCATCTGACTTGGCAACTTTACAAGATTCTCATAGTATGACAAACCTCTTTAGGGTGTCTTTCTATATTCTTGGAGAAATTTCTTTCCAAACTCGTGATGCATATGGTAACTAAACTTTTTATCTTAACAAATGTTTTTTCGTATTTTCCACAGGTCTTTGTTTTCCTCATTTATTCATTAGTTCCCCTGCAATAGGTAATCATCTCAAGAAATATCAAATTACAAAGTATGAAAATGTTTTATAATTTTATCAATTGCTCAATTATCTCTTCCTCTCTTTAGAGTCGTGTTTTACAGTGTAGGGGAAGTATATGGATGAAGAAGGACTTATCGATTGGGGTGGTCTGTCAATGACCGATCTAATGTCAACGACTACTAGAGATACCATTTTTGCTGATAGATAATGAAAATTAGATCTCGCATGGACAAAGAAGCTAATAAATTTTCGGATAGAAATTTCATTGATTCATCAAATGTAATATAACTTGACTGCATTAAAATTTACAAGGTCCCTTGGATTTGGCCTATCCATATGCGACAAAATCAATGAAAGCCCATATAAGACTTTCTTTACTATATATGGTCCTTCATAGTTAGGGGTAAATTACCTTCTTGGATCTTATACATTTGGTAAAACTTTCCTTAGAATTAGATCCCTCTCCCTGAAACTTCTTGGTTGGACCTTTTTATTTAAAGCTTGTGCCATTCTTTATTGATATAACCGACCATGGTATAAGGCGGTCAATCTTCTTTCATCAATTAGGTCTAGCTGGTCAATCCTTTTCCTTACCCATACTACCTCATCTAGCTTAGTCTTTACCAAAATTCTAAGGGAAGGAATCTCAACCTTGATGGGCAAGACTGCTTTAGTGCCATAAACCAATAAATACGGGATAGCTCCTATTGAGACTCTGATGGAGGTACGATAGGCTATGAGTGCAAACGATAGCATCTCGTGCTAATCTTTGTAAGTAACAATCATTTTTTCTATTATTCTTTTAATGTTCTAGTTAGCTGCTTCAACTGCTGTAGTCATTTAGGGTCGATAAGGAGTAGAGTTCTTGTGTCTGATCCCAAATCGTTGGCATAACTCTATCATTAATTTATTGTTTAGGATAGTGCCATTATCAATGATGATAGATTAAAAACCCCCATATCTTGCAATAATGTCTCTCTTGATAAACCTTATAATTATCCCCTTGGTGATGCTGGAATATGAGAATGCTTCCACCTACCTAGTAAAGTAATCAATAGCCACTGGTATGAATCTATGGCCATTTGAAGCTTTTGGTGAGATCAGACCAATGATATTTATCCCTCACATTGAGAAAGGTCAAGGCGATGATAGTGACGACAACTCTTTAGGAGGGGCATTCACTTTGTTGAAGTATATTTGGCAAAGATGGCAATGCTTGACATGCTTGATGCAATCAGATTACATGGTTAACCAAAAGTAACCTAGTCTCATAATCTTCTTAGCAAGCATTATCTATTCATGTGAGGTCCACATACCCCTTCATGAACCTCTATCATCAATGTTTACGCTTCTGCTTCATCTACGTACCTTAGAAGTGTAGCATTAGATGACTTCCTATATAATAGATTTTCACTAAGTAGGAAATGATTCACTTATCGCCTTAACACCTTTTGTGCTTTTGTCTAGGTATTTTCAAGGTACTTGCCTGTTTGGAGGAGTTCTTTAATTTTCTCATGCCTTGGTTCTCTTTTTGAGACTTCTTCAGTATTTAGGCAAAAAGCCGGCTCTTCTTCAATTCTAACGTTCAAGGGTTGGATCTCTGTCCCTTTAGTGATTCCAATCATTGATGCTAGTGTGGCTAATGTGTTAGCGAATTGGTTCTAAGTTATTGGCATATATGTGAATGAGATACCCTTGAATCTTTGAGCTAGCCGAGTCAAGTATTAGTTGTAAGGTATCAGTTTTGCATGCTTGGTTTTGTACTCTCCTCAAGTTTGAAAAATTATTAATGAGGAGTCTCCATACACTTTAAGCTCTTCTATTTTCATATCTAGTACCATTTTGAGGCCCATGATCCAAGCTTCATATTCCGCCACATTATTGGTGTATGAAAAGTCAATTTTGCTGATGCAGGATACTGGCCGCCATTAAGGGACACTAAGACTTCCCGCCAATAAAGGCCGACCAGGTGTAGGAGACAATAATACAGAAGGGTGTGCTAGATATTGTTTAATCTGGTTGAAGGATTCTTCACATTCTTCATTCCAATGTATAAAGGCATTTTTCTTCAGCATCTTGAAAAGGGAACGACACTTGTCGATTAATTGCGATATGAACCAATCGATGTATTTTAACCATCCTAAAATGCCTCTAACCTCCTTAAGCATCGGAGGGGGTAACTCAAGTATAGCTTTGACCTTATCAAGGTCAACTTCCATACCTTTTTGGCTAACTAGAACCCTAGTAGCTTGCTAAATGTTACCTCAAATGTGTACTTTTCTTGGTTCAATTTCAATTGGAACTTCCATAACCTAGTAAAATCTTGATGAGGATCAATTTTATGATTAATCAAATGTGTTCTACACACTTGGAAAAATGTAACAAACAAAGAAAATGGATTTAAACATTTTTCAAAACTAGTGGTGTACCCATTAAGGACAGCGGCATCATGGGCATGAAGAATAGCATGGAAGCATCGAATTTGCTTATGCACTAGCGCAAGGGCAACAGCTTTTATTGCTAAGGCCAACAGTGTTGATGTCAAAGTCGACGGCCTATTTGGCCAGCCTTCATTTCCCCAAAAACACAAATTTCATATATTTTGTATTTCCTTTTATTTTAATAGTTTGGCATCTTAGGAAAAATTTTCTTAATTTTTTTATTAGAAATCTATTAAATAGATTTGACTAGGATTTGGTAATTAATTTCTATTTTTGCCCTTATTTAGGTTATTAGTATATAAAGGGCCATTATTTTGTAAAAAAGTCAGCTTTTGGATATTTGACATTATTATCAGAGATTTCTCTTTGTTTTATTCTTATCAATCTCTTGTGTGATTGTGGCGAGTTACTGTTCTTATCAATGCTTATCTGAATTGTGGAGAACAAACTGTTCTTATTAATCCTTGTGATTATGGTGAACAAACCCTTATCTCTATTTCGTAAGTCATATCGATCTAGGGTTAACGTATTTGGAGTTGATTTTTGGTGTGTCATATCCGTTATTGATGTCAATCGTATCTTTTATTTTCTTTGCATACAAATTACAATACCCTAAAAATATCACCTTTTATTACCTCAGAACAATTCCCTTATTGAGATCTTTGTGTTTAACAAATTAGGCTCATCAAATTTTCCTTAAGACAGCTACATGATCTTCTCCCTCTTTTGATTTAGTAATCATATCGTCTACATATAGCTCAGCTTCCTTATGCATCATGTCATGTAATAGCATCACCATTGCCATTTGATATGTTGCCTTGGCATTTTTTCGATCGAAAGACATGACCTTATGGCAAAAAGTCCCCCAAGTTGTGATAAAAGTTGTCTTAGTCTTATCTTCTTCTGCGATCTTGATTTGAATATATCCCCAGAAACCATTCATGAACGAGAAGAGATGGTTTCTTGTTGTATTATCTACTAAGATATCCATGTGGGGCAAAAGGAAATTATCCTTTAGAGTTGCTTGATTTAGGTCACAAAAATCCACACATACTATGATCTTCCCATTCTCCTTAAGGACAGATACTATATTAGCTACCCATTCAGGATAGTCAGATACTTCAATGAAACCCATATACAAGAGTTTCTTTACTTCCTCTTTGATTTTTAATAGGATATCCGGTCTAAAACGTCTTAACGTTTGTTTTCCTAGTTTGATATCCTCTCTATAGGCAACTTATAGACTACTATGAAAGTATCCAATCTAGATATGTCTTCGTAAGACCATGCAAATATGTCCAAATGATTAGCCAACAATGATACCAGCTCTTCTCTTTGCTCACTGGGTAAAGTGATTCTTATCTTGAGATTTCTAGGGTTTTCTTCAGTTTTAAAATTGATCATTTCTATTGGTTTATCAATTTCAATCCTATTGTGCTTATATTTTTGTCAACTTTCTTATATCCCTGCATGATCACTAACATTACTCTTAATAATTGATTCAGTAGGATTAGGAATTATATCAGTATTTTCGTTATCTACTGGTGCGAAATATCCCTTACTTTCATCATTACCTCTAGATTTGAATAAAGGGCAAATAAAGAAAAAGAAAAAGGACACAAGATATATAAGGAACGGAATTCATTGTATTTATTTCATTAAGATGGATCATTAAGTACATATGGCTCCTTTATTAAGCAATTGATAAGGAAAATAAAATATATCAATACTTTGTTGGTTCAACCCTTACTTAGAGGTAACCCTAGCGTTACATAAAGGAATGAAGAACCAATCGTCCAAACTTTAGATCAGTCGAGAGCGCAGGATGGTCCTATTGGTTCATCATCTGTAGAGTTGATCACTACTGCTTAACCCGACTTCTGAACATGGGAATGCCTTCTGGATATTAGGAAATTCCATAAGGGTCTTCAACCACTCTTCACCCTCTTCTATCTTACTTTACTCTTCATTTCTTGCTCCTTTATCCTAGATGGGACACATTGTTATGCTCCAAATGGTATCTTAAACGTAACAATCCGCTACACTTAATATTAAAGCTTAAGTATGACAACCTTAGTCATTCCTATAAGCTTAGATATTAGGTGTAAGGCGTGTTCTCACAATTTTAGAGGACCATTCTTTGAAATATGAAACTTAAGAAGATATAATAACAAATTAAGAAATGGAAATCATAATATTCATTCATTCATCAATAATGTCTTACAAATCTTAGGGGCATTCTCCCGTCAAAATAAACTATAGTCTATTACAAGAAATTTTCTCATGAAGTTTACATCTAAGCTAATGCTAAACTTCATCGAAAATTCCTTAACCAAAAAAGGAAATACCAAACTGCAAGGTCCTCGTGGCTTCAACCACAAATAGCTAAACTGCAAGAGATATCTATAGGGGTATAAGCCAATAAGATTAATGAGAATTATTTCCATAAGTAAATACTTGAGTAGCAAAACTCAAATAAGTTATTTAAGCATTCAAGTGAAATGCAACATACAAGTGATTAAGCAAGGCATATAGTTTTCCAGGAACTATATGTTGAATGGATTTAAGCCATCCATTCGGGGTTTGGTGATAAGTGATCTCAAAACGAGTCGTCTTTAGCCAAGTTATGCTTTCAATCAGTACCACCAAGCATATTAAGTCTACTCGTGTCACACCCCAACAGGTACCCTAAATGTGACAGCCCGCCGTACACAATATTAAAACTTAAGAATAACTACCTCAGTCACTCAAAAACTTCTATATCGGTACAAGGCGTACATTCACATCAAAGGGAAACCGTGAAGTAATGCATTTTAAGATAGTGGTAGCGAAACATACAAAATAACACTTAATATAATTTATAGAAACATAAAGTCTTTACAACTTCTAAAGAGCATTCCCCCGATAATAACAACATGGTTCTAATAAAGATAAAATAACTAAAGCTAGAAGATTTTTGAAGAAATCTACTCTTAGACTTCAAAACAAAATTCTTCCAAAAGCTTCCCAAAATAAAGATTTTACCCGGGGAATCAAGATGGTCTCGTGTGCAAAAAGATAATCCTGCAAAGTCAAAAGTCTATAGGAGTATAAACACAACTAGCTTAATGAGATATTCCTTACGCAAAAGTACTCATAACAAGCAATCAACCAAGTTTATTAATCAAACATATCAAATGCAACAACCATATGATCAAACATTACATACGACTATCCGGTTTCGTATGTGTGATGGATTTACCCCTCCATCGGTGGTCAGGGAATGCTTTGAACTGGGTCCCAAACGACCTCCTTAAAGTTGCGCGCGTCTCGGGGTTCCAACGAACCGTACTACTAGTCCCCGGGCCTTCCTTACCCAAAGCGATCGATCCGGCTCGGCTACAACTTGAGACCGTATTCCCCGAACGATCTTAACTCTCAAGGTTGTAGCAAGGCAGCTTACCTTTCCGGTCCTACGCTGAGGAGTAGTAGCAAAATTCCAAAATGATATTCTAAGTGATATGCATGAGCAATTTATTATATGGGGATTCCGATATGACATTAAATCATTTAAAGCGATCAAGCAATATTTGCACACATAACAATACATACATAGAAACATTTATATCAATCACAAATCGGGTTCCGATATACTTATTGTTCATTTATCGCACACAACGATTCACATACATAATTCCCATGATATCCCACATGCATATCAATTTTATTTTTTCCTAACTTCTAGTGCTCTATTCTACAAGCACATGCACGAATATATAAGCGTAAAGGAAACTCACTCGTCCATAGCGTTCTTCTAGGAGTCGAAGTAATCCTCGAGAAAGAGAAGATCTTGATCCTTGACACCTAAACAAAAGAAATATCCGACATGAGTATTTCATCCAAGATCTATTCCAACTCTCTAATTTTATCTTATTGAATTCGTAAAAATCGTATGAAATGGAGATTCCAACTTAAAATGGCCATAACTTGCTCATTTTAACTCGGAATTTCGCATATTATATATCGATTTCTACCTACTCAAAAAGATCTATCTATTTATAAGGTTATTTTTATCAAAATAATTCATTTGGGTCTTGGAATAGTAACGTACATATTTGATACGAAAATTCCAATTTCAAAACTTAAGTTTTCAAACTTTCTTCATTCAAGAATTTTTTTGCACAAAAATATAGATAATTGTATGGTTGAAAAATCCTTTGAATACATATATATAGACTCAAACCATATGCATGAATTTAGTGGTTTTTCTCAACAGTGATCTTGTAAAGCGATGTATCTTGAAAGTGAAAGAATCTAAGATTTGAAAATCTCCTCTTTAGCTTTGTTTGGAAAATTTATTAGTAAGTATCTCCTTCTTTTAACTCATTTCTTAATTTTGAGAATAATTACATTTTCAAAAAGAAATTTTAATCTTTTAAGATTCCCATAAATTTCTTTCTAGTGGTTCGGAAAACATAGCTTTTCAAATGTTTTATGGTTTTATGTTCTAAAGTTTTTCTAAAGTTTTGATCCTCTTTAAAAGAACAATATCAATGATCTTATAAGTTATTTATTATTTTTATTTCTTAAGTAAGACTTATCCTTAGAAATGTTATTTTTGATAAATTTTGTAAAACTTGTCTAGACTTTAGTATTCTAGAGTGTTGGTAGAAAACTTTGATAAATGAGTTTAAGAAAACTCTTGGTTAAACAAGAAATTAAGTTTAAAGAAACTTTCTTATTTTATTGGTTTGAAAAGAGAGTTTGTAATAACTTTACTTTATGTATTTCTTGATAAGATCACATATAGTGTTATTACTAAAACTTGAGTTAAACTTATCTAATCTTAGAAAATATTTATTAAGACAAAACTTTAAGTCTTTAGGGAAAAATAATTTCTTATGTGACAAAAACTATTTTTAAAGAGAGTTCTTATTTTTATTGCTTAAGAAAACTCATTTCCATCAGGGTTGAGACAAGAACAACATGTTCATGCATGAATGAGAATATGTAACTATGAGAAATAAAATAAAAACAACATAATAAAATTATATAAGAGCATAAAAGTAAAGTCAAGTATTGGGAATCTTAGCTTCATCAAGGTATCCCGAGACTAAGAATAGACTAGTCCTCAAAAGAAAAGAAAAGAAAAGAAATAAAATTGTTTTGACTTGATATGGATAAGTCTAAGACTAGATAGTCTTAATAACAATATGAAATAAATAAATTGCATAACTTGAAAGTAAATAAATAACAAATGAGCTTATATGCTCTAAATAAATATATATAATATACATAATACTTTATATAAGTTAGGTTATAACAAATAATAATAACAATAACAATAACAATAACAACATAATAAACATAAAGAAAAGAATAGAAACATGAACAAAAACAAAACATGAATAAATTGTTACTTCTTTAACTCTCATGAGTTTAAGAAACATACACTAAACTCATATTAAGTTGTATGAACATGATGAGTATATGAAAGAAACTTTTACCTAAGGTTATGTATTTGTTGAAGAAGAAAAGAATGAGTTGTAGTATTATGTGGGAATGGGTTTTCTAGAGAAAAAAGAACTTGAGAGAGATTTTGAGAGAGAGGTTTTGTGGAGTGATTTTGAGAGAGTTTTAGTATGAATTATGTTGTGTGAAAGAATGAAAGAGGAATGGGGTATTTAGATTTTTGGAGTGGAAATTAGATGTAATAAAAAAATGAAAAAAAAATAAATTGTGATGAGGAGAGAGGGGGCCCTGGTTTGCATAGAATAGGGGGGAAGAAATAATTGATTTTGTTTTTTTTGTAATAAAAGAAGTAATGTGTAAAGGGTGATGTGATTAAAGTTGTATGGGGAAGGATAATTGTAAGGTATAAGTATGGTAGAGTGTAAGAATAAAGTGTAAGAAAAAGTAGAGATAGATGAATAGTAATAAATAGTAGAAAAGTACTATAAATAGTAGACTAGACAATTAAAATACCGGTAGTAAAGAAAATACGCGTAATTAAGCTATATCTGATATTTTTAGTTATCGAAAAATTCTGAAACTGATATTTTTGAAAACCTTATATTTTTACGAATCTATTGGTGTTGTCGGAATATTTTTACTATTTGGTGCATCGGGACACGTTTTCGAAAACTGATCCCATTCGGATCCGAAAGACATTAGAAAATTACGAATCTAATATTTTTAAGTTTTCCTATATTATTACGAACCATATTCCACAATTATCTTAATTTCGTTTTTTAGGGTTTAAGAACACCAGATTGTCGGATCTAGATTCACTAGATTAAACATAGAACTAGGTTAATTTTAGGGTTTTGTTTTGACTTCCGTTCTTAGGGTTTTCTTATACTATCGAAAAATCTAGGGGCTTACAACTTGTGTTGAGTCATGCTTTCGAATTACCGCCACACATTGTTTTAATTCCTTGTCGCCAAGCATTCGCTTTCGATCATTACCGCAAAGCATAACTTTCAACCATGTTATTATCCTTTCACCCAAAGATAATAACCCTATGCAATGTGACTTACTTCGTGGTTTGCATAAATCAATTTAGTTAAGATATCATGGCATCATTATTGTCAATTTTAAGGTGATCATAGAATTTAAGATATATCAAATTCTATACTAAGATAAGCAATTCTTTACAATCGATTCCCGCCTCGATATTCTTAGTGTTCTTTCATACAACTTTACATACATAGCATTTTGTCTTTCCTTAATTCTAATGCATCTATACTACAAGCACAATCAATTATACAATTTAAGGAAATAAACTCACATTGCCATGGTGATACTTTTTCTAAATGGATGAGTCGATCGAACAATCCACTTAGTCAAAATAGTTCTCGGGATACAGTATTATTCCTCGGGATCACCTAGTAAAAAGAAATACCCATAATGAGTATTTCTTGATAACTCTCTTGGAATTTGACAAAACTATGTTATAATAAAGTCAAAAATTCGTGTAGAAGGCAATTCCAACTTAAAATGGCCATAACTTGGTCATTTTAACTCGAAATTATGCATATAATATACCATTTTCTACCTATTCGAAAGATCTATCCATTTCTAAAACTTGTTGTCATCAAACTAGGTCATATGGGCTCCAAAACAATGGCAATCAGATTCACCATGAAATTTTCCATCCCAAAAGCATTTGTTTCAATCATCAAATAATCAAAAATTACTTTGATAAATACTTAGTTATCTGGATAGTTGTCATAGATATATAGCTCATATTTCATACATGTTCAAGGAGTTGTTGCGTAACAAAGTTCTTTAGTAAAAACAATGTTAGTTAAAAGTTTGAAAAAAACATAGTTTACAAGAAATCCTTTTTGTAAATTCTTTAAAAATGAATATTTTGATTCTTTTGTTTTCAAAGAATATTTTATGTTTATCTTACTATTTTCCTTGTTGACTTTTCCATAAAAATAAATTTCTCTATTTTTTCTTTTTCGAAACTTTTAATATTAGTGTCACTTTTTGTTGCCCCAAGAGATACCCTAAACGTAATAATCCACCATACTCAATATTAAAGCTTAAGTATGACAACCTTAGTCATTCTCAGAAGCTTTGATATTAAGTGTAAGGTGTGCTCTCACAAATTTAGAAGACCATACATGGAATTATGAAGCTTAAGAATATATACTAACAAATTAAGAAAAGATAATTCATAATATTCATTTGTTCATATCAATAATCTTACAAAACTTAAGGGCATTCCAAGTCACAAATCTATTACAAAAAAATATTTCTATATCTTATCCAATACTAAACTTCATCTAGGAAATTCCTTAACCAAAAGGAAAATATCTGGCTGCAGGGTCCACGTGGCCTTAACCACGAATAGGTGAACTGTAAAAGATATCTATAAGGGTATAAGCTAATAGGCTTAGTGAGAACTATTTTCATAAATGACTTCTTATATAATAGAATTCAAATAAGTTATTTAAGTAGACAAATGAAATGCAACATACACGTGGGCAAACAAGGCATATAGTTTTCTTAGAACTACATGTTGAATGGATTTACGCCATCCATTCGGGGTTTGGTGATACATAACCTCAAAACAAGTAGTTTTAGTTAAAAAGATTTATGCTTTCGACTAATATCGCCAAGCATATTAAGTCTATTTGAATTGAGCCTTGGTTTTTAACTTTCCGCCAAGCATTTCCTTCATGTCGCCAAGTAATCGCTTTCGGTCACTCCGCCAAGTGTTGCTTTCAACCTTAGCTACAATCCCTCTCACCCAAGGATAATAACCCAATGCAATGTGACTCACTTCATGGTATGCATGAATCCATTTATTTATGATATCATAGCATCATTATTATCAAATTTAAGGTGATCATCGAATTTCATACAAATCAAGTGTTATACTAAAACAAACATTAAATCAATTCCGGCCTTGATATTCTTAGGATCTTTCATCAAATTATCTTACATACATATCCATTTGTCTTTTCTTAATTCTAATGCGACTAGATTACAAGCACTATCAAGTAAAGCATTTTAAGGAAATAAACTCACGATGCCATGTCAACAATTCTTCAAAACGGATGAGTCGCTCACACAATCCACTTAGTCGAAATAGTCCTCGAGGTATAGGTATCCTTCCTTGGAATCACCTAGTCAAGGAAACTACCCAAAATGAGTATTTCTTGTTGACTTTCTTGAATTTTGTCAAAACAATGTCATGAGAACGTCAAAGTTCGTATAAAGGAGAATTCCAATTTAAAATGGCCATAACTTGGTCATTTTAACTCGGAACCGCGCATATAATATACTGATTTCTACCTACTTGAAAAGATATACCCATTTCTAAAACTATTTTTATCAAAATAAACCATTTAGGCCCTAAAACAATGGTGATCAGATTCAGCACGAATTTTCCTATCCCAAAAACAATTTTATTTCAAACTTTACATCATTCAAAATTTGTTTGATAAATACTTAGTTATCTATATAGTTGAAAAATTCTCTTTTTATAGCTAATTAGCTCATATTTATCCATATCCAATCATATTTCTTGAGTAAAACAATGTCAATTAAGAGTTTAGAAAAATATAGTTTACAAGAATCTATTTTGGAAATCATTTTAAATGAATATTTTGATTCTTTTTTTTTCAAAGAATTACTTTATGTTTGACTTATTATTTTTCCTAGATGACCTTTTTCGAAAAGTAATTTTCTTCTTTTCTAAATTCTTTACATTAGTGCTATTTTTCCTATTTATTTTCTATACAATTTTTCTTTGACCATTTGTTTGAAAAGATCTTAATTTCAAAATTCTTATTCCTTTCTCATAAGGTTTCCTTTATATTATGTTTTCATAGAAATCATTTTTGTATCAAAATCATTTTCTTTTTGAAAAACAAAGTGATATAGAAATGATTTAAAAAGCTTTTCAAAACAAAAGTAGTTTCCAAAATTTTAGTGAGTTCTTCTTATAACTTGGAAATGAATGACTTTATTTTTGTTAAACCATAGATTTTATATTTCATATAAACTTTTTCCTAAGCGATAAAATCTACTCTTTATCAAATATTTTTAGAGCTTGGAAAAATTTGGACAACAATCTTAATAGCATGATCTATGAGAATATAATAGCAAGCAAAAATAACATAAATAATACATATAGTCAAGTATTGGGAGTCTTAGCTTCTTCAAGGCTCCGGGAATAAGAAGTAGACTAGTCCCAAAAGAAAATAAAATGAAAGAAAGAAAAATTTGTTTTGACTTGATGAGAACAAGTCTAAAACTAGAGATTAGTCTTAAAATAACAATAAATAAATAAATTGCAATTGAAGGAATAAAGAAATTACTTTGTACGAAAATAAATAAATTGCAAGTGAGCTTATATGCTCTAAATGATATGTATATATATATAGATACATAATAATACTTAGATATTGTAAAATACAGAAATAAAGATGAAAATATGATGAATTATGAATCATGAGATGATATAAGATGAGTTTAAGGTCAAAACAAGAAAATTGTAAATGTTTAAGTTTGGTTGTAGGAAAAATATTAAAGTTCGGATTTCTGCAATTTTTGACAGACTATACGCCGCCTCCTGGAGAATCTACACCGCCGGCGTAGAGACGGCGTAGGATGGGAACAGTAGCGTTTTTCTTAACGCTAAGAGGAACGCTGCCGGCATTCACTAGGGTTTCTCTCAACACTGGCATGAACGCCGCCGGCGTAGGTCATAGATTTGCCTGCGTATGTAGTAGGAATTGAAATTATGGAATTCAAAGCCCCGATGAACGTTGCCGGCACTCGTGTAAATTTTGCCAGCGTAGGGTGTACGCCGGCAAGATCTACATGTACGCCGCCGGCGTAAAGCCAGTGTATGACCAAATTTCTATAAATACGAGACGCGAAAAACATTTTCGACGGATTTTCTTTTTATCATTTTCTCCTTCGTATAAGAGAGTTTTGGAGTGTTCTTGGAGATCTAGGCTTGGAGAATCATCCAGAGGGTGTTTTAATCCAAAGTAAGTGATTTTAACTTTCTCTCATGGGTTAAATATGAAATTGTATAAGTCTTTCTTAGGGTTTTATGTATTTTCATGAAGGTTTTTAGAGAAAAAACCTAGCACGTGTTGAGATCCTTGATTGGTGAATGCAAGTCAGGTTTTAGCGATTCAAATCAGTAAGTTTATCTCCTCTGTGATGGATTCAAACAAAATACGAGTTAAACAATCCTTATATGTTCTTTATGTTATGCAAATTAGGGTTTTGGTAAAAATATTTGGTGATTATAGAGTTTTGTGCAGTTCATTGTCGTTCTTGGGGATATTTGTGGAGTTTGATCGGAATAGACAGAGTAGATAGCGGAGATTTCTTCTCAAGTTAGGATTTTTGGAGAATTCATATCTGTTAGGATATACATTGATAATGTATTCATGTCTGTTGATGTATATATATATTTTTAACAAGATATTTGGAGTTTATGGAATTATTGTTGGTGTTGATATAGGAGTTTGTGGAGTTCGAGTTGTCTTTGTTGTTGATTGATATCGGATTTGAGGATTTGATTTGTATTCCTGAAATCGAGAAAGGTACGACCAATCCTTGCTTGCTGTTTTTGCCTGTAAGTTTAGTATTGATTGAATGCTTGTAGGCATAGAATTTCTTAATAAACTTAATCGTCATTCGGGTTAATAGTTATATGATTGATTGTGCTTGGCTTTGACCAGTAAAGACCTGACTGACAGTGATACTGGTGAGGCACCCTGATGATCTTGGTATTTGGTTGTCCCTAGTGGACTCGTGCCTTGATATGATTCCGGTAGAATTAGGTGTTCTGGACTCGGGGAGTATCCACTCATCTATATATGTAAATGATTATTATTTTCAAAGAGTTGTATGATTTTCAATGGAGTCTGAGTAACTCCGAGTTCAGGATTAGTGTATGCCTAATACTGGACTGTGTTGTTTTGTTGGCTTAACAAAAATAATAATATGATTGTTTGCATTAGTTTAAGTTGCATGAATTATATGCCTTTTGGATGTGATATGCATTTGTTTTTGGATTGGAGTTATCGTACTGGGCGTCGCCGCTCATTCTTTTAAATTTTAGGTACAGGTGAAGAAGATATAGTGTATGATCTATCCGGTTATGAATTATTCTTTGATAGCGGGGATGGCGATAGTGGACCCGACTACCCAACCGAGAGTTAGGCATCATATACCAAGTTTCTGAAAGAAGACATGTTTTGATTATTTGAGATCGTAGTTGGATTCATAGTTGGTTTTAAATGAAAATATTTTAATGTAAACAGTATTTAGTTTCTGTTGACTTTGTTGACTATGAAGTCAACTTGGATTTTATGCTTGAACCAGGAGTTTATGTTTTATGAAGTATGAGGTTTTATGTTGAACAGGTTTGGTATCCTATGAGTTACCCTATGAGAGTTTACATGTGATGATTGTATTAATTTGTGGATAATAAAGCCTTTGCGTATCCTATATAAAAGGGAATACGTGGTAGGTTGTAATGCCTTATTTTAGGGCATTACAGATATAATAACAATAATATGAACAAAGTAAAACAATATAAACATAAATGGATTGTCATGAATAAGAATAATACATGAATATAGTATAGCTTCCATAATATTTAGTTTTTGGAAACTCACACTGTAAGCCCCGGAAAATTTTAGAAAATAATTCTAAGATGAACTTTGAAAATAAACCCTAAAAATCATTTCGGATTAAAACTGAACCTTGATAAGTCCCAAATCCCGTACGAATCCAGAAATTTCTGAATCGTGAGAAAAATAAGAATCCTTAAAAATAAAATAGGAACTCAATATACTTCAATTCTAAAACAACGATGTACGACAAATCCTTTATTTAACTCCAACTTATAAAATCGGGTAAAATAGAGCCCAAACATAAATTATTAAGAAGTAAATGATGATTAACCTTCGGAAATAAAACTCAATCCAAAGAATTCCGAAAACATTGAGACATATTAAATACTTATAAAAATCAAAACTTAAAATAAATTTCTCAGATCAGATATGTTGTACAAACATAAAAATCAGTTTCCAAATTGGCAGGGGTATAAACCGGAAGGTCAACCGGAAAACCTAAGTCCATGAAACTCCCAAGAAACCCCGTAGCCTAGATTCGATAATTCCGGGTTCCTAAACCAAGGAGTCAGAATAAGAGAAAAAGGTGTAGTTGGTTCGTATTAGGTTTAGGATGCTTTGAAAGATGAGATTGACGAATTTTCAATCTATTTCCAACCCAGTCGGGTACAGACTTCGAAAAGCATGCCCTGAGATTCGAAATATTAAAAATATGTTATTAATGCCGTTGGACTCATATTTTTTTATAAGGATCTCTAAAATATTAGCTTTATAAATTTTCGATAACTAAAATTTCCTTACTTTGCGATTTGAATTGTATTTCATTAGTACCGGTAAGCAACTAGTCTTTCGGTACTATTTACTATTATTCATTTCATAATTTTATTATTCTTATAATTTATACCCTGGTTTTCCTAGTAATCGAATAAACTTCGAAAACCGGAAAACGAAACCCTAAATTGATCCGGTTCAAGCTTAGTGAGAGGAGCTTAGAAACCCTAGATCCAGCTTTCCTTCGGTTCCATAACAAAGGAAGTTTTATAAAATAAATGAATATGAATTATTTTTTTAAAGTATATTTTAAACCTTAGAAAGTTTTAAATTCGGGAAATTTTCTATTCTGGGCCTTCCGAGCTCAATTACGGAAAACGTGCCCCGGGACTAAAAACTCAAAAAAATATCCTAGAATATTCATTAGAACCGATATTTTGTAAGGATTTCAAAAATATAAATTTTATAATTTTCCGGGCTATAAAAATTACAGTTATAGCCTTTTTCTCGTATTTTCTTTACTACCGGTAAAGTAGATGTCTTGTCTACTATTTACCACTATTCATAAGTACAACCTACACTACACACTACCCATACCTTATTCTTACATCCTTACAACTACTCATTATATTTTCTTTTCCAAGAAATTTTTGTCTCTTATTAAATTATTACATATATTACATTTTATCACTTAAATTACAAATTTAAACAAAACAAATTCACTCCCTCTCTCTTCCCTCTAGGTGGCCGGCACATCCCTCCCCCATTTCCCTCTATTTTGATTTATTTTTACTTCTTTTATTTAATTAAAACCCTAATCCATTTAATATATAAGCTTATTTTCTCTCTCTCTCATTTTTCACTCTTTCAAAATTTGTAAAAGAAGCAAAACCCTCTCTACTCCTTCTTCTTCTTACCGTGACCCACACCCACACACACACACACTCACTCACTAGCTTATTTTCTCTTCTTTTCTACTCCAAATCCTCATTTAGGTGATAATTCCAAGCTTTGTTCTTACATTATCTTGTAATGGCAAGACCATTCTTGTGTGTTTTCCACTTTAAATCCCAATGAGCATATGCTAGGGACAAGAAAACACTAATAGAAGAATATCAAGCCATCACAAGAAGTAGATCTTGTGTTTAAAGGAGTTTTTGTTGAAATAATATAATGTTCATGCATGTAAAGTAGAGATCTTGCATGGAAAGTTTATGTTCATGCCATGAAACTCATGATTCATGCACTATATGTGGTAGATCTAGTGTTTAGACACTCATACCTTCATTGACATTTATGTTCATGTGGTTATTTTGAGCTTGCATGTATTTATGATCATAAAAGTTTAGCCTTGCATATATATAAATGTGTTAGATGATGGATCTTTATGTATATAAGACAAGGAACTTAAAAAGAAAAGATTTTTGTTAGAAAGGTGTAAAGGAAAATTCGGATGATTTTTGGAATCTATTTTAAAAACCCTTGAAACCACTTTGAAACTCATATTTTTCATGAAAAATGAAAGGTATATATAATAGGTATCTCTAAGGAATGATTTTTACAAGTTATAATGAGTTTAGGCATGAGTAATGTGTAAAACAAGTGATAGAATTAAAATGGAAAATTTTGAGTTAGTGGTCAAATTTCCAAATTCGTAATTTGAGGTGAAGCATATGTAATCACCTAGTATTTGAGCTCAAATTGCATGTTTTATGAGTTAAATGAAGTCCTTAGACAATAGATATAATAAAGCTTCAAATTTTGATGCATTAAATAAGTTTTCTCAGAAGGAATTTGCAAAAAATGAAATTTTCTAAAATTCGGATTTTTGTGAAAAGATTATTTAAAAACATATTTGCAAAGGGAAAAATATGAATTTCTATGAAGAAATGAAGGTCTTGGATAGTATAGATGATGGAGACTCATCTTTATTTAGATAGCAAATGAATTCTAAGTATAAAATCCTAAAACACTAGGAGATGCAAAAATTGGAATGATAGATTTTTAAGAAGTGGCTATTATGGAGTCTTGTAATAATTATGAGTTCTTAAGAGTTCATTATCTAAAATCATCAAGATCATGCATATATTGAGCTCATTACATGACATTCATATTAGGAATTCATTCATATTTTATCTACCCATGAATCATTAACTGGAAACATTTTGATTGAGTGCGAAACAATTTTTCGAAAATGACAAAGTTACAGACCTGATCTGACTCCTCTGTTCCGCGACCTAAAAGTTTTCGAAATTTGAAAATAATATTAGGAATAGATAGATCTTTTAAAGTAGATAGATATCGATATAAAATTTACGAAATTCAGAGTTAAAATGACCAAGTTATGGCCGTTTTAAGTTGGAATTTCCGCAAGTAGCGAGAATCACGATTTTGTTTAGTCTAGATGTATAGTTTGAATTAGTTAAGTGATGAGATTCTTATTAGGTTATTCTTTTTTGGTAGGTGATCCCGAGCACGACGATACCCTACCACTCGACTACTATTATTAAGAGACCGGCGTACCATGGCCGAGTGAGTATCTCTTCCGATTTCAATTATTACTTGTGATTGTAATGATAGTTGCACTAGTTGTTAAGCAAAGATAAAAAGAATGTATAAGCATGATAGGGATAGTTGGGAATTATATTTGTCTGCTGTTGATATGTGAAGTTGAACTTACAGAATATTGAAGCCAGGTGATAAGTTATTGCTTGTATAGAGATGAGCTAGAATTGATTGTCTGCGAATATTGCTTGGCCACCTAAAAGAATTTGATTAATTGGTTATTAGGCTTCAATTATAACTGAACTCATTCATATCACGATGGGGATGGAGCATTAGCATATGTTGGTTAATCGTGATCCATAAAACGAATTGTTGGTGAATCGTGATCCATAAAACGAATTGTTGGTTAATCGTGATCCATAAAACGAATTGTTGGTTAATCATGATCCATAAAACGAGATATTGTTCAGTTGACCGTGAGCTTAAACGACGTCGTACCGCATGATTCGTTAATCTGCTAACCCTGGATGGAAGGTGCAAGTCCATCCACATATGATTTCCAGCTGGTCATATGTTTGTTGAACTCACTTGTTTGATGCATTCACTTGATTGGTTAATCACTTGCTTGATTGCTATGTTTTAATTGTGATATGGAAGTTTTCACTCACTAAGCTAGTGTAGCTTATACCCCAATAGCTTCCTGTTGCAGTATGAATACCTTTGGCTATCTCCGAGGACCCGTGGACATCAGGTACAGCTCTTAGATATTAAGAAGCTTTCGATAAGGCCGGGACTTAAAAGTAGAAATGGACTTCTAATCCTGTTTCCATGAACTAGTGCCTGAAGGATAATACAAGGAATGTTGTGAGCCTGAGAACTCTTAACATTGTTAACTGGGGTATGCCCCCTAGTTCATGTAATAGAATAGTTCTCTAAGAGACAGTCATGATTTACATTCTTGTTGCTATGTATGTCTCCTTAAACTACTACGAAGCAAAGTATGGTCTCTGTATGTTGAGAGTGAGCCTTACACCCGATGTTCAAACTCATGGGAAGACTAAGGTTGCCTTACTTGAGTTTAAATATCGAGTGTGGCGGACTGTCACGTGTAGGGCACTCTTTACGGCGTGACACACACCATGGTCATGTAAAGTTACATGACATGAGAAGAAGAAAATATAAAGAAAAGTTTACCTAAAGAAGGTTTTTGAAGTGTAATGTGGTTATGGGTTTTATGTAGATAAAAAGTGGTTTGAGATTATTTTGAGAGAGTTTTGAGAAGATATTTTAAGAGAGTTTTTGTAGAGAAATTTGTGAGTAGCAATTGTGTGAAAGAAGTGAAAGGGGAGGGAGGTATTTATGGGAAAATGTGGAGTGATTATTGAGTGATTTAAATAAAAGAAAATTAAAACAAAATGAGGGAGAAGAAAAGGAGGGGCGCGGGCCACATGAGTGAGGAGAGAGGGAGTGCTTTTATTTGTTGTATTTTTATTGATTAAATGAAGTAATAAGTAAGGTAGATGTGAAATAAAGTTATGGGAAAGGTAAAAAGTAAAGGTTATAGGTTATGGTATTCTAAGAGTAGGTTGTAAGAAAAAGTAGAGAAAAAAGAATAGTGTAGAATAGTAGTAAATAGTATAATGTAAAGTAGATATGACTAATAAAGTATCGATAGTAAAAAAATATGCGTATAATTGCGGTATCTATATTTTTTACTTACCGAAAAATTATAAAACTAATATTTTTGAAAACCTTATATTTTTATGAGTCTAACGGTATATTCAGAATATTTTTACTATTCCGAGCCCTGAGACACGTTTTTCTAGAACTGTACCGTTTCGGGTTCAAAACGATTCGTGGTTTTACTAGTCTGATCTTTTTAAGCTTCCTTAGGTAATTACGCACTATTCTACATACTAAACTCTTACTTACTTTCTCGGGTTGCTTATTCGGGATTGCCGGACTTAAACCATTATGTCTAACTAGGGTTTTGTTGACTTTAGGGTTTCCGGTTGACTTTCGGATTAGGGTTTTAAGCTAAACCGATTCCAAAAAATTTGGGGGTTTACACTTTTCCTATTAGTTTTCTATGTATTTCCTTTGACTATTATTTTGAACTTTTTGAATCTTAGTTTCAAAACTTATATTTCCTTTTTATATTATGTTTTTAAGGAAAACATTTTCATAACAAGGAATCATCTTCCTTTTTTTAGAAAATCACTCTATTACTTCTAAAGCTATGGTTTTAGAAAAAACCTTTCAAAATAATGATATTTCCAAAATTATAACGAGTTCTTCCTAAGGCTTGGAGAAAAATGGATTTCTTTTTATAAATCTAGAAACTCTAGATTTCTTTTTAGAACTCGCATTTGGTGATAAAAACCTCTTTTGTGAAAAGTATAGACTTAACTTTTTGGTTTAGACAACAACTTTTATTTGTATGAATATGAGAATAATAAGAAGCAACAATTATAACAACAAAATAATAAGCATAATAATATAAGTCAAATATTGAGAGTTTTCACTTTAAATCAAGGCTCTTGGACTAAGAAATAGACTAGTCTGAAAAGAAAAGAAAAGAAAAATTGTTTTAACTTGATAAGGACAAGACTAAGAATAGAAAGACTAGTCTTAAAATAGCATAGAAGTAAATAGATTGTATTGAAAGTAAATAAATTACATTGCATGAAAATAAATAAATAACAAGTGAGCTTATACGCTCTAAAGAATATATATAGATATAAATATATTTAATTAGATATAATTAAGAAGTTAACATAATAACAACAATAATATGTACAAAACATAATAACAACAATAAAAATATAGACATAGATATTCATGAACAAGAACAATACATAAACATAGTGTAGCTTCCATAACAATAAGTTTAGGAAACTCTCACCATGGTCATGTAAAGTTATATGATATGGTAGTAAGAATATGAAAAGAAGTTTTTACCTAAAGAGAAGATGGAGTAGTATGTGTGAATGAGTTTTATATGTAGAAAAAAGTTTGAGAGTATTTTGGGAGAGTTTTGGAGAGAGTTTTGAGATGAGAATTTTGGAGAGTTTTGGTAGTGAATTTGTAAGTAGATGAAGTATGAAAGAGATGAAAGAGGATTAGGAGTATTTATAGGAAAATGATGAGTGAAATTGTGTGATTAAAATAATTGAAAAAAAAATATGTGAGTGAAAATTGGGGGAAGGGGGGGATGGCGCCAGCCATCAAGTGAAAGAGGGATAAAGATTGTATTTTTTTTTTTTTTTGTCAAATTAAGTGAAATAATTTATAAGGTAGATGTGATATAAAGTTATAAGAAAGTATAAAGTAAAAAAAATAAGTATGTTGAGTGTAAGAGTAGGTGGTAAAAAAGTAAAGATAGATGAATAGTATAGAATAATAATGAATAGTGTATTATAAAGTAGATGTGATAAATAAAGTATCGGTAGTAAGAAAATACGTGTATAAATGCGATATTTGATATTTTTAGTTACTGAAAAATTATAAAATTGATATTTTTGAAAATCTTATATTTTTACGAGCCAAATATATATGGAATATTTTTACTATTCTAAGTTTCAGGACATGTTTTTCGAAAACCGTATCCGTTCGGTTTCAAAATGGATTGCGGTTTGGCTAATATGATATTTTTAAACTTTCTTATGTTATTACGAACTATTTTACATACTAATCTCTTACTTACTCTCTTAAAGTTATGAACATGGGATTGCTGGACTTAAATTGTTACGTTTAACTAGGGTTTTGTTGACTTTAGGGTTTCTGGTTGACCTTCTAATTAGGGTTCGAGCTTAACTGATCGCAAAACTTTAAGGGTTTACACATACCTTAACCCAACTGTCCCCATGTGTCCTTCCTCCTAACGCTCTTGATTTGGTTTTTCTTTACTGTCTTTCATCAGCATGTTGACCTCCTCAAAGATCTATAGGCCAAAATCCTCATATCCCTCTTCACCTATATAGGGGATAGCGATATCTTATAGATGGCATGGTCTTGTTCCCCCAAAACCGCGACAATTTGCCCCTAGGCAATGAATTTGACCCTCTGATATAAGCTTGATGGTATTGCCCCTGCCGAATGAATCCAGGGTCTCTCGAGTAATAAGTTAAACGAGCTTGGTATATTTAAGCCTTGGAATGGTATGGTGAATGTTTATGGACCAATGATAACTTCCAAATCTATTTGACCAGTTATGTCTCGTTTTGACCGATCAAAGGCCTTTACTATAGTAGAGCTCGGCTTTGTATCGAATGTATCTATACCTAATAAATTCAAAGTGGCTAATGGGTAAACATTCAGGATGACTTGTTATCAATGAGAACATGGGCCACAATCAAATTGTTGCACTTGAACATAATAAATAGGGGCTTTGTATACCGAGTGCCTTCTTCCATTAAATCTTCAGGTAAAAAGGAGATTTGGATCCATTGCAAACATAAAATTAAACCACATGTCCCAAAGCTTCAATAGCAGTACCTTTAGGGACCTTGATCTTGAAGCACCTTGAATAGTGCTTCTCGATGTGTCTTAAGACTTAATAGAAGACCCATTAGGGAAATGTGGGCCGGAACCTTAGCGAACTGGTTAGCAATGCTATATTCACTTGCTTTCATGATTTTCGCAAGTGCAATCTTCTCATTTGATTCTTAATCTTTCTTGTTATCCTTCTTCTGAGGGAAGAATTCTGTAACCTGGGTTGTCAAGCCTGGATTTTTCATTTTTGGTTTTATTTCTTTTAATCCGATTCGTATTAAACCTGAACCCATTTAATACGAACTCTCGACTAAGAATTAAAAGAAATTTAATTTTTCCAAACATTTTTGGAGTCGCCACCTGATTGAAATCAGGAAAAATCATAAGTTAGGATTAATGGGTTGGATGACCTTAACTTAGCTACTAGTCTGCGAAAAATTTGATTTACAAACCAAAATTTATAAACCAGAAATTTTGGATTCGGGAGCTAACCTATTAAATCATGTGGTTACTACTACTTAAAATTCATAATTTAAAATTTATCAATTAAATGCTCAAAGATTTACTAATGTAAAATATATATATATATATATTTACAAATTATAATACCCACAAATAAAAAAAATGATCATTATTCACATTAATATTTACAAATAAATAAAAATAACATTGATATTTACAATTTATCATGAAAGCTTACAATATTTATAATGAACAATGAATTAATTCAAGATAGAAATGACAAACAAAAAAATTTTTTTTTTTCATTTTTATGTCACCCTAGAGATGTCTACGTATCCGCTAATCGAGATTAGACAACATGTTTTTCTTTTTTATAAAAAGTTTAATGTATTGATCCCTTTTAAAATTTTGAATTATTATCACTTTTAGTTCATTAAATTTTAATCAATTTAGCAAAAATAGAGTATGAGGTGTTATACCTTATAAACTACCAAGTTTATTTTTATTTACGAAAATAGGTTTTTATATGTGTTAAAATAATTTATGTCATGTTCTATATATGCTTTTAATATAATAGTTAATTTATATTTCCTATTACATACATCAATATATATATATATTTTATCTTTTATCTATTTTCTTTTTTTTTTCTTTTTTAAGTTTTTATCTTTTAAAAACAATAGAAAAACGAAAAAAAAAGAACTTACCTAGTACAACATTAAGACGCCCATCGGCTTAGAGAAGGGGTGAAGAACAAGCAGCTGGCAGTAATTGAACATGAGATTCTGGTGGCAATTTGAGACTGATTGGATCATCATGATACAATGTATCTAGACATTTTGGCTTACTGCTCACCTATTATGATATATTGTATCCGGACGCTCTGGCCTACCGCTCACCTACCATGATACATTGTATTCGGACACTCTGGCCTACCGCTCACTTACTACAGCTCACCTACCACGATACAATGTATCTAGATACTCTAGCCTACCGCTCACCTACCACGATACGATGTATCTGGACACTCTGGCTTACCACTCACTTATCACGATATGTTGCATTTGGACATTCTAGCCTACTGCTTACTTACCACGATACAATGTATTTGGACGCTCTGGCCTACTGCTCACCTACCACGATATGATGTATCTGGACACCCTAGCCTACCACGATACAATGTATCTGGACACTTTTGCTTATCTACCATGATACGATGTATGAAGACACTTTTGCTTACCTCATCTGGCAGCTCACTAACATACGCGCTTACCTCATTAGGCTAATGGGAGCGTGTGGAAAGGAAAAAAAAAAAGGAAAAAGGATAATTTGCCTCCTCGCAAGATCGAACCTAAGTCCTCCCCTATCCATGTCAATGACTTATCCATACATGTTGTTAGCCTATGCCTTATTCTAGTTTGCACAAAAATTATTTTTAAGGCTTTCAAAAATAAGCCCATTAACATGGGGTATTTTATTAGGTCCAAAATAAATTTATAATTAAAATTAGTATTATATCAAGCCCAAGAACATTTTAAGAAATTTATATTGTTCTTTTTTTTTTATACATTTGTAATGGTTTCTTCTTCTTCTTCTTTTTTTCCTTCTTTTTTTAATCTCTTTTTTTTTTTGTAATTTACGGGCTTAATATAATGTTAATTTTTACTATAAATTGAAGCCTTAAATTGAAAAAAATGAGGTGTCTACATGAGTCTTCTCCTTTTTTGGCTCATGTGCCTTACCAAGCCTTCCTATCATGGCTTTAGAAGCTTGGTTAGTGGCCTGTTAGTCAAATGGGGCGGCTTTGTAACTTGATGGTACAATGGGCTCATGGAAGACATAATTCTTAGATTTCAATACCATCAATGTTACTTGTGGTTCTTCATAACACTTTATAACCACTAACTTTTGATCGCTCCTAATCATACCAACGAAGTGATCTACTGCCTCTTGTAAGGCTTTATATTCCTCTTCAAAATCTGGGCCCCATCCTATTACTAATGCATTAGTGAAGGTCTTGGGCTCAATCCATAAATCAACTAAGTACGTGTCACGCCCCATAGGGTATCCTAAACGTAACAGCCCGCCACATACTATATAAGACTTACGAAATCTCTATCCGAGCCTTTCGGGAGTCCTGTATAGATGTAAAGCATCCCTTACGACAATATAATACTCAATCAATGGAGTTAAGAAGTTTAATGCGGCATTCACTAGCCATAAATAATAAACCAAAACGTATATATACATTACAAAAGTCTAAGGGGCATTCCTCCGCAAAATAATATTAAGTCCATTACAGTCATCCAGAGTCCTTTAGTTTCCAATGGAAGTCTAAACAAAAGCGAAGTAAACTTCTAAGGGAAACTCCTATCTCCGGTACCTGAGCTGTGGCTTGCTTCGGCCTAAGCCAAATGAACTCGTGCTGCAACAAATAAAAGCTATGGGTGCGTAAGCTAACTAGCTTAGTGAGTAAGAACTTCCATATCACAATTAAGGCAATTCATTCAAACAAGTGATTATTCAAGCAAATGGTATGCATCAGACAAATGAGTTCAACAAACATATGACCAACCGGAAATCATATGTGGATGGACTTGCGCCCTCCATCCCGGGTTAGTAGATTAACGAATCCTACGGTACGACGCCGTTTAAGCTCACGGTCAACTGAATAATAATTCATTTCATGGATCACGATTAACCAACAATTTCGTTTTATGGATTACGATTAACCAACAAATGCTAATGCTCCATCCCATCGTGATATGCATGAGTCCAATTATGATTGAGGTCAAATATGGATTATTCCAATTCTTTTAGGTGTCCAACAATTATTCGCAGACAATCAATATAACTTCTAGCTAAACAAGCAGCAGCAGCTTAACACTCGGTTGCGATATTCCTTAAATTCAACTTCATATATCAACAACAGACAAGTATATAATTCTCATATACCCCATCATGCATAATCATCTTTTTATCTTTGCCTAAACAACTAATGCCACTATCAATACAATCACAAGCAATAATTGAGAGCGGAAGTCGTACTCACTCGGCCATGGTTCGCCGATCTTTTAGTAATAGTAATCGGATGGTAGTGTATCGTCTTGCTCGGGATCACCTATCAAATTAGAATAACCTAATAAGAATATCATCACTAAACTAATTTAAGCTATACATCTAAACTACACAAAATCGGAATTCTCGCTATTAGCGGAAGCTCCGACTTAAAACGGCTATAACTTGGTCATTTTAACTTGGAATTTCGCAAATTTTATATCGATTTCTATCTACTTTGAAAGATCTATCTATTTCTAGTATTATTTCCAAGTTTTGAAAACATTAAGGTCATGGAACAGTGGGATCAGATCTGTTCTGTAACTTTTCCAATTCCGAAAAATTGTTTCGCATTTGATAAAAATGCCTAGTTGATGATTCATGTATAGATGGTATATGAATGAATTCCTAATATGAATATCATGTAATGAGCTCAATATATGCATGGTCTTGGTGATCTTTGATTATGAACTCTTATGAACTTCTAATTATTAAGAATTCCATGATGATCACTTATACAAAGCTATTCTTTCCAACTTTACATTTTCTAGGGTTTTTATGATTTTATTCTTGGAATTTACTTGTTATCTAGATAAAAATGAGCTCTTAATGTCTATACTAATCATAACCTTCATTTATGCATAGAAATTCACATTTTTCATTTGGCAAATATGTTTTTGAACATGCCTTTCACAAAAATCCGAATTTTGAAAATTTCCTTTTCTTGCATTTTCTTTATGAGAAAACTTGTTTAATGTATCAAAATTGAAGCTTCATTATATCTATTATCTAAGGACTCCATTTGACTCATAAAACATGCCATCTAAGCTTGGATACTAAGTGTTTATGTAGGCATCATCCTAAAATACGAATTTGACTTCTAATCACTATCTCAATATTTTTCATTCTAACTCTACTACTTGTTTTACATTTTTCTCATGCCTAAACTCATCTAAACTTATGAAAATCATTCCTTAAGGGCATCTTTACATATACCTTCCATTTTTTATGCAAAACATGAGTTTTAAAGTGGTTTAGGTGGTGTTTAAGGTAGGGTTCCAAAATCATCCGAATTTTCAACTAAGCATTTCTAACCAAATATTTTCCTTTTCAAGTTTCTTGTCTTCTATACATGTAGATCTACCATCTAACCTATCTATACATAGGCAAGGCTACATTTTTATGATCATCAATGCATGAAAATCAAAATAAACATATGGTCATGAATGTAGATGAAGATATAAATGTTTAAACACTAGATCTACTAAATATAATGCATGAATCATGAGTTTCATGGCATGAACATAAATATCTATGCAATGTTCCTATCTTACATGCATGAACATCATATTATCTCATCAAAAACTCCTTTAAACTCTAGATCCACTTCTTGTGATGGCTTGATATTCTTGTATAAGTGTTTTCATGTCCCTAGCATATGATCATTGGGATTAAATGTGAAAACACACAAGAAAGGTCTTGCCATTACAAGATTTGGTAAGAATGAAGCTTGAAATCATCATACCAATAGAGATTGGAAGTAGAAAAGAAGAGGATTTGAGCTTGTGTGTGTAAGTGTGAGAGGGAGGTGGGTCACGGCAACAATGGAGAAAGAAGAGAGGGTTTTTCTCTTTTGAAAAAAATTTGACAAGTGAAAAATGAAGAGAGAGAGAGAAAAAGAGCTTATATATGAATAGATTAGGGTTTTTAATTGAATAAAATAGCAAAAATAAATCAAATGAGAGGGGGAAGGGGGAGTGGGGCGCCGGCCATAAGGGGTGAGGGAGAGAGAGAGTTTGAATTTTTAACAAATTTGTATTTTATGTAATTAAAATGTAATAAATATAATAATTAAATAGGAAACAAAAATTCTTGGAAAAGAAAATTGTAATGAGTAGTTGTAAGGATGTAAGAATAGGGTATGGGTAGTGTGTAGTGTAGGTTGTACTTGTGAATAGTAGACAAGACATCTACTTTACCGGTTGTAACTAATACACGTGAAAAGGCTATAATTATAATTTTTATAGCCCGGAAAATTATAAAATTGATATTTTTGGAATCCTTATAAAATTACGGTTCTAATGAATATTCCAGAACATTTTTCTGAGTTTGTGGTCCCGGGCACGCTTTTCCATAATTGAGCTTGGAAGGCCCGGGATTGAAAAATTCTCAAATTTAAAACTTTCAAAGGTCTAAAATATACTTAGAACAATAATTCATATTCATTTACTTTATAAAACTTCTTTTATTATGAAACCGAATGAAAGCCGGTTTAGGGTTCCTAAACTTCTCTCACTAGACTCAAACTGGACTAGATTAGGGTTTCGCTTTTCAACTCCCGGGGTTTTCTTAACTACTGAGAATACCGAAGTTTACAGTACGGCTACCTACCATGCGATTCTACGATTCCGACTGTAGGATCTCTTGCCTAATGCCTAGCCCATAACTCCTTTTTCCGTAATTGAGCTTGGAAAGGCCCGGAATTGAAAAATTCTCGAATTTAAAACTTTCAAAGGTCTAAAATATACTTTAGAACAATAATTCATATTCATTTACTTTATAAAACTTCTTTTATTATGAAACCGAAGTAAAGCCGGATTTAGGGTTCCTAAACTTTTCTCACTAGACTCAAACTGGACTAGATTAGGGTTTCGCTTTTCAACTCCCGGGGTTTTCTTAACTACTGAGAATACCGAATTTTGCAGTACGGCTACCTACCAGGCGATTCTACGATTTCGACTGTAGGATCTCTTGCCTAATGCCTAGCCCATAACTCCTTTTTAGTATTAAGCCTTCGGGGTCAAGGGACAAGCATTTCTTGGATGTCCTTTCTCATGATCTGCCCAGTTCAAAGAAAATTATAAATGGTGGGCCTTGTTTTCGTCCTATCCCTCAGGTTCATATTAGCTAAGTATCCTTTTTAGTAAAGGATCTAAGCTACTTGCTCGACGGGGATAGGTAACCCATCCAAGTTGAAGGTTTATTCCGATTCTTCTACTGTGATCATATTAAGGTGGGCCTATGATTTGGAAGTGGATTTCTATTAACATTGGGAGTTGGAGCTTCTAGAAAGTCCAATTGGACTAACTTTGCATCGATGAGGTGAATTTTGTTTTTTAACCTTCAACATTCATTAGTAGAATGACCAATTTGCCCCAAATGGTAGTCTCGTTTTAGGTCGAGATTGTAATTCTTTGGCTTGTAACCCTCTTTTAGAGTCTCAAAATTGATCATATTATCAACCCTTAGTCATGCAAGTGCTTGACTTAGGGGTACTGGAATTCTAGTGAATTGCCTTCTGTTGAATCTATTAGCCGGTTGACATTTTTGTTTCTGTTGAGGTTGGATAGATGCTTAGTTGTTGTCAGAATTCAGCTAAATGGTGAATCTTTATGTAGCTTTAGGAAACCCAAACGAATTGACCACACTAATAGTAGTCTCCTTCCTTTTACTGTTGAACCTTGTATTAAAATTGTTTTTTTAAGACAAGAGTTGAGTTTATTGGAGTCGACTTGAACTTGTCTCCTAAAAAGACGAATTAACACATGAGATTGCATTTTTAACAGAAGAGTTTATTGAAGTTATATTATATTCGTTTTTTCAAAAAATGGTTTTATTAAAATTTAAACTCATCTTTTAAAACAATAAATTTAATCTATCTATTTTTAAAATTATTCATGATCTAATAGCATATTTTTTAATTATTATTATTATTTTTCTCCTTACTCCTAACTAGTAACTACGCTTGACAAGTTTTTTTTTTCAGTAAACAAATGTAAAAATTAAAAAAAAAAATTGAAGATAATGGCTTCCAACTCGGAATATCTATCTGATAAAGACCGGGGATACGTGGATAAATTTTATTGATTGAAGTGAAGGCGCCTACTTGAAGATAAACCTACGTGTGTTCGTTGCAGTAGGCTCTAGGGGTGACATGACAGCGCTATTGATTGCGAATATGACTTGGCTACTGGTCTGTGGTCCGAATAGTTAGTAACCACCACTTAGCTTAGGAAATTGGGGACCTTATAAGTTATAATGGAGTGAAGACCCCGTCTTCAATGGGCCATGGTCGCGGCTTTACGTTGGTGCTGATTGGTTAGTGCGTATTCGCAAGAAGGGGTGTGGTAATAAGCAACATTTTCAGACCAGAACTGAATCGTATTTAACTCAAAGGAGTTGAGAGTTTCGCATCTGTTTAGGATGCTGATTTGATATTATTTTAAATTAAATTGATATTGAACTGATATTGGTATAATACAAATAAAAAATTAACTATTTTATTTATAAACTTGCAAAACTAAACCGATGCTAATATGATATCAATGAATTACAAATGCTGATCCGTTGCAAATCCAACAGGCTTGATGCTAAAATTTTAGTTATTGAAATATCATTTTTTTTCTTTTTCTTTTTATAAATATGGATATTAACTATGTCGAAATTACATCATATATCGGATATATTTTAGTATATGTTATGATTATAAAATTTATTGTTTTTAAATATTGTCATTATAATTTTGAAGTAGCAATGGGAACAATTAATAACAATTATATAACCTACCGATTGAACGATGAAACTTTTTCATAGAGAGAAATCAAATTTTCCCATGTTCTGTTGACACAAACTTTGCAAACGTCTACTATTACATTTGTTTGCATATTATTATTTATTATTTAAAAGTTATGATTAATGTTGCGAATGGTAATTGAATTTTGATAAAATATACAATGAGCACGTCAACTTTAAAATCGATAAATTTAGTAAGTGAAAGATCTTTTTATATACACCAATAGATAACTATATAATTATCATCTCTCTGTAATAAATATATGAATTATTATAGATATTTTTTCTTTTATCCTAATAATTATTTGTTTTATTTTTACACCAAGTGAACATTTCATTACAACTCTATTATATTCTTGTTAAATTAAAATTTTATTTCCTTTATTCCATTTAGCAAAGTAAATTGACATACAAGTTTTACAAGGCATTGGAATCATTTGAGACTTTTTTCTTTGATAAATATGGACACAATATAAGGACAGGATTTTATGTTTTGTTGACCCTTAGCTCGTAAACTTAGTTGAGCGGCGTAAGGAGTTATTGCTTGGAGGGAGACGTATCATTGTTTTAGTTTCTCAACCACTGACTTTAAGTACAATACACGGCCAGAATTTTTCTCATCCAAAAACCCAAAAGAAGCATCTTTTTCCGCCAACACAATTAGTGCCTTAGTGGTACTTGCTTTTAATCTCAATCAATTGATATCAACACTTGGATAAATTTAGTAAGTGAAAGATCTTTTTATATATACCAATAGTGGCTTCATTAAATTGGCTAACATGGTCATCTCACATAGCCATTTTAACCAACATGAATAAACAATTGTTAATGTGCATGAAAAAGTTCTTTTAAGTATTAAATTGATCAATTTTAAAGTTTATGTACCTGATTACTTATTGTGCCAAAGTTAAGACACTATTCGATACATTCACCCTTACAAGTTGTTAATTCGGGTTAATGACGTCAATATTATCCAAACTTTGGTAAAATTTATACTAAGATATTTAAATTTTAGAATTGATCAATTTAGTACATAAAAAAAAATTTTTGATTACACCAAATGTTAGGAAAACAATCCCAAAAACATTTTCCATAGACAACCAAAACTATATTAAATTTATAAATAAATATATTTATAAATTATTGGGGTACATATTTTAGATAGAATCATAAATTTTATTTATGATTCTACATATTTTAAATGTTACTTGTTTTATATGATTTCATATAATTTTACCGATTCTACGTATTCTAATAAATAGTAAAAATGTGATTTTGAAAACCATGCAGCACTCACTGTACTCAGGCAGTTTTTTAAGTAAAAAGATTTTAAAAGTTAAAGAGAAAAATAGAAGATGATGGCTTCGAACTAGGGATCCCTATCTAAGTGAAAAAGGGATACGTGGAACAATTAGTGGCACCTATAAAACCTATCGATTGAAAATGAGGGAAACGATAAAACTTTCTCATAGAGGGAAATCAATTTTCTCATTTTCAGTCGACAAAAACTTTGCAAACGTCGGCTATTATTATTATTATAGATAATCAAAACTTTTGAGATTGGCACCATAATAAGAAAATCAGAATGATATCAAACAAACAAACCCATATATATTTTTGGCAGGAAAAAAAACCCATATTAGATTGGTTTATTATAAACACAAAAGTTGTTGACTTCATGAAATGCTCCAATGCTTTCAAAATCTCTACATTAGGAACTGCTTTACTTTCTTTTCTTTAAGATTTATAGTTTTTGTTTTTTAACTTTTAATTTACTCGTGAGAGCTCAATAAAAAATCTCCAGTCCTTAGACGTTAGCCAAGCCGCCTAGAATTTACTTCTTAATAATCCCAGGTAAATTGATTCTTCCAATTTAGATCAAGCAATGCTAATGGCTGTTCACATCTTAATAAGATTAAATTTCTTTTAGTATAAATATATATAATTTAACCACATTAAAGTTATTACAACAAACACCCATTCGCTTTATGTGTATAATAATTAAATACAAGTATATAATTAGGATATAAAATAATTACTAAATCAAGTTATACACATAAAAAATAAAAAAAAAGGGTAAATTACACATACACTCCTCGAAAAGTTTTAAAATTACAAAAATTTCCACTCTTTAAAAAGTCAACAATTATCGGCCCAAAAATAAAAAAAGACAACAATTATCTCTTAGAATAGCTGTGAATCCACATATATTATTAAATGACTGCTTACATATCTGTTACAATGAATATGTATAACGAAATTTAAAAAAGCAAATATTAGTTCATAGTAATTTGCTGACGTGGCAAATAATTTAAGTGTTAAGGTTATTTACTTAAAAACTATGCATTTGGACTCCCCGTAAACATTGTTGACATTGAAATTTTTTTTCTTAACTATAGTAACAAACTGTATAAATATATAATTGTAAATTTGTAGTTACCATCTGATGTTAACTTATTCATTACCCAATTCAATCTATATTTTATTGATTGGCGGAACATTAATTAAAACTATAAAATAAACTCTCAAATAAAATGAAAATCTATGTGTTGTTATAAAAGAAAATAACGGATCTATCTAAATTTATATATCTATTACTCTTAGCCGATGAGATTCTAGCCAACGATGCACTGGATGTATGATTTTGTATTTTGGAAAGTATTTGGGTAGGACGCATTTTCTAGCCCAATGGAATACGAACATAATGGCTATAATATCTAGATTCTTACGTAGATGGTTTAAGAATTTTGCATTATGTTTATCGAACTGCTATCTTGCTGATGGATTTAAAATCACGTCTTGTCTGATGTAGAGGGTGAGCATGAAGCTTTAAGCATCTTGTCCGACAAACTAATGTAGCAATCCCCTGCTTCTCATTGTTCTTTTCCATGAATATCCCTCCTTTTGGAGCTCCCACACAAGATAATTTTCGTAGGCACTTTTCTGACCTATAGTTTTATGGGTAGCTAAATTCGGATAAGTACATTACTACTATGTTCTGGATGGGAGGTAAGAAATAATAGGATAGAAAGAAAATGAGAAGAATTAGGTAAAAAGGAAAATAAATGGAAAATACTTGTTTGGATAGGAAAGGAATGATTATGGAGGAATAATATAATATAGATTAAAAGGATTGTTACTATAATTAAGGAAATTTTTTTTTAATATTAACAATTTTTTAAGGGTTCTAAATGCATAGTTTCTAAGTAAATAACCTAGAAATTTAGATTATCTCGCCAGCTAGCAAATAAAGACGACGTGACAATTGTTTTTCTTTTTCTTTTTTTTTTAATTTTTGATACCTATTTATTATAAAAAAATACTTAAACAACTATTTAATAATATATGTAGGCTCTACAGCTGTTCCATGAGGTAATTATTGATTTTTTTTAAAAAAAAGCAGTCCAAATAATTTTATAACTTTTTAAGGGATGTCCATTTAATTTACCAAAAACATATTAAAGTAATAAAATGGTATAAGATTTTGTGAAATACAAATTGGAAAAGATTTAGTAAATAGTTTACATGAAATTTGTCAATCAGCATTCGAAGCCACTGTAACGTAGCTTGATTATTCAGTCCGTTATTAAAAAATTACACACACACACATATATATTGAGAAATGGATTTTTTTTTTTTTTTTTATCAGTGTTTTTATAGCTGCATGGATTTGGATTGAAGAAGAAAATAATAATAATAATTGCATGGATAATATCCTGATGCTTGTAATCTACGTGCATTTTCTAGGTTGCGTAAATTGACAGCACCGGTAGGAAGCGATAACTGATTTCGATGCCACCCGAAAGAATTCATTTGACGTTTGATAAGTTGGAATTGTTCGGAATGGAATTGATTGAAATGAAAAAGAATAAAATAAAATGGAATGGGAGGTGGAATGATTAATCCATTCTTTTGTTTGATATATCTTGGAATGAAATAAAATTGACATATTATTTGTTAAAAATATCGTTAATAATTAATGTCAATAATAAATAAGTAAGAGAATAAAAAGATAATTTAATGTTAATTATTTATGAAGAAGGAATAAAATCACGATTCTATCCGGAATCGAATTCTTCTTCAAAACCAGAATTATTGATCCTTAAGAATAGTGATTCCATCTTTTAAAAACGCAACAAAACGTACGAATAAGAATAAAACCTGAAACTGAGATTCTATTTCGAGTTCATCCCGCATATCAAACAAACATGACAGCATATGAAATAAAACAATTCCTGTTCAACCTAGTTAAATTAATGCACAATTCATTAGGCGGACCAACACCCTGTTTTATGAATTAATAATAATGTACGAATTATAATTATTACAAGTATTATACAACCAAAATCTGCACTATATCTTTATCAACCTAATCTACCAAACAATTCGTGACAACTATAACGATTATTATCTGACATATGAATGCTTTTGGACCAACCTATCTACTTAATTCATTATTGGATGCATTCATGCAAAAAACTTTGGTACTCCGCCAAGCTACTTTAGCTTCAAATATTATAAAACGTTTTTTATGGGATTAGCTAGGAGAAGGCGTCCTTTCATTGGGAAAAAGAAAAAAAATGCTATCTTTTTCAACCGCAAGGCATGTGTTTGTGTTTCCGTAGTTCGTAATGAAGGTGATCGCTTTTCTACGAGAGAGAGAGAGAGAGAGAGAGAATGAATGTTGTAGTTTTATCTTTGATTAGTTCAATGGCTGATTACACTAAGAGTTCTTTGATTTTGCATAGGATCGATCATGTCCATGTCCATTTAAAGTACAGTTTCCGTTGTAATTGTCGGATATTATCTTTTTGAATTGCGTTGGTGGTGCCAACTCTTAGGGTGGATTAGTATTAAGCAAAGTTAGTTAGTGGGATGTGATGGTGGGTCATTCAATCTTTCTTCTATTTTCTCATCCTTACTTTTACTTTCACCAAAATTCTCCAAGTCAAAATCCTCTCGAGGTTTGATACACTCTCTCTTCCTTGATCTCACTATAAAATTCATCAATCCCCATCTTAATGCCGCCCATCACACACTTCCTCCCTATCAATGCAAAGCACTCAGCACTGTTGAATCTATCACCACTTAACTGCAAAATCTTTTCCAGCAGTCCTTGTCACTCTAAGATAGTCTACTTGTCTCATAACAAGCCTACCATATATACTAGTCTATAGTAGAAACCAATTGCTTAGCTTCCATTATAACTTAACATACACAAAAAAGAATGATTAATCCACTTCAAAGTATCATTAGTTCAATAACATAATTTAAAATATGATGTGTATAAAATATGTAATGTGATTAATTTTAAACATCCACAAGAAGCTGTTACATAATATCAATAAAAGTAGCTAGAAATAATGTTTGTAGACTCAAAATCAAACTAGATTGCATAGGAGATGCACTAAAACAACAAAAAAGAAAAAAAAGAAAAGAAAAAAAGAAAAATTCAAGTAAAGGCGATTCTTCTACTTGACACTTTATTTTTACTATCTACTCACTAGGGATCCACGTAGAGTTAACGTCATGAGTTAGATAAGTCAAATCTCGCAAAATAGTTTAAAAGGGGGTGAATAACATAGTTTATCAAGGGGGATGGAGGTGTAAGGTACTCATGAACAATAACAAGCAAGATTGTCATGTAGTTGATAAATACAAGCCCTAAACTAGTCAACTTGTTGACTTCTAACATATGTAAAAGTAGTGGTCTAGATGGTGTCATAAGCACCATGAGATTAAAAAACAAAAACCTTATAATCCCCTCCCCATGTGTAGAACCTGCTGCCACTTTCTCCTCTCCCTTAGTTCTTTTTTTTCACACATCAATTTCCTCTCATCTGAAAATAATATCAAGTTCTAAAGGGATATAAGCTAAAACCCTAAACTTAACCTCATTTTTAGTGTTAATTAAGTTAGACTGATCAAAGATTAGCACTAGTTAACTTTTAATACATATTTTACATTAGAAAATGTGGAGAATAAAAAACTGTTAGAAGAAGAGGAAAGCTTACAAGTATAACAAAATTTAACTTGGGCACTTAGGTATATGTTTGGAGTAGCTAAATTTTAGGTTTTGATAATTTTGGAAGAGCTCATTTTGGATTCTAGTAGAAAAAAGTAATAGAAGTGTAAAATTAAGTAAGGTAAGCCACTACGCTACTTAATAGTGATAAAATTTTTTGTGGCCATGGTTGGATATTACATAGGTGGCATGTAAGCTAGAGTATTTTGATGATGAGCTACTGGAAATATTGATTCTCTTAATGCATTTGATGATTTATTATCATATGCATGAATTCTTGTAGAATAATAAGTTATGGAATAGATTATGTGATTGCTTGGTAGGGGTGGGGGTAGTTCGGTTCGCCGCTCGAACTGAAGATAATGTAAAATTACGATTTGGTTAATTTTATAAAATCGAACCTACTCATATGGATCAGTTCGCTAATTTTTCGAATCTAAAAGAAGGTTCAATACGGTTTGGTATATAGTTCAAACCGTATACCAAAAAGAAAATTTTTTGTTTTCTCCCTTTCAATATAAAAAAAAAAAAAACTATGAGATGTGGCCCTTGACTTCAAAAGACAATGGATTCTATCAACTAGGAAACTACATATAAAGAATAATGCAAATGTTTATAGATCTCATGATCTTGCATAAATAAATTCAATTGAAAAAAGAAAAAAGCAGGATGAATTTGCACACATCTAATTCAACTAACAATTAACAAGAAAATATCCATAGCAGACTGACCTGAACATATTTTATCTTGGCGTTTAGTTTGAAAAAGCATATCATAAAATAAATAAATAAATAGTGTAACCAAATGAATTTTCCAATTGCTATTGAAGAATATTTTGACGAGATGCAATAATGATTTCTTTAATCATTTCATGAACAATGCTAATGGTTTTCAAGTACTAGTCATTAACATAACAAATAAAGGAAAAAAAGGAAAAAAAAAATAAAAGAAAAAATACACTCAAAATGGAAAAAAGGCCAAAGATAAATAAAAAAAAAAGAAAATACCGGCTCAAGAAGAAGGACAAGAGTAGATCGACCCAGAAGGAGAGAGAAACACCAAAGGATCATTCTGATGCACATCACCATCACCATCACCAAACTCAAAAGTCCTTTTCTTCTCTTTTTTTTTTCTACTATTTCTCTTTCTATAACCACAAGCAAGAGCAGAAAACGAAACCTAAACCCATTACCATTAAACTCAACTGCCTAAACCCAATGAACACATCAGCCAAACCTAATGAACTGCCACTAACTAACCCATTCGTCCACCTCTCACTCCAAGCCTTATGAACCCATAATCATACTTGACAAACCCATAATCATACTAATGAACCACCATAGCAACCACATTCGATTCGACGATGACGAGTAGAAGAGTTAGAGAGGGAAAGGATTGAAGGGTGAAGATGGTGATACTGAGGAGCAAGTATTGATGATGGTAATTGTAACCTAGGTTCTGTCTCTAACTTGTGTCTTTAGGGTTAGATGTTAAGCGTAATTTGGGTTAGGCTAATGTAGTCTTCGGAAAGGTAGAATTAGATATTTCTTTTTTTATTATATAATCAAACGGTTTGGTTTGCAATACTAAACCAAACCTAATCGAATATCATGTTTTGAACCGAACCTATAATCGAATCAGTTGAAAATAACCAAAAATTTGGTTCATTTTGTTACGGTTTGTAGTTTGGTCGGTTTTTTTGCCCATCATTATTGGTCGGAGATGACAAGTTGAAATTTGATGAAATTAAAGTTCTTGAGGCGATAGGGTGTGGCATGATTCATATTAAGGAGGGATAAAATGTTTTAAATATGAAATTTTGATTATTAATGAGAAAAATACATTTAGGTGATAAAATTATAAGATTATAGATTAATAGAAATGGTATATAGGTGAATGGACGTGTGGAAATGGTGTTAGTTAACAAACTGCGTGAAATTATTGATTTTAATTTAAAAAATATTTGATGGGGATGATTTAAGTAAAGAAGTGAGGTTATATTTGGTAGAATATAATGTAAGTAGTTTGGGAAAAATAGCCTTTATTGAAAAAGAATGAAGAAAATGTTAATTTTAGGCTATAATTGGCTTAGTAAACTAGGAAGCCTTGATGGAAACAATTTGATGATGGACTGATTTGGGCTATATTAAATGAGAAATTAATGCTTTGATAGTAAGTCATTTAAAAAAGAAATTAAATTAAACATACAACATATTATACACAAATATGGACCATAATGAGTAATTGTCAAATTTATGGAATTGGAGACGAAAATTGCTAATGAATGTTTGTATGAAGAAACTTGAGTATTCAACATTGAATATGAATTAGAAGAAATTAAAATGTAAAATAATTGGTTGCATGATAAATAATGACAATTTGGTTGTTGACCATAAATTTCTATTTAATTTCCTATACAAATAAAAACTATAAAAATGCTAAGAATGTTGTACAATCCGCACAATGGTAGTGGTGACCACCCACAACCTTAGAGGTCATATAACATAAATAAGAGAGAGAAAGAGAGAATAGTTGAAACTCGAAGACATAAAAAGGGTTATCCGACCATGATAGATGTACCTAATCAATTTCATGTAATTATAATAGAATGGCACAAAAAATTTAGTTTCCCATTTGGACTAAAAAAAGGAAATGATAAAGGAAACATACCTTTTTTCAATAAATTAACTATGATAAGTTATTTGGTTTGAGAATTCTCACAACAACAATCACTAAATTTGTACTAATGCAAGAAATTAAATTCTAGTAAAGTTTTCAGAGAAGTGCAACTCGTGAAAATATGCCAAAAAGCATGTCTAACATTATTAGATATACATATGAGTTGAAAGCTGACCTAACCTAACTTGAATTCCTATTTATAAGTTAATTTTTTGTATTTGAAACCAAATTTATTCTGCATATGTTCAAGGTGGGTCCTAGATCACTGGTCCATAGGCATAATTTAAAGCCAATGATCCATAATACCTCAAATTTTCATTTATAGAAAATTCAAAGGAAATAAAATTTAATTTAAAAAATATAATTTTAGGGAAAATATCAAATTTGACACCCGAACTTTAGCAAAAAATTCAATTGGGTATTTAAATTTTAAAAAGTTCAATTTATATCCAATTGAAATTTTTGTGCTCACAAATGCTATTCCACTTAATAGCGTTGAACCCTGTTATTGACGTGGACAATTGGCCCAATCCTTGAGAGACATGTGGATAAGTAGTAAAAAAAAAAATGATGAACTTAGTGAGAGAGATGAACAAAACACCAAAAAACCATCTTCTTCAGCCGCTCTTTCTTTATCTTGATATTCTCTCTAAACAAACTAGGCAAAGTGGTCTCCAAATCAAACTTAGTGAACCCAACAAACTCACCATCTTTATTTAAATTTGTTTCAAATTTATCAAAACTCTAAAGAGACACACCTTCTACAAAATTGAAACATGCCAAGACCCGTTTCCTTCTTCAACCTCTAAATCTTAGTTGATTTGAATTGTCGAACTTTGACATGAATCTCCGTTAACACTAAACACAAAATTTTCCTGAAACTAAGTTTTCCCACATGCTATCCAGATTCACCTCTCTCTAACTTTCATCCCCTCTCTCAATCACAAATTGTGAAACCCAGCTCTATTGAACACCATGAACCAAAATTGGAGAAACCCATCAATCACACGCATCAACTATACCTTTTATCGAGTCAACTCACACCAAGTCATTTCCAACCTACCCTTTGTTGTTCTTCCATTGTGTGTAGTGGAGAAGAAGACTTGTCTTGCTTGCTATATGTATTCTAATGATGAATAAGAAGACTAACCCGATCCTTGGGTGTAAATTCATGGCTTGTTCTTCTTCTTTCCTTTCTCTCTCTCCCCTTTCACTTCTTCCTTTTTTTGTTTTTGAAATGTCGATGACATATGTTGAACATCTATTTGCTATCATGTCCACATATGCAAACAAAATTGATGATGTTATTAAGGGTAGTGTTTGTGGGTATGAAATTGAACTTTTTAAAGTTAAGGTATCTAATTGAATTTTTCACTAAAGTTTGGATACCAAATTTGTCATTTTTCCTAAATTTTAAACTCAAAATAAAAGTTAGATATAACAACATCATCATTTTTAGCTCATTTTCCTAAAGAATTGTAAAGTGCGTGTATGTAATTGTATAAAACATAAGCAACTTTAGTTGTAATGCTAATAATATGATATTACAAAGTACTTTGAAGGTTAAAAAGAATATTAAAAGATAAAACTACTCTCACATTGTTAAAAAAAACAAAAAAAAAAAAAAGAGAGAGATTTATAAAAATAAACCAAGATATGCTTTTAACAACATTAAATGTTATAATGGGAAATATTTTTTTACTATTCATATATAGATACTTCAAATATTGAGAATTACATACTTTATTTTGTTATTTTCTCCCCATGTTTTAAAGACCCAATTGGAACACATTTGATAAACTTTAGCTAAGCCTGTCCAATAACCTACACTCAAATTCAATTCAACACATCCAAATAAGCTCGCCCATGCTATAGTATTTTCCATTTCAACATTGATTGGTCAAATTACTTACTATAAAGGTGAATAGTTGCTAAAAAATTAGCAATGTGGGACTTGCTAAATATTTGTTGTATAAGTGTTTTTTCATTGATATTTCCACATTTTCTTTAGTTTGTCTCATATAAATTTGCACAAAGACTTACTTAGTGGAGAAACGTAGAACAATAGCGTTGAGGAGAGCACCATGATGATGATGAAGACAACTAAAAGAAACCTTTTGTCTTTGCAAAACATGTTGTACGAACATCAATGAAAATATAAGGATTACAACCAAACAAAAATGAATAAGTAATTACATTAACGAGCTTAAGTGCTAAAATATATGAGGCACATCTCCTTGATAGCATGAAGAGAGGGTGAATCTTTGTAGCCCCCAATGCGTTCACATATTTCAATTTCTTTAAAAAAAAAATAGTTCATAAAAGGTTTTGAAATTTTCTTTCTCAAATATACATTATTCATACTTTTTTCTTCCTTGTGTTTACTTTTTACAAGCTTGCACTCTCAAAGGTTAATTTTTATTTATTAAAATATATTTCCAAATCAAACCTACATGGCTCCACCAATCTACTAATAAATATTGAAAATTATAATAGATTTCTTCCAGTATAATTTGCTTTTATGCGAACCTCAGCTATTTAGGAGAGACAAACAAGCACTAAATTGAGCATTGATTACATTGCTAATAGAATGGTGAAAGTTAATACCACAATAATTGAAAAGCAGCTAAAAAGAAACAAACACATAGGTAATCTAATAGTCATCCTACTTCAAAAAGGGGAACAAAAAAAAGAAAAACAGAAAGTAAAGTCCCATCCCTTATTTTTATATAGTGAAATAGAGGACAATGGAAGTGGATATGGTTCAGGACGTTATGACCATAAACATGTTTTGGTAGTAGTTGCATTTATCCTCAAGTTATATGGAATCTTGTTTGAACATTTATTCTTCAATAGAGTGACCCATTGGTTGATTAAGGACAATCACACCAACATCCCATCATCAATGTTGAGGGGGTCATACATTAAATAAGAAGCCCATGTTTTATGAATCTAAGGGCAAGGTGGATACAAATGTGTTGTCCTAAAGTTCAAAGTTGAGTCATTGCATACATGAATCAAGGGCAATAGTTTCTCTTCTTTGTGTAGATTTGTTATCGATTATGAGGTTTTTTTTAGTGTTCGCAATTTGTGTCTTGTGTAGGAGTCAAATAACTTGTATGCAAATGTATATTTGAAGTCCCACATGGATAAATTCTTAATAATAGCTCTTTTATATGGAACGTAACTACAAACCCCATGTCTGAGTGAAAGAAAATAGTGAGACAAGTGTGGGTTTAGTGGTTGGATATAATAAAATATTAAACTCAAGTTGAAAAATTAGTAAAACACCATGTTGTTAATGGAGCTTAATAGAGTTAGCTCCGGTAGTTTTTGTGTACGACAAACTTCATCGAGGTATCAAATCAATCAAATTGACAGTTTGAAACATATGCAAAATCATATTAGACTTTTAAAATTTAAGTATGACTAGCATCTTATGTTACTTTAACTAACTAGAACAAATGATAAGTTGTAACTTGTATTATAATATTTAATTCAGAATTTTTTTTTAAAAAAGAGTCTTTTTAGCCGAAAAAAACCAAAAGTTGTAACCTTCATAGATTTATAAAGAATTGTAATTTTAATGAAATATGGAGTAGTTTATACAAATATATAGAAAGAACTTCATAGATGGTAGATGTTGTAACCTATATATGACCTAATGTAAAATAACACAATGCCAAGTATTTATAAAGAGTCGCAATTCTTCTAAACCAAATAACATTTCAAATTAAAATATTAAAAAAATCCACCGATAATCATATAAAACCAATGTCTTAGATTAAATTATAATAGTTATACTAAATTTAAAATAGTTTATGAACATATATAGATTTGATATGTTTACTGTTATAAATTTTAATTAAATTTATTATCTTAAAATATATACATGAATATGACTTCACATTAAAGTTCACGCTTTACTTGGGTTTAACAAATTTATATATATTTTGCTCAACCTTTTAGTGTACTTATCTGGACATTTAAAGCTTCCTCCTGTTCAAGTCCAGCCAGCTCATTCGCCGAGGATTATTTTCAATTCAAATCTAGCAGTCCATGCAGCAACGAGATTCATGTCCAGCCCATTAACATAATCACGTTAGCCCACGGTTCATTGCAATCGCAGCAGCCCATGTCTCCATGTATAACAGTGGGCGAAAGAGAGACACACGAACGGTTAGATTCTTGAATAGGAAAAGTACCGTTCTAGTCCTTGAAATTTTACCCTTTTTCTATTGAAGTCCCAAACTTTTTTTTTCCCCCCGATTGAAGTCCTTAAGTTTTATAAAAGCTTACAAACAAGAGCTTTCTTAACATCATTAATTTTTTCTATTAAGTTTTGACACTTGATATATTTTCATTCATTGGGTATTATTGATTCAAATTAATAAAATATCTAAATTAAGACAAATTTAACAAAGTAATAAAAAATAACTAAAAGTTCAGAAAAATAATTTAAAACTGTAAAAATTAAAAGAAAAAGAAAATTCTATTAAAAAAAAGGTTATGCTTGGGGTTTGTTTGTAAAATTTACAATTAGAAAAAGGAAACTCTTGGTTCTTCACTTTTCCATCCTCTGTGACAAATCCAATACTATTTGGGTGTTAGCTAATAAAGAACATAGATCTAAAGATTGCTAGTTTGTTTTGAAAGATACGATATGAAGAAAGCATGCACAAATGTTAGACATTATAATCATCCAATTGACTTGCTCTCCTTTCGAATTCTTTTCTTTTGACATAATGTTTGATTGGCGGTTGAACATTCTTGCAAGATGAAAGAGGTTTTTAGTGCTTAAACCCTAGAATGTGTAATTGATAACTTTGTTAGGGATGACAGGCTGATGCAAGCCATCAACTTTTTTGAGAGAATGGAAAGAGATCATGGGCTTAAAAGGGATAAGGAATCAATGAGATTAGTAGTTGAGAAGTTGTGTGAAAAGTGTTATGCTAATTATCCAAAGAAAATGGTTAAGAATTTAGCTAATAAGTTCTTCATGATAAGGGTATTTGCGATATGTTGATCAAAGGGTGGTATGTTGTAGAAAATTAGATGAGGCTAAGAGGTCGGCTAGAGAGACATATGAGGGTGGTTTCAAGATTGGTTTGGTTGCATATAATGTGATGTTGGATTGTGAGTTATGCAGGGAGAAGGATCCATTTCGAATGATTTTCAAAGCTGAGAAGGTTTTGGTTGATATAGATTATTGTGGGGTTCTACGAAAATTAATTTATTTTTTCATGATTTTCTATTTTTTCGTTTTAATTTTTATAAATTTTAAATTTTTTTCTAAACATTTAGTTATTTTTTAATTATTTTGTTAAATTTATCTTAATTTAGTTATTTTATCAATATGAATTAATAATTTATAGCAAATGAAAATGTGCCAAGTGTCAAAACATAATGTGAGAAAACTAATGATGTTAAGAAAACCTCAATTTGTAAACTTTTGCAAAAATTAAGGGCCCAAATAGAAAAAAAATTAAGTTTAAGACTCAAATGGAAACATAATAAAACATTAAGGACTAAAAATGTCATAATACCTATTTAAACCTAAATCTTACTAATTAATTAGCTAAAATTTCAAAATATTAATTGGCAATTGGATTTTTTCTTTATTTGTATAACACCCTAACTTGAAGTCATTACAACACATCATATATCCTTCTCTTCATAAGAACATGCCAAGGCTATGGAATACAAATCCACAAATATATCACAAGATAATCGCCAAAACTCACACATGGTTACTTTAAAACATCCCATAAAATAATCTCTGTGAAAAACATGAATTATTAGAATCCAAAACTACGTATTATCAAAACCAAAGAAAACCTAATGAAACCTAATAAACTAGTTTCATAAAGTCTTCTATAGTTGATAACATCCTAAAAAATAAGACTTCATAAAAATCTTCAATATCTCTCTCCTATATCCAATGTCCAAGGTCTACTGGTCCTCAGTTAGATAGTCAAGTCTACTATTGTCATCCCCATGATCAACACATATATCATACCTAGATAAGTCATAAACAATATCATCTTCACTTGTACTAGTAATAAAGAAATGAGCGAAAAACGCCCAATACGTCATATCACTAACATATGCACATGAACAAGCATCATGCAACATCACATACACCCTATTAACTAATGCAACAAACACAATTTATTATCTTTGATTAGCCAACAACTAATATAGTTTAGAACCATTTGCAACTAATCTTAAATCCGGAGTAGCCCATGACTCCATAAAAAAAAGTTTTATACAAAATACTTTTATTTACATATATTGGTGTTGGATGCGATCCTACCTACCATTGCGTACCATAATTAAGCTGGCATGACTCCTAATCTACCGAAATTATCTCTAACTGCAACTTGACTAGGGACAATGACACACAAGGATCATTAGGGCACCTCATTAGTATCACACTCTGCATAGTCTTTACTAACCAAAGTAAAACACAAGTAGCACACTTTCAATTATATGCTAGATAAGATTTGATCAATTTATTTTCTAACCTTACGAGCACAAACAAAAGTAAGGTAAGGTTGTACCTTTTTGCTTCCAAAACTCCAAAATCAATAAATCCTTCTAAAAGTTTATGAACCCTAATTTTAGTAGAATCCTAATCATCAACATATATCAAATCGAAATATGTTTTCCAAAACATAATTACACCATAAATCCTAAAATCCACAATCCAAATCATAAAATCTATGATAACAAATTCATACACCTGTCTTCTAGGATCATAAGACAATGAAACCCTCAAAACATAGATTCATCCAAAATTTCTCTAAACCCTAAAATCCTCAATCAATAATAAATCAACTATCAGGAAAGATCTCATCTTTAAAATGACAAGAATTGCACGAATTCCTACTTACCCAAAGCTTTGGATTTCACGGCTTCTTGATTGTAAGACCAAATCACCAATCACAACTTAGGGTTTTGATCTCCCACAAAGTCGTCTCCACCAACTTGATTCCTCAAATCAAAGAAATAACCTTTACTAGAGAGATCATGCTAAAAGATTAAACAAAAAACTAGAAAGGAACCCACTTGCCTAGGTTTACTTAGGAGAAGATGGGAGAAATGAACAAAAGACCTAGGGGCTATATATAAAGGTTAGGAAACCCTAGCACAAAAGAAAAGATGTTATTTTTCGTGAAAATATATGCTGGTATAAGGATGGTGGCTTAGGGCGACTTAGAAACAAAGGGCACAAATTCACCATATAAGCCGGCATAAAGTCGGAAGCTTTCAACCCTAAAGCTAGCAGCTTAGAGCCGGCCTTGTGCCTCCTCTCTCGATTCTTCATGAAAACTTCCTTCGAGTCCAATTCCGTCTGTTAAATGACAAAATTAATCTCTTAAACAATTATCTATTATAATACTACCATTCACTATGATCTATTTATTTGTATATTATAATTTGTATAATTAACTACCTAATTCAAGTATTATAACTTACCTTAAAAAGTTTATAGTTTGTAAATAACAGGAAAAGAAAAAGAATAATAAAATTTAATATTTAACTACAAAAATGCCATTAAGATAAACATAATCCCTTGGTGAAAAAAAATTATAAAAACAATCCCAATTTCAAGAAAATTGAACTCGTCTCTTCAAGGTACGAGGTTTTCAAAAGACGAAGTTAACCAACCTTGTCTCTTGAAGAGACGAGTTTGGTAGAATTACTCTAACATCAATTTTGAAGAAACTAGGGAAATAATTGGGATTGGTTTAGGACAAGTCATTGATCATGCTTTTTCTATAAGTTTTTTTAAAAACTCTTTTTAGTCTCTTTACAGATTCCTTTCAACAAGCAGATATTAACTGGCCAGTGTATTAGGCGCATGTGTAGTAATAATATATAGGTGAATATCGAGTCGAGTCCACAGGGAGTGAGGACTAGCTATCAACTGTATTAGTCCTAACTGTAGCTAAGCAAATGAAAATTTGTTCCTCTTTTTAGATTTTTCTTTTAATATAACTAAACTACAAAGAAATAGGATTTCCAACACCTATAAATTGATTAAGTTAAGAGTTAACAGATTTAAGCAATCAATTAAATGCATGCTACTGATCAGAAATACACTTGCCAATCCAAATTATCATGGGTTTAGTTCAAACAATCAACCATCAGATAACAACTTCTTTTCTCAAAGTAAGCTACTATTCTAAATTAACCAATCAATGTTCCCTATTCTTAAGAAAGTGATCAATTGACTAATTTATAAAAATTACTAAACCTTAAATGAATTAAAACCCATATACCTATATGATTTCAAATCCCAATTAGCTAATCATGTAAATGATTAGAAAAGAATTTCCCAATTGCAATCCTAATTTATCATGAATTCCAGATGCAATTCAAAATATATGAACGGTGAAATAGCACTAATAACTAGAATATAGACACTGATTCAATCAATAATAGGGATCATTAATCAAATAATTCAAATCAATAACTGAGGACCCTAATTAAGATCAAAAGATACAAGCATCAAACATCATCCAATATATGAATATAAAAAAAAAAAAACTAAATCACCTTATCAAAATAATCCTGTTCTTGAATTCAACACAAATGATGTCTTCCACTTGAATCCGGTATGGAATCCTCAATCAAAATAAAAAGAAAAAGTTAACTAGTGTTCTTAACCCTAATCTAGATCTAGGAGCAAGAGGAATAGAGAGGCATTCATGCCTGGGGTTTTACATATTCACAAATGATCAACAAAAGAATATATATATGAAAAGTCGCAGGGAGATACGTTGGCCATATACACCGGTAGTGTACTTTTTAAATCAGCTAGCCTTCTTTTTCAAAATTGATTTCCGAGAGCAATTTTGAATGTACATCGGCTTCAACACCAACAGTGTAGAATTCTTGGTAGCCGGTGTATATCGAAAATATGAAAGCTGATGAAATCCTTCTTGTATGCTTGCAATTTTGGAGCTAATGATGTGTATAGAAAATTCATGGTGATTTTCGACTTTGCTCCAATTGAAATTTATCAAAACTTACAACATGAAAGTTGTAGACCTTTCTCTCCTCTTTCATCAAGATCTTGAATCATATCAAATGAAGTTTAGATGAGAGAAATATATTGAATTTACTAAGATAGTGTCGGGCTGCAAATCTTAGTGATCTCCTGCACTTATAGTAACTTCAAGATGATTTCAACCTTCATTCTTTCATAATTACTGAAGATCAAAACATGAAGATTGTAGATCTATCTCTCATCTTTCCATAGAACTTTGAATCACATCAAAAGGATCTTCGATGAGAAAGATATCTGCAATTAACCAAGCTCTGTCATTTTCTAAATCTTGGACGCCATCATTGCAAGAGCAGCAACTTCTTGACATATTTTGACCTTGATGCATTCCGAATTTGTCCACACCCAAAACATGAAAATTGAGGATCTCTCTCTTAAATTTCAGTTGCATTTTAAATCATCTTAATAGGAACTCGAATGTAGAGATATGTTGAATTTACAAAACATTACCAAAATTGTCCTATGATGAAGGCTGGCCGCTTACTTTGCATAATGGCCGGCCTTGCTTGATTTCTTTCCCAAATTTGCATGAAACTTCTCTAATTGCTTATATTTTTATGATAAGTTCTTTAAGACCTGAAATATCAACTTAAGCATAATTAAGTATCATTCCTTAGGATTTCTATAAAATCAATAATGATTTAGCTTGAATTGTTTAATAAAAAGTGAGTGAAATATGACTTTATCAGTCATACAAAACCCGAACCCCACTTGATTGGTTATAGGATATTCCAAATCCAAGAAAAACCCTATAGGGTTTTTTTCCATCATATACATGTCTTGTTGATTATTTCATGTTTAACCATCATATAAAAAAATTACATATATACAACTTGCACAAAAATAATTATATAATTATCATCACTATATCTGAAATGACCTAAATCTCTATATATATTAGAAATTGAGTTTAGATAGATTTGGATAAGTTAAATGAATCATAGGATATAATTAGACAAGTTGAAATAATTAGATTAGTAAATAATTAAGTTGAATTTGAGATTTTAAATTCCTAAAATCTCTAAACATGTTATTAAAATGTTTAGAGGATTCCTAAACTTCAATCTATAGCCAAAATATCAATTCCTAAATCTTTACAAAATTTGAGTTCATTTGCTTATCTCAAAATATCAATTCTTAAACCCAAACTCAAATTAAATATCTTTTTATCAATAATAAATTTCTAAATTAAGTCCTCATTTTGAGTTCTTAATTTCTAACTTATTGGTTCAGAAACAATCTTTTAAATACCTTGGAACTATAGATATTTGATCTGACAGTTCTAAGCCTATATCTGTATTCCTTTAAATTAATTTTAATCCTTATCCTTTTCCTTTTAATCTCTCATTCTCTACCTCTCTTCCTTCGTTTTTTTCCTTTACTCTTCCTTTCCCAACCGATGCTTTCTTTTCACTCTTCCTTTCTTCTTCTTTTCTCTTCTTTTCTTCCAATTTATTCCATAAATCTCAAGATTAAAGCTATCTAGAAGATTAATCAAAGCTAAGAGAGAAGCTAGATGAAGGAAAACAAGTTAAAAGTGTAAAGAAAGATCAAGTGTGCAAGTATTCTAAAAAGATAAGTTGCTATTTCCTTGTTATCTTTGTTGTTTACTTATTTGATTGATGAATTGATGTTGAAATGAGTTGAGATTGTTGTTTATATATGTATTTGTTGGCTTAATGTTGTTGGGAGTTGAGTTGTGATGAAGAAGATGATGAATAGTGAAGTTGAGTTTTATTATTGTAGTTGGGTGTTTGATGATTAGAAATGGAGTTTGTGTTGTTTGAATGGTATTTTGATCATATAACAAGCTTTGGGAAACTTAGGATGAGTTTAAAGAAGGTTTGAAAGTGTAAAAGTTTACAAAATTTTGTGTTCGAAATAGGGTAAGATGAAAAATTTTGAAATACCCTATCAAACAGCCTCATATGGAAGGGTGTTTCACCCTTTGACCTTGAAAATGCACTTTCCCTGAATTGGAACGGCCCTATATGGGGGGAGGGGTGTATGAATTGAAATGACCCCATATACAAGGGTGTATCACTCTCGGATGGAAAAGTGCAATGTCGCTGGGTTGAAACGGCCTCCCAATCGGCCCAATATGAGAGGGCCTTTCAATTCTTATCTCTCCCCTGCTGCGATATTGTTTTAATAATTTGCTCATAACTTTTTCATTCGACCTTCGATTGAGGTAATTCAAGTCGTGTTGGAAAGATTAAAAAGAGATATAAAATTTTCATGTTTTGAGTTTTTAAAAATTCCAAAAGTATTAATGCTTAAATTTTGATTCTTTCCAGCTGCTACACTTTCCAAAACAAAGTTTAAAAACTTATATTGGTTTGTTAAATGTGTTTTAACTTATGAAATGAATCTTTTTAAGTTAAAATGAGAAAGATAAGTGATATTTGATGTGTTATGTAAGTTAATTGATGTAATTAAACAAGGGTTAAGTAGATTTATAGATTTAACAAATAATTAGATTAAATTAGAAGTTAATTATAAAATGAACTTAGTTTACAAAACTAGGTCCAAATTGACTAAATTTGAATGAACTAAAATGGATTAGATTGTTTAACTTTGATGAATTTGGCTAGTTTTAAGCTAACTTGGGATTAAGTGACTTGAATCTTAGATATATAATGAATTAGTAATTAATCTAAGTCTAACTTGGCTTAATGAATTTTACTAAGCTAAAATGAATTTAGATTGTCTAAGTTATAATAAACTTGACTTAGTAAATGAATCAAATGACTAATTTTAATTAATTTGGCTAATATTAAGCTAAAATGGGTTAATAGCTATTCATTAGCTTAGATGAATGAATTAGGATGATCTTTGAATAATATGGGGAATATGTTGTTTCAAATGTGTGTTTACTTGGAAAATGAATGTTTTTAGTTTATGAATTCTTTGTTGATGCTTTTGTAATAAAACACTATAAATAAAGAGAAAAGAAATTCTTTACAGACAAAGGAGAACTGTCCGTATTTTGGCGGGGCGATCTTCGCAGCCATAGCGGGGTTCCTATTTAGTATCTGATCAAATAGGTTTAATAAAATGAGTTTGAGATGATTGATAAATAGCTTAAGTTCTTATACGATTTTGATGAATTAGATTATTAGTTTAGTTTCTTATACGAGTTCTTTCCTTAACAGAAGTGGATATCTGATTTATCTTCTGGATTATCTTCTGAAATTCCTTTCAAGGCTATGTTTGGATTTCATATTCAAGGTACGCAGTAACTTACGTAGTGATTGTTAGGATAGACATCTTAAATGGACTAAAAACTTAAACTCGGCATAATAATTGTTTGAATTGGTTGTCTATTCCGCTGTTTAAATCCGTATCTAGCCCAGTATGGCAGATCGCTATCCGACTCGAGACAGCACCTTACTCAGATTGGGGGCATGGTAGTTTAGGCGCTTAGACCACCCTCATCATTCTGATATAACTTTCATAAGTGGCTCACGGGTAATCGATGGAGAATTTAGTATCGGCGTAACATTTGCTTAAACTTGGGGGGAAGTACCATGGTTTAGTTCAACGTTTATGGGAACAGTGAACAAGATTCATGTTATGGACCAAGTCTAAGTAGATTGTGTAACGGCTAGAAACCTTAGATGAGATTACTTAATTGTTATGGTAAATTTATCTAGGAGATATAAGTATCCGAGCTGCTTATATCAACCTTCTAAGTGTTGTGATCGTTACTCAGGTTCCCGCTGTCCCTGTTGTCCGGAGTTTGAATACTCTCGTGTTGATTTGTTTACTTTAAAGAAAGATAATAAATTGTGGTTATCGCATTTACATTTAGTTAAGTTCGTGTGCCACATCGCCTGTGATTGTGTTGTTGTGTACTAAGCTCCAGCTATTCCTGTTTATGTTTATCTTTTTACAGGTTGTTGATGAAGTTGTTATTGTTGATGATGAAGATGAGTAATGAGATGATGATATGGAGGCTGTTGATGTTGTTGTTCTTATTATTGTTGTTGTTGTTGTTTGAGGTGATGATGATTGTCTCGGGCATCGAGCGAATTTGACATTTGGGAGATGAGTGAAATGTAATACGACCGAGATATATTTGTATTTTGTTTCTTCTTTGTTTTGTTTTATAGAGACTGGATTCATTTATAAATTTTTATTTTCATTTAAGGGCTTCTTAGTGCCCATGTTTTGTAAATAAGATTTTGTAAAGATTTGTTTAAGTGAAAGTTTTTCCACTTTTAATAGCGGAAGTTTGAAATACTTTTATATAGAAATGTTTTTATGAAAGTTTATTTTTCTACTGCTAAATCCAGTTGTTGCCAGAATCTAATCTAAATGATTTCATAACCTAAAATTGAATAGCAATGTTCAACATAAACACCTTCTTTTAAGACAACCTTACGTATAATTTGTAAGAGTTATATGTGGTTGGGGACTTGGTGTGCTTAATCTGAGAGTTGAGCATGTCGGATCTTTACAATATCACATATTGAACATGTGATACAGGTTTTTTTTTATATCACATGTTGAACATGCAATACATGTGTAATTATTCAACGTGAATCGCATGATCAATATATGATACATATTTAAACCTATATTTATTCTTCAACGTGGATGCATATAGAAATATTTGTATCTCTTTTCCAAGATTTTGGTAGAGTTAATTCTTAACCTATAAGCCTTGAAAATTTTGATCATCGACTTGATGAATTGATTTGATAAAAAATTAAAAAATGTCGATTTAATCATAATTTATGCGTCAACTTGATCGTAATTTTAAATTTTGATTACACTCTCAAATTATGATATTTAAAAATTTAATTATAAAATAATAGACCGTAAATTATATATGATAAATTAATCATGTAGGACAGAAATATAACACGTATAAGAATTTGGAAATTTAACTTGTACCAAAATGAATCATTTTGATTACATTTATTTTTAATTTAATTATTATAAGACAAAATCATTAAATTATAAATTAAAAAATTTATTTAGATAGCTATCTAGAATATATCTTGTCCTTAGGATGAAAATTTTTCTTACCTTTGTGTTATGGATAAGGATAAGATAATTTAACATCATTACCTTGTTGACTTTTCATTGGTTATATATATATAAGTCAATTCCTTAGTCATTTTTCTCCTTTCTTCTTCCTTTTCTTCCTTCTTTTTTTCTTCTTTTCCTTGTTGTTTTTGTGTTTGTTCTTCTTCAATATAGCAAGACTTCTTCTCTCTCTTTCTTGTTCTTTTCTTTTTCTTTTCTTCACAGACTCAATGACTACACCAATGACTAGGGATGCAACCGGGGCGGGTCATTATAGGGTACCCGACCCGCCCGAACCGTTAAAAACCCTATAGGGTCGTGGGACGGGTTTGGAAAATTACTTGCTGACCCTATAGGGTTTCGGGTCGGGTTCGGGTCATTAAAAAAACCCGATGGGTAACCCGAACCCGTCACAATATAAATAATTAAAAAAATTAAATTATTATTCTATTATGATCTACATATAACCGTCTACCATTATTTTTTTTTTCTTTTTTTAGGGGAAGAAGTTAATTTAGTTTTCTATGTATTACCCCGAGCCTCACACTTTTCCTTTAGCAAATATGTATTCGTAACTTCGATTCATGGATCCAACGTTTTGCTATATATTGGTTCTAATTACAGATACAAATACATTTATTTAGAGGCTAACTTATGTAATCATTATTAATGTTATTGTTATATATTGGTTCTAATTACAGATACAAATACATTATATTTAGAGGCTAACTTATGTAATCATTATTAATGTTATGAGCGCTTTATTTGTAAAAAAATAAAATAAAAGTTAGAATACACATATTATCACTATAAAGGAAAAAAAAAAAAAAGAAAACCTCCGTAAAAGGATTTCCTACTCAGCACGCATTAAAATGACTATATAGATATTTTAAGGGATGCCATCAAAAACCCCCAGCTATAATTGTCAGACATTTCATGGATATTATTTATGTTTATAGGCACGGTTCCTACTTCCTACATATGTATTATGTATATTATGTAAGTAAAGTAATGTCTTTTCATCTACATTTGAAAATCTTCTTATGATAGTTTTAAATCTTTATATTTCTTAATAAAGTTATGGCATATCTTGTAAAATTTATTCAAGCATAGTTGTAACTAACTATTATACTCCTATAGGATAAAATTATCGTTAAATTTTGTAATTTAACTAAGTATTGAGAAGAGGAAAAAAAATTAAGGGTCGCGGGGCGGGGGGGTCAGGTCAAAACCCTATAGGGGCGGGTTTGGGTATTGAATAGAAAACCCTGTAGGGTCACGGGGCGGGTTTGGGAAACCCTATTAGGAAGCGGGGCGGGTTCGGGTCTTATACGACCCGTCCCAAACCCGCCCCGGTTGCATCCCTACCAATGACAGCAACAATAGACATAGTTAAGCTACTATTATTCTCCTGTTTTTGTTTCATAGTATCAAGCATCACAAACACATAGTAGCTATTTGCTGCTCTTTCCCCACACATGGCTCCACACATACACACTTGTTGCACACACGACAGCATCTTAGGACACAACACAACACCAATACATACATACAACTGCTCCTTTGCATGCATAGCTCCTACACGATGACACACACAAGCACATCGAGGACTCTGCACACACACCACTTCACACAACATAAACCTTGATGCTGCTATCACACACGAGTGCTCAACCCAATCCTTAGATTGCATAGGCACACACACAACATAACTATAATTACACACACACATTGGCTGAGTTAAGCCTCACCCGATAGAGCATCTATACTCTGTCACAAAACATACTAGTAGATACTACGTGATATCACACTCCATGCATGCTCAATAGCTTACCTTAACATAACACATGCAAGAATAGAAAGCTCGTTGTATGCTCCACATGAAGCCACCACTATTAGCTTTGATAGCACTTTACCCACACCATACGCCATCTTGTAGGCACTCACTGAACACTCCTCCATGACAGCATAAGTTGAATGCACTTTAGACTCTCATGCATAAAAACGACACATTATATACACTCACAATGTCTTCTTTTTATCCATATATATAAATATATATGTATTTATAAGTTATTTATTCCTTTTCCTTAATATTATTGCTTCATTTCTCCTTCACTTAAAACGTCTTACATTTTTGGACCAAACAAGATAACTCTACACCTCTTATTTTCTCCCCATCGACCAACATCAATCCAAAATTAAACAAACATACGGCTAAGTCAGTAGTTTACCTTACATAACATAACACCAAGTAAAACACACATACGCATGTGCCCTGCTTCTTTTAATACACTGATAGCTCACACACACAAGGCAATAAACACCCTCTAGACACAAAGGCTCCACTTGTTTACACGTACACATATATACCATCTTTTATAATTGATATTGTGTGACAACTGCCACTTATTTGGTTTTCTAAATGTCTGTGAACAACAACAACACATAACTCACCCACAAGCACTCACACACGCTCTGTGAGCGCTTTGATCGGTGTTCCTTAAGTGCTCCTTAGGTGCTCCATGATGGCCCCATGAGCACTCCACACTAGCCTCATGGGTGATCTAAAGACGCCCCATGATTGTACCCAACACACACACATATAATGCTCACGGTCAGCTCATATGGTTGCTTGATGAAGCCTTCCATGAGCTCTGTATAAGCACTCGATAAGCGCTCTATAAGGGGCTCGATAGGTACTACCTCATCCTAGCTCCTTGAGCGCTTTGTTTGCATTCATTGACTTTTAACATTCTTGATATTATATATCTTTGTATATATATATATCCTTATGTACAAGTATATATATATTTATATGTATAATACTAGTTTTAATGTATTTCTTTATCTTATTATATTTTGCCTTATTCTCCATGACATATATTTAAATACACTTAACATACATCAATAACTTAATCTAGCTTAAATAATATATACATGTAAATCTTTATAATTTTTATAATATATATATATATGTATTGGTAAATTATTTGTTTAATTTCATTTTCAATATTATTTCATTTTTCTCATTTACTTTAACATATCTTGTTTATTTAAACCAAACAAAATATATAGATATAAAAGTATTTATAATTTAAATTATAAAAGTTTAATAACTAATAAGTATATTGACTTAGAGATATAGAAATTTGCTAAGAAACTAGTAAATTTCAGATTATAAATAGTGTACTACCATGATTATAAAGCTTTCCTTTAACAAAGACAATATCATATTTAAGAAGTTCTTGAAAAACCGTATCAAATCATCTACTTATATGTCGAAACCAGAGTTAAACCAAAATAGTTTTAAGTGATTAAAAATTTAATATTGAAATTACATAAATATTAGAACTTCTATAGTATAGATAGACTATTAAACCTTTACAGCTAATTCTTACACTATATTCCTATTTCTTACTATGTTCGGGTAATTCTGACTCTAATTTTGACCTACCTATCAACTACTATGATTGATGGATGATATGGAAGAGTAAGTATATTCCTATGATCTATATATTTGCTTGTGTTTGTTAGATTAGAGGTGGTGTTTTATTAATTAATAGTAATGATTGATACATGTATGGGGTTGGGGAATTTATGTTTGTGGTTGCTCTTGTTTGTTATATATATTGAAAATACTATAATTATACTAAACATAATATATTGGATGCTGTTTGATTATTTTGATCTATGCGAGTGTTTGAAATTGTTTGATTGCTAAATAAATGGACTTAATAAATATTAGCTTGATAATTAAAAATTGAGCTTGCATTGCACAATTGCATTATTGAAGGCCATCACTACTACACAATGGCATGGGGGGCTGTGAACATGGAGGACCAAAGCGGCATAACCTAATGCGTACCATGAGTCCTATTGTAGGGGATAGGAACTAAGTCGTCCTAGGGAGACAGTCGATCTTCTAGGGAAGTGTCGGAATAATTGTTATGGATATTCTTGCTTTGGGAATTAAGATATATGTATAAACAATATTTTTTTATATAGAAAAGAAATTGTTTTGATATAAATTGTTTTAAAACCTAAAGTAGTAGAGTTTTAGGTTGCTAATGTGTGGATGTACCACAACCCTAGATTTAGAATGAAAATCTTATCTATATATGGCTACTGATTGGCTATATATATTTAATCACTTGTTTGTTTGCATTACATTTATTTGTTTAAATAACTTGCTTGCATCTTGCTTGAAAGGTATAGAGTGAGGATTATATCTATTAAGCATGTGGTCGCTCACCCCTCATAGTTTGTAATTATAAGACTACCTCTAGTATCAACTAGATGAGACCATCCTAGGTTAGCTTTCTTTTGAAGATGGGATGCTGTGGGAAGGAATCAAGGGTTGAGAGAGGTTTTTCTTTTCTAGTGAATCTCTTAGGATTAATTTGATAAAAATTAAAGGATATGTAATATTTTATAGCGACAGGACCCTAAATTACTCTTTTAGATGTGCCCACCGGTACTTTTAGTAACAACTACTATCTTAGCTTTATTTGTTCATTATGTTTATTTTTTGTTAGTTGTTATGAAGTATTCCAAAAATCCCCACCTAAGTTAGAAATTTAGTTAGATAGATTAAATGAATCAAATAAATTATAATTGTATTAAACAAGTTGACATAATTGAATTAGTAGTTGATAAGTTGAAATTTGAGATTTTGAATTCCTAAACCCAAAATATGTTATTTAAATGTTTAATAGATTCCTAAATCCCCAAGTTTTAACCTAAAACTTCATATGCTTATTCCCTATCAATTATGAAATCACCTGTCTATCTAAAAATATTAGTTCTTAAGCCAAGCTCACTTTGAGTATCAATTTGATCTAAACTAAGTTCCTACATTAACTTCATATTTTAAGTTCGTAATTTCTAATATTATATATATATATATATATTCTCAGGTCATTTCCTAATTACTTTCAGAACTAAAGATATTACTCTAAAAGTTCTAAACCTAATACTCTTATAATAAAATATCTATGATTTTATCCTTTTACTTTCCCTTTGCCTTTTTATCTTCCCATGCTTTGCCTTTTCCTTTCCTTTCTTCTTCTCTTTCTTTTCTTTTTCTCCCTCTTTCTTCCTTTGCTTTTGTTTACAAAAATCAAACCCAAATCTCAAATTAACAAGATGATGAAAGAAAATAAAGTTAGAAAGGAAGATAGGAAGTAGGAATCAAGCCTTAGGTAGCTTCATCATCTAAGAAGTGGTGGTGGTAGAGAAGATCAAGTAACATAGAATTGCCAAACACGTAAATTATGTTGTTTTCTTGTTTTTAAGGCTGTTTATGCATGTGTAGAAGGTTATTTTGGTAATTGGATTTTTTTAGGCCTAATTCAATGTCATAGGCCAGTCTTCTAGGCTATTGATAAGTTTTAGAAGACTGAGTCCAATAAAGGATGTCGCAGAGAGATTTGGCTTAGCAGGCTGAAAACAAGATCGTCGGACTAGTTCATTCCTCTCTTGGCTTAATTTGGTTTTCTCATACGCAAAAATAGACTAAAAAAATATATTCTTACGTTAATTTGTGCTTCATTTGACTAAAATAAGTCTTAAGCCCCTTTTATATTGAAAAAGGTTATTTTAAATAAATGTTGGGCTTGTTTTATATTATAAAAGTCTTTAGGCTCCTTCCAAGTCTATTTGCGAGTCCAACCCATTACTAAAGTAAAAAGGCTTTAATCTCAGCCATCAGATCTTTTGGAATGATCCAAGGCTAGCATTAGCTTTCAACATCTATAAATAGAAGGTTGCTCTTCTCATTCAGGTCAAATTCCACATATTGCTAAGATCAAGAGTAACGTGAAAACTCTGCTAAAACTTCTTTAAGAAAGATCAAAGCACCTATTCTACGAAGAATAAGTCAAGAACGATTGAATCCATCTGATTTGATATTTTATCACACTCACGCACTTAAAAAAATGGGTTTGCCTATTTATTCTCCCATGCCTCTCTTACGACATTCTATACGTGTCATCAATTCAAGACTTCTCTTAGGTCGACTACTATACTTATCACATCTGATTGGCTAGGTGTAGTAAACCCAATACACATTATTTGGCGACTCCACTAGGGATAAAGTAAGTTCTTGACAAGAATGGCACCTTCATGCAGGAAACTGGATAGGAAGCAAGCCCCCAAGATAGGAGAATCATGTTGTTGAGTAAACTCACACTATAGATGGCAATGCCACTGCTGTGGCTGTACAAACTCCTACAATTGATATGTGCTCATGATACGTACTATGCAGGAGACTACTGAGGCTCTCAATCAATTTTTGAATGTTTTTAAGCAATTCCCACCTGATATGGCAGGAGCTGCTATTGCATTGGGAAGTACACTTCTTAGGATAACTTTACTTATAGTAGGTGTGCAAGTGGCTGTTACTGTGCCAGCTATTGTTATCCCAAAGGGTACTTGACATGAGACCCAACATGATGCTCAACATAAGTAAACTACTGTTCCTACTATTGAAAATGAAGGGGGACACTGATAGGAGCCATTACAACCTTTGCTAACCTCAACTGGAAGATATCCCACATCTACTACTAGAGGAGAACAATGGTCCATCATGGAGGATCCTCTTCCTCTAGATCTAATGTTCAACCTATTACGGCTGCATAGTTACCTTGTAGCATTACTCCCACTCCTTAAGTGGGAGTTAATATGTCATCTACTTCTGCATCATATGTGATGAAGGAAGGCTTTGAAAAGTACCTAAAACAAGTGCAAGTTGCATACGCTCTTAGCATCATTAACCTAATGCTTCCATACCTACAAAGGATAATAGAAAAGGCCTATCCCAAGGACTATACTAGTTTGAAGTTTGTCAAATTCAATTGAAAGTAAGGTAGTGCTAAGGAGCACATTCTTAAGTTCAGCGAGACTCTTAAAGTCTATAGTCTTGATGATGACTCGAAACTCAAGGAATTTTCTAAGTCCTTAACGGAGAGGCATACACCTGGTATGTTAATCTCACCCTCAGCTCTGTTGATTCATGGGAGCTATATGTAGAATGTTTCTTGAGAAATTCTTCAAAACTCGAGAATGAGTGATGTTGATTGACATGAGGTGCCATGTCCAATAGGTATCCTAAACGTGATAGTCCATCGTATACAATATTAAAACTTGAGAATGACTACCTTAGTTACTTAGAAACTTTTATATTGGTACAAGACGTACATTCACAACAAAGGGATGCAGCAGTGTTATGCATTTTAAGATAACAGCAACGGAACATACAAGACAATACTATTATAATTCATCAAAATATAAGGTCTTGCAACTTCTATGAGGCATTCCCCCAATAAACCTCAAAATCATAATTCTAGCATAAACTTGCTTAATCAAATAACGGTAACTTGAAAGATTTTAAGGAAATCTATCTAAAGTCTTCGAATAGATTTCTCCCAAAAGACTCCCAAAAGCATATGTTCTACCCGACAAAAATGACCTCGGGTCCAAAAGCGGTTAACCTGCAATATCAAAAATCTGTTAGAGGCTAAGCACTTCTAGCTTAGTGAAATAATTACTTACGTAGTTGCATCCATAGCAAAATTTCATTAGCAAGCATATGAAATGCAACAACCATATGTTCAAACAAATACATACGACTATCTGGATTCCTATGCAAAATGGACTTATGCACTCCATTCGAGGGAATGCTTTGAATGAGTCCAAAACTTGAGATTTGCACGTGCGTCTCGGGGTTCCAATCAACTATACTATCAGTCATCGGGCTTTCCTTATCCAAAGCGATCGATCTGGCTCCGCTACACCATCAGACTGTATTCCCCGAACGTCCTAATCCCTCAAGATATAGCTCGGTAGCTTACCTTTCTGGTCCTATGCTGAGGAGTAGTAGTAAAACGCGGATATGATTTTCTAAGTGATATGCATGACCATTTTAGTTATAATGAATTTCCGATCCACAATTAATTCATTTAAGGTGATCAATCAATATTCGCATACACAACATAATATATAGAGACAATTTTCATTAATCAGCCAATCGAGTTCTGATATAGTTATTGTTCATTGATCACACATAACGAATCACATACATAATTTCCATGATAACTCGTATGCATATAAATTTTTATCTTTTTTTAATATCTAGTGCTCTACTTTACAAGCACATGCATGAATACATAAAACGTAAAGGAAAACTCACTCGGCTATGGCAATTGCTATCAATCAATGTAATCCCCAGGAAAGAGAAAGTCTTGGTACTCGTCACCTAAACAAAAAAAAAAAATACTCGGAATGAGTATTTCATGTAAGTTTCTACTTTAAACTATCTAACTCTATTTTATCAATTTCGTTAAAATTTAGATTAAGAGAAATTCCAATTTAAAATGGATATAACTTGCTCATTTTTACTTGAATTTCGCATATTAGATGTTGTTTTCCATTTACTCGAAAAGATATATCTATTTATAAGGTTATTTTTAACATTTAAAGCCATTTGGGTTTCAAAACAAGTTGATATAGAGTTGACATGAAAATTCTCACCCTTAAGTTGTAATTTTTCAAATTTTACTTTATACAAAAGTCTATAACAAATACATATATTTATATAGTTGAAAAATCCTTTAATATAGATATACACTCATATTATATGCATGATTCTAGTGATGTTGTTCCAAAAATGATTTTTTATAAAACAATTTGTGTTGGAAAAGGAAGTTCATAACATCTCTTCAAGTTGTTGGAAGAAAATCAAAATTTTGAGTTATTACTAATTAATGCCTACTTATTTAAAACCATCATTTTCATATTTTCTTGAATTTATAAAATTAGATCTATTTCTTAAAAAACTTGGTTCCTTAAGTTGTCTATTAATTTTTAGTCATTAAGTGGATGTTTACTTAGTGATTTAAGTTTAATCTTGACTAGAGAAACTTGCTTTGTTCTTAGTGTTTTTCAAGGTATTAATACAAACCTTATAAATAGGTTTTTTTAAGAAAATATGGTATAGAAAAGAATTATCAGCATTAAAAATTTATAATAAGCTTATTTTAATAGTTTGAAAAGATTATAGTTGAACCATTTTCCTAACTTGTATCCATTTTATTTTCTAAGTGAATTTTCAACTAGTAAGTTGAATTTAGGCTTTGACTTGGGAAAATTGTTTTCCTCTTAGTGTTTATCAAGGTATTGGCATAAGTCATATAAATAAGTTTTTAAAAAAAATTTGCGTAACAAAGAATTATCGACATTAAAATTTAACAATAGATTTATTTTAATATTTTGAAAGAGTGTAGTTGAGCCATTATTTTAGGTCTTAGCAAAGGTTTCTCCTAAGAATTAAAAATATTTTTAATAAGTTTAGTCCTATTTTTATAAAAGAACATAACTTCTTTTATTATTTTGGAATTTTTATTAGAACAACAACATTATAACCATACATGAATATGAACTTTGTAGTTATGTTATTAAATAAAAGTAACTCATATAGGAAAAATAATTCATTGAGAATCAAATGAGCATATATATATAAGAACAAAAAAAATATGGAAGTCTTAGCTTGATATAAAGACTTTCCGGGATTTAGAGATGGATAAGTTCCATGAAAGAAAAGAAAAGCATAAAAAAAAAAAGCTTAAAGAAAAGAAAATGTAGAAGTCTTAGATTTTATTCAAGTCTTCCTGGGACATAGTAAGAAAAAGCAAGAAAATAATAATGAGAAAACATAAGAGTGTTAGATTTATGTTAAGGCTTCCCAGGACTTAGATTATGAATAAGTCCCAAAATATTTTGATTTGATGAGGACAAGTCTAAGACTAGAAGATGACTATTCTTATTTATTGAGCACAAAATAAATAAATGAACAAGTAAATAAAAGCATAAATAATAGGTTAGATTAGTGAGCATTTAGGCCCTAAGAAATATAGATACATACATATACATAGTAACATATAAAGAGTTCAGTTAGAAGCATGTACATAATAAAATCATAAGTATACATAGCGTTTAACAATGACATGAACAAGACGTTGTTTCTATGATTTCCTTCCCTGGAATATGCTCATGGGGATTTTTAGAAATCATAACATACATTTTGCTCATGTTATGTTATCTTAAACTAAGGAGATGGTTTATTGTTTATCTATAGCTTGAAATGGATGGAGATGGAAGATATGTTTTGGAAAATTGCAAAAAAGAGGGGGATGAAGGAATTCATGGTTTTGAAAGGAGATGAAGAGAAGTTATAGAGAAAATTTGCAAGAGTTTTGGTATGGTTTAAGAAATGTATGTAAAAATGAAGGAGGGAGATGGTATTTATAGAGTTTTGGAGTGGAAATTAGATGGAACCAAAATAAATAAAAAAGAAACAAAATGGAGGGAAAGAGAGAGAGATATGGCCAACACTTTGAGGGAGAACAAAGAAGGTGAGATTAAAAATTTATTTTAGAAGAAAAATATAAGAAACGTTTAGTGAAAAGTGATGTAAAGTTTTTATGAGAAAAGAAAATTATAAGAGTAGATTTATAGGTTATAAGAAAACGTAAAGATAAATGAATAGTTGTGAATAGTAGAAATGGTATGATGAGTAGTATACTAGATAAATAAATTACCAAGAGTAAAAAAAAAATATGCGTAAAAAGGCTACATATGATATTTTTAGTTACAAAAAAATTGCGAAACTGATATTTTAAGAATCCTTATGAAATTATGAATTTATGTTGATTTCTTACATCCGTATGCTAGGACATTTTTCAAGAACTAATCCCGTTCGGGTCCGGAATGATCAAATTTTTGACGAATCTAATCTTTTTAGGCTATCTTATGTTATTTCGAGCTATAATCCATCATTAGCTTATTTCTATTGTTCTCAGCTTTTGAGTGCGAGATTGCTGGAGTTAAAACCACTAGTATGTCTAGATCCTTGTTGACTTTTGAAGTTCTGATTTAACTAAAGTTAGGATTTACTCCAATTTTATCCTAAAATTGAGGGGTTTACATGGGGCATATTAGATAACGCTTGAAGGAAGATCTAATGGAATTCATCGAATGTTTCAGAGAACACTCTTTAGATATCCAAGATATGTGTGACGAAAAAGAACTTATCAAAATTTGCATCCAGGGTATGATTACAGAGGACATTATTCACCGGGAGAATTTATCACTCAAATCCTTCTTGACATTAGTAGAAAAAGCTCAAAAGACAAATAATTCTATTATCAAGCAAAAGGGTGACCAAATAAGAAGAGGCACCCATCAATGAACGCTGCTTAAGGGGGAAGCTTCAAGGATAGCAAGAAACCTAGAAGAGGTAGTGCTCACGAAGTTTACCTTTCCCATGTACTATGAATAAAGTTTATGTTATCCTTGACCGATGGTTGAAGGATAGTTTCCTTAAATTTCTAAAGGTTGAGTTGGGAACCTACTACACAAGAGAAAGGAGATGTAAAGTTTTGTAGGTTCCATTGGACGGTAGCACACCCAATAAAAGATTGTCGAATGCTGAAGAGGATTTTTAATGAAAAGGTTTGCAATGACAAACTTGAACTTGAAGACAACGCTGCACAAATGATGGATGATGAAGACACATATAATGAATAACATTTCTTTTTTAGTAGTATAGCTGTGTATCAAAGGCATAAATTGCCTATTGCTTATTCTCATCTTGTAATAAGGAAGAGAAATATAGTAAACGATAATGATAATACAATATTTTTTTTCCCTTTCCATCCATCTTCTTTTATACTCACTTGTACATATGTTTGAAGCATTTTTGATAAGCATATAGTGCTTAAATAGACCTAAGATGCTTGTTTGAATCTTTTGGTTATTAAATAATGTAAGCTTTGGATGGACACTTCATTACAATCATAGTATAGTCATCATCGCAACATGATGCATCGCATTTGGGAAAGGTAAGTTGTAGCTAACATTGCTATTGTTCTTCCCAGTGTTGAAAATCTCCATGAGAGAATATGGATGTAGCTAACATTGCCATCACAATTATGAGCATACGAATAGCTAACATTGCTGTTGAATGTTCTCCACTCATGGGATCAAAGTCATCTCGACTGTGATGAGTTGAATCAACTCCACAATAGGCTTGGTAGCCATAACGCCATTTTGCAGAATCGAAGTCGAAGCAACCTCATCTATGGTTGATCAAAGCAATCACTCATGGTAGTTGCTATCTCTTGGTAGAAGAATTTACTCTTGAGCATATGACAGTCCAATACCCATTTTTCTACTACATTATTTATAAGATCGAAGCGATCTCAACTGTGATGGGTCGAAGCGACTCTATAGTAAGCTTGACAGCTGTAACGCCATTTTGCAGAATTGAGGTCAAAGCGAGCTCATCCATGGTTGATCGAAGCGATCACTTCATGGTAGTCGCAATTATTCAGTAGAAGCATTTGCTCTTGAGTATGAGATAGGTTCAATATACATTTCTACAACATTATTTATGAGATCGCTTGGTAGAAGCATCTTCTCTTGAGCATGAGACTGGTGGAATACCATTTTTGCTACATCATTTACGAGACCAAAGTGATCTTAGCTATGATTAGTTGAAGCATCTCTACAGTAGGCTTGGCAGTCATAACACCATCACGTAGAGAAGAGGTTGAAGCAACCTCATCCATCATTGATCGAAGCGTTACTTCATGGTAGTTGCAATCGTCCAGTAGAAGTGTCTGCTCCTGAGTACATGGCGAATGCAATACCCATTTCTACTACATTGTTCATGAGATCAAAGTGATCTTGGTTGTAACAAGTCGAAGTAACCACACAGTAGGCTCGACAACCGTAATGCCATTTCACAAAATTAAGGTCAAAGTAACCTCATTTATGGACGATCAAATTGATTACCCCATGGTAGCCATGACTTCATTTCTTAGCATCAAAGTCAAAGTGCTTGTCCTATGGTGATTGAAGCGATCACTTCATGGTAGCCGTAACTACTCGGTGAAGCATCTATTCCTAATCATGCCACAAGTGCAATGCCTATTTCTATAACATTATCCATGAGATTGAAGTGATTTTAGCTGTGAAGGATCGAAGCAATCCTAAAGCAAGCTTGGCAGTTGTAACACCTTTTTCTATAGAGTTAAGGTTGAAGTGACCTCAACAGTAAATGATGGAAGACCTCATCTAACTTTGAACAAGCAGTGGGAGCAATACCCCTTTCCTTTTGTAATTTCATTCAATTGCAAGGTTAAAGAAACATCGGCCTATAGGATGGAGCATACCCATGATTGCTAAAGTACCTCAAGCATTTTATCTTGTCAAAATGCACAAATAAGAAGTAATAGCTTGATATGACTACCTCATCATATAATGGTGCACCATCAACTAGGGGATAAGAAGTTGATAAATGAACTTCCTGTGGTTTTCTCAAACATGACTACTATGAGAAGTATATACTTATCTTAGAGAACAATTTCTTGACATTAGCATTTGAGTGTGAAGCATGCTCAAGTAATGTACCTATCTTAATACTCGTAAGCGATGTATCTATCTTGAAATCATTAGCGATGTACCTCCAACGTAAAAAGAACAACACGTTATGAGGAGGAATTGATACACATGCCAATACGATGTTTAGTTGACTATGACAAACATGAGTTCTGCATACCATAAGAGGTATTATGTCACTTAGTGACGTTAAGAACATTTATAGTACACATGATGACCAAGTGAAGCATGTTTTCTGTGGAGTGCCACTACAATGATGGCGGAGTAAATCCTTGCATGCATGGTAATATGGTTTAGCAGTAGAGTCGATCATTGATGATAGAAAGATGATGTCTCACTAATAAAATGAATATATCTTGACAAAGTGTTGATGATAATGTAGGGTGAATGTTCATTGGTAAAGGAAGCACCCACTGTGGTAATAGAATGACAATGTAAAGCAAACAACCGTTGATGGAGTAAGCATCTATTGTGATGGCAGAATAACAATGAGAAGTGTAGACACCCCATTTTTATCCATTTAAGGCTTTAATTTATAGTAAAAATTAATATTATGTTAAGTGCAAAGATTATTACAAATACTATAATAAAAATAAAAAAAGAGCAAAAAAAAAAAAAAAGAAAAAGAGGAAGGAAAGGAATAAATAAAAAAAAGAAAAAAAAGAGAAAAAATAGTAATAAATAATAATAATTTTGTAAAATATTTTTAGGCTTGATATAATACTAGTTTTTATTATAAATCATTTGGAATTAATTAAATTAGGTTTATTTATTAAATCTAATATTTTTGAAAAGCCTTAAATACATTTTAAGTGCAAAAGAAACCGAGGCACATGCCAAATGACCTGTTGGTAAAACACACACACATACACAGTTGAGATCGGGGTTCGAATCGCGCGCGCGGCATCCGATCTCATTTTTTTCACTCAAGCACTTGCACAGCACGCGCTCGCATGTAACCAATCTTGATGTGCATGCATTACACGCGTGTCGTCTCCTACCTCCATAAGCCTTCTTTTTCGCTCGCGATGGGTCATTTTCAAAGCCATTTTTTATCAATTTGGTTTCATTTTTCATCAAATTAATGTGGGGATCTGAAAAAAGACTTGGAATACTACAAGTTCAAGTCAAATTTTGGTTTCAAAAATTACATTTTGGTACTTGAATCTGAGATTGGAATTCGATGAGCACACGTTATTTTACACAATTTCCAAGTTCGTAAAATAAATTCGTTTGGATAATTTGGGCTTCCAAAGTCACGAATTTGACTCAATTAATCAGAATCAACACAATTCCAACGTCAATTACATTTGGAAATCACAAAAACATGATCAATCAAGCTCGAAGCCCCAAATTCACATGTGAACTTGTTCAAATTTAATGAAATTCCCACCAAATTCGACCTCTAATTAGTATAAATAGGGGTCAAATTCCTTATTTCCACCATCAACAACTCCAAAAATCACCAATGAACATTCAAGATAGTTCGAATCTAAAATCAAAGTTCTTAGGTTAAATTCAAAAATTTCGAATTCATTAGATCTAGGAAGTTTTTGAGGCAATTGGATGTTTTAGGAAGCTTTAGGAGTATTTGACCTACTTAATGGAAGCTTTGGTTTGCTCTTAGGACTCCAACCACCATTTTGACTCAAAACCTACCGTCAGCCGCCATTGTAGAAGCTTCAAACCATCTTCCTCAGCCACTTTTGGAGTAAACCACCATCGTAGAAGTGTTTATCAGTCTCAGGTTGATCATTTTCACAATTTTTGGCTCCTCAAACCACCCAATTTGGTGTTTTTTTGAACTCCCCAGCCGCTTCTGGCAATCTACTCCAATCGGATCCGACCCGACCCCCTCCAGATCCAAGTCCGACCCGCTCCAGGTTAGTTGTTTATTATTATTATTATTTATATTATTATTATTATTATTATTATTATTATTATTATTATTCATGGAAAAGGATTTGTTACTTAGAAATTTTTTTATTTTTTTAAATACAAATAAATTTGATATCTTATAGGTTCATATTGAAAAATTTTGGATTTTCTAAAAAATCTCAAAAATTAAGAAACTTAAAATAAAAAGAGTTATAATATCTAAAATTGACAAACAAATTAAAATTTTACAAAAAGAACTATGTTTCATCTGATCCTGATTACGGTTATGTAGGCATCTCCGGGGCGACTTAAAATCTAAAAAAAATTATTTTTGTTCCACTGTATTTTGTAAATTTCAAATTATTAATTTATTTGTAAATATAGATTATTTCTTCATCAATTTGTAAATAAAATTGTAAATATAGAAATTCATAAAATTTAATTTATTTGTCATTTTATTTTTCGAGCATTAAAAGGATAAATTATGAATTATGAATTTTCAAGTGGTAACCATATGGTTTTAATAGGATACCCCCGAACTCAAAATTTCTGGTTTATAAAGTTTGGTTTTAAATCAATTTTTTTTCGCAGACTAGTAGTTAAGTTAGGATCAACCAACCCATTAGTCATAACTTATATTTTTTCTCAATTTCGATCTGGTGGCGACTGCAAAATGTTTTTCAAAAATTAAATTTCTTTTAATTCCTAGTCGAGGATTAGTATTAAATGGGTTCAGGTTTGCTACGAATCGGATTAAAAGAAATTAAACTAAAAACGAAAAATCCAGGCTCGACAAGAAGCAAACACTCGTTAGCGAAGAAAGCACCCACTATGATCATAGAATGACAATGTAAAGTGAACACTCATTAGTGGAGTAAACACTCACTACCTGAGTAGTGATACTTTGTTGATGGAGTGAAACACTAACTCTTTTGTGAAAATGACTTGAGGCTTATGAGTTGGTGAAATTTCAATCTACTTGGAGATGTAAAGTGAAGATTAAGATCGTCTACTGACCCATATCAATGCTAGGAGAGGCAAGGTGCTAAAGCAACATGAGATCACTCGTAGGCCATGCCAAAAGGTCAGTGCCAAAGTAACGCAATATTACTTATGGGCTTGTGCCAAGTCAAGCAGAGACCGAGTGCTAGAGTAATACAGGATTACTTGTGGGGGCTATGTCAAGTAGAGGAGGTCGGGATGGTAATCATGATCCATATCAATGCTAGAAGAGTTTGAATGCTAGAATTACACAAGTTCACTCATGGGTCATGCCAAAAGGTCGATGCTAAAGTGACATAAGATTATCGTGGGCCTCTACCAAGTTTAGCAAAGATTGGGAGAGATATGATAACAGAAAAGCCCAATATGAAGCCTAGTGTGAATGAGCTTAAGGATCTATAGGCCCGTATCAAGGCTAGAAGAGGTCGAGTGCTAGAGTAACACAAGTCCACTTATGAGCTGTGCTAAAAGGTTTGGGCCAAAGTGACACAAGATTACCTGCGGGCCTGTGCCAAATCTAGCAGAGAATGGGAAAGGCTTGACAAATACTTAAGCCCATAATGAAAGCTCAGTAACAACAAAACGTGATTTTGCTAACATGCAAGAGGATCAAAACAAATAAAGAAAAAAAATTCGCTAAAAAAAATCACCTATATGAATTTAGGATTACGGCAAAAAATATATGTGACCAAGGTTTAAACAACCCAAATCCATGGTTGATTTAAGCATAAAATTCGAGATTATCCAAAAAACCTGTTAGAGAAGATGAACCTTTTATGACTCAAAACTCTCTCTACAATTTCTTTGATGAAAGAAGCATATTGTTCAATGATAAGTCTATTTTACTCTTTTATTTTCATAGGCATTTGGGCTTAATTTAATATATTTTTGGATAAATTCCTATGAGTCTGGTGCTTTTAATGTTTAAATGTTGTTTTCAATCGTAGAATCAAAAGAAGCAGAAACAAAGTGATTTGAACCAGATTGGAGTAAAACAACAACAATTGTGCAAAATAGAACTTGGTTAAGCCCTGTAGCAAGACCCATCGGAGGCTAAACAATAAGGCAAAATAGTCTGTCGCACCATACATTGAGCGTCCAAATGAGGCTTGACTTATTTTTTGAGGTGATCGAGCCTTGGACTTTATGAAAGAGCTTTCGTCGTGCCATAATATCGAAGCCTTAGATCTAACCCTGCACCTGAAGCATGACCAAATCACACCTTTAAGAGGAAAAGCACAGCTTGGATCGAGTGCTTCCTTCGAACCCTAATGATCTTGATTTACCCCTCAGTTAAATCTAAACAAAGACTCGAGTTCTTTTTAGTAAAATGCCACAACTGAGGTCGAGCCCTAACTTTTAAGTAATATTAGAGCGCTTGACCTTGCCTCGTGAAAAGTGACCCTATGAGCTTGCATTTATGACGGTACGTGAGAGTAATGAATGAATTTTATTATAAAGAATCTGCCACATAGCAAATAAAATGTTATGATTTTCGTGCCTCTAGCCTATAAATAAACATGCGAATGGAAGAACCTGTATCATATGTAACAAATTCCTAACGTAGTGTAGAGAGAGAGAGAATTCTTTGGCAAAGGAACTATTTCTTTTTGCTTTGGAAATCTCAAAGTTTTCTAGGTAATTCATTATAAACCCAACACTTGATTTTGCAAGGACCTGTGCTTAATTTGTAATTTCATCTTTAATTCATTATTATTTCTCCAAGAATCTGAGTTTATTGTTTGCATCCATGGAGAAATAAATATTTAACTTAAGGTTTGTTTATCCAAGACCCGATTCATGTGATTTCAAAATGTTTTAACGATTATCATAAGTGCTTGTAATTAGTAGCTAAAACTTAATTTCATAAGTCTAAATGTGTAGTGTACCTTTTAAATTCATGCTTGATTTCAACTGAATAGATTTAGAGATAATTCTTTTGAATAAATTTGGGCTACTAATAGAGATGCTCATAATTGCCTTGAGAGAAGGATGGTGAAACTCTCTATCGCTTGTTTTTAAAATTCATTAGGTTGGTTTTAAAACAAAGGATTCTTAAACTTTATGTGGATCTAGACCATCGATAACTTATGAAGAGATTCTGGTGGTCTGGTCTAGATCTAGAATTTCTGACCTTGAGAGAGATTTTAATTACATTCGTGGGTCTGATCGTGTAAATATACCATGTAAAAATACCAGTATACAACTCTATGAGTTTGCTCAGAAATCACATGATAAGGACTTGATGAAGCAATCCATAAAGCTTTTCTTCTTGCATTAACAAGTTTATCTTATGATTTTCCTTGAAAACCCGTTACATTCATTAACCTAGTATAACTTATGTTTTCATTATGATCTTTTAAAACCCTTAACAAACCTTACACTCATAAATACACTAAAAATCATTCCTTTTACTATGTTAAGCTCATCTTTGTGCTTTTTCTTTATTTTTACTATTTTATTTGAGCTTAACTATTAGATTAATTTGTGTATTTTAGGGTTTAGTTTGTACAAAATTCTTAATATGTGTTATGTTCAATAGAAAGTAACTTGCTTGATGATAAAAATAGGTTGATATAACTGTCTATTCCCCTTTATAAGCTAAAATTTAAGGTAATCATTCATAAACTTTGTTGTGACTCTTGAACTTCTTTAAAGTTCTGTATGTGCTTAGTTTATATCAGATTACTTGAAAAAGATAATTTTGACGTTAAAGGCAGTAAAATGAAGATAGAACAACAATATGGTTGATATTAGGATGAAAAGCTGTTAAAAAAGTGTTGAACAAATATGGCTTAAGGTTGTTTTTTGAAGAAGATAAACTAGGGCAAGATTCTATTTATTTTGATTTTTGAATACATGAACACTTATGTTGCTTACATTCTTTTGCATAAATGGCACTTAAAAAATCACAACCACAAACCCCAAAAAAATAAAAAAGACTAGACATAAGTCTAGGCCTACAACATAAGTAAGTACCCAACCATCGATCCTAATAGACTTAACTAATGAAGATAGGAGAAGTATAATTGGTATTTAGTTAGGAAAAAGATTGTTGAAAATGCTGTGTTAAATTGGGATGTACTGAGGAGTTATGAGATAGAAGATTATTTTGGAAGATATTTTGTAGACTTAGCATCGTAAAAAGTGTTTGAGATCAGAGAAGAAGCTTTCGGAGAAGTGACCATGGCCTTCATGGCTAGTTTTAGAACAAGGCTTCAAGTGCCCTACTTGGAAGACATTGTTGAATTTCATGCATTTGGAGAGTACATGACGGTCACAATAAGGTAGTTTATTACTGCTTTTGGCTTATATGAGGATGTTAGGATCCATGATGATGAAGAGTTTAAAAAGCTACCTACATCAATCTCTAAGGAAGAGTAGAGACAATTTGCAGCTAAGGAGATTGAGAGCACATTCAGACCTTATAAGACCACTGCTCAAACTTTAAGAGCTAAGTGCCAAAATGTTGCACTACTTGCTCATTAGGGGCATTTTCTTAAGGAAAAAGGTACATAAACCACTACAAAGGTAGAGCTACACCCCTTGATTAGCATGATGTGGGGAAGAAAGATGAATGTTGGATTACTAGTGGCTTAGAAAATAAGAACTCAAGCAACTTACAAGGTAAGAAGATATTCTTAAGTAGTTTAATAACCAAGATTTTGAAGAATTTAGAGCTATGGCCAAAGTAAGGGCCAACAGATGTAGTGTGCAAATTTAGCAAGTTTCAGAAAAGATCATTTAGAGGTTGGAAGTTGAGGGAAGTAAGAACTCAGTTTGATGATGCACCAGCAGTAAGAAATGGATGAACTAGCCTTGAGTCCTACCACTATCTCTTAAGAACCACTAACACACCTTCAGAGCAAGAGATAAAGTACCTCAATGTGCCTATTCAACCAGTTTCATCTTAAGAACCATTGATAATGTCATAAGACCTTTGTTGTTGGTGCATTATTAAGCATATTTCATATGCTATTTAATTGATCTATTGAAGAAAAGGACGTGTATTGAATCAATTATGTGTTTCAGGGACAATTATGGAACAATTGAGCTTTTCAAAGGATTATTAATGAAAGAAGCCAAGATTTTGGAGAGCTCTGGAGCTTTTGTGGAGTTACTGCCCATGAAACACTGTAAACTCTCAAGGTTTTACGATCGATTAAGCTCAAACTCTAATTAGAAAGTCAACCAGAAATCCTAAAGTTAACAAAACCCTAGTCAAACGCAACCGTTTAAGTCCGGCAATCCGTGTTCGTAACCCTAAGTAAGTAAGTAAGAGTTTAGCATGTAGAATAGTTCGTAATAACATGAGAAAGTTTAAAAATATCATATTAGTTAAACCGTAATTTTTTTAATCCCGATTGGATACAGTTTTCGAAAAGCGTATCTTGAGGCTCGGAATATAAAAATATTCGGATATATTGTTAGACTTGTAAAGAGATAAGGTTTTCAAAATATTAGTTTTATAATTTTTTCGGTAACTAAAAATATCAATTATATGCGTATTTTCTTACTACTGATACTTTATTTGTCATATCTACTTTACGTTACACTATTCTACACTATTTATCTATCTCTACTTTTTCTTACAATCTACTCTTACAACCATCACCTATTTTTTTACAATTTTCATTTCCAATACAACTTCACATCTCTCATATCTTACTTTTCATTAACAAAAAAATAAAAAAATTTTTTCTCTCTCTTCTCTCCCACTCAATTTGCACTGACCCCCTTTCCCTTTCCCCTCAATTTGTTTTATTTTTCATTTATTTGATTAACAAAATTTCCCTCCACTTTTTCCTATAAATACCACCTCTTCTTCCATTTCCTTCACACCTTTCATACACTATAATTACTCTCTCAAAATCTCTCCAAAAGTTCTCTCAAAATTCTCTCTAGTTTATCTTTCATAGGTAAAGCTTCTTTAAGTTTTCCTTATATTCATTTGCTTAGTATGAACATAGTGTGTGTTTTCTAAACCTATGAAGGTTAGGAAAGCAACAATATGTTCATACTTTGTTCTTGTTTATGAATCTATTTTCCTTTATGTTGTTCTTAGTAAACATAAATATATCTATGTAATTATATATATTTTAGAGCATATAAGCTTATTCGTTATTGCAATTTATTTACTTTCAAGTTGTTTTAAGACTAGTTTTTTAGTTTTAGACTTGTCCTCATCAAGTCAAAACAATTTTCTTTTTCTCTTGGGAACTAGTTTATACTTAGTCCCAGGAAGCCTTGAAGAAGCTAAGGCTCCAAATACTTGACAATTATTATTATGCTTATTTATTTCTCATATTCATTATTATCTTATCTTGTGATATTTTTAGCTTTTATAAACTAAATGATCATATTCATGCATGGCTAATAAGTTGTTGTCCAAATAAAAATGAATCTTTTTATGAATAGAATAAAATTTGATCAAAATTTTTCCAAAGACTTAGAAAAAAAAAATATTTTCAAATAAATCTCTTTCAAAAGTTTATGTAAACTCATCATGAAATTGCAAACTATTAATAAAAGAAGTTTCTTCAAAGTCTAAAGATACTTCCTTCTCAAATAAACAAAAGAAGTCTTGATATATAGATAATAACTTGTACTAGTTTTACCAACTTCTAAACCAAGAGCTAAATAAGTTTTCAAGAAAATCAACTTACAAGGAAAATGAAAATAAATTTTCAAAGAAATAAACTCATTAAGTACTACTAAAGAAAACTTTTGAAAACTCTATTTTTCAATTCCTAGAAATAAATTTTATAGATAAACTCAAAAGACCAAACTTTATTTTAACTAACTTTTGATAACTAAAGAATCAAAATAAAGTATATTAGATTTTGATTATCATAAGTTACTTCACCCATATAAAGTAAAGTCTAACAAATCCAAATTTTTCAAAACACTAGAAAAGATTGTTTTAAAGAAATAAATTAAATAAGATAACACTTATAGCTTCATGCATAAATTATGAGTCTATTTATATACATAAGGAATTCTTTTCAAAAATATACATATTTGAGTTTTACTTAAACAAGCCTTAGTAAAGGAAGGATTAGAAAATATTGTTTGTCAAGAAAGGAATCTTCGTATTAATCTGTACCCTTCTAATGAGATCCAAATGACCTTTTATAGTAAAAGTAACCTTAGAAATGGATAGATCTTTTGAGTAGGTAGAAAAAGACATATAATATGCGAAATTCCGAGTTAAAATGAGAAGTTATAGCCATTTTAAATTGGAACTTCCTTCAATTCGATTTTTACTGCAATTTCGAGTTAGATTTAGAGTTTTCAAAATAGAAATTATATGAAAGACATTTTGGGTATTTCATCTTGTTTAGGTGAAGAAGGAGCTGATATCGCCTTCCCGGAAGATTATTTCGACTAGGAGCGATCGTCATGGAGTGAGTTAATCCTTTACTAATTTGTTTCCTTGATTGTGTTTGTAAGTAGTAGCACTAGAGTAAGGAAAAAGATAAATGAATAAATGTTGTGTGATTTGGATTCATGATTGAATGATGTGGTTGTTGAATAAAAGCAAGTATATCAAAAGAGGAATTGATGAATAACTTATGTTTTCTTGCAATGGTATGATGAATATTGTTTTGGTCACCTTTAACTAGAACTCGCGATAATTGAATGAACCAATATTAAAAACAATTCACGCATAACATATTGTGAGTCACATTTATTTTTTCGCTACTATTTTTCGTGTGGGGAAACGAGGAGTTGTAGTGGTGGCTAATAGGAGTCTGAAAGTCTACATGGGCTAGTAGGAGGGAAAGTTATAGGGCAAGTAGGAGCCATAAGTCTGCAACTATTGATGGTTGTATGGGCCGGTAACCACCCATTCCTCAACATGGAGGGTGTAAAATCCATGCTACACATGGTTTTTGGTTAATCGAGTGTATTTTGTTTGCTCATGTGATTGATGCATTTCCATATGATTGTCTAAAATACTTGTATGTTTTATGGAAATGATTTGAAGAAGGAAGTTATCTCACTAAGCTAGTTTTGCTTATACCCTATAGCTTTTTGTTACAGTTTGATTACTTGTGGTTGGCACCAAGGAGTCCCTTTTGTCAGGTATGAGCCAAAGCTATTAGCAGTTTTTGGAAGAAGTTTATATATTTAGTTTTGGATGTAGATTTCTAAGAAAAATCTCTATAGTAGATTTATGTTATATTCATGTATGTTTTGAAGATGACTTAGTTTGAGCAAGGCTTTTAGAATGGGGGAATGCCCCTAAGAAGTTGTAAGAAACTTTTATCTTAATGATTATTACATTTACCTTTATAAGTTCTTGCATGCTTTTATTATCTACTTAAACGTAATACCCATTTGAGTCTCTTACTATCTTGGAAGCATGCTTTGCACGTGATATCAAAGCTCTTGCGTGACTAAGGTTGTCATTCATTAGCTTTAATGTTATGTGCGATGGATTGCCACGTTTAGGATACCCTCCGGGGTGTGACATACACGACCCAACGTACATGAATTGTGTATAATAGGTCGTGTACATATGCCAAAAAAGGAAAGAAGCGTTGAGTTAATGAGTACACTACCGACGTACACGGGTCGTGTAGGGGTCGTATACAAGACAACTTATATATATACGCCCTATTTTGTTATTTTAGAATCACTTGTATTACATCAAGAAACCTTAGAAACACATCTTGAGTAGCTTTTGAAGAGGAATTTCATGCTATAACTTGGAGATTCGCAAACAACTCCACTACAAGGGTTTTATCATCATGATCTTTCCTTTTTCTTCCATTGTTTTTACTATTGTTGTTAATCTCTTCATGGAAGAGTAGATGTGTTATGCCCTAGGTTTTGAGAAACCTTAGTCTTCATGTACTGATTTGTTTTCCAATTGAATGAAGTTTTGATTTTGAAGTTCTTCATGGTTTATATTGTTGATTGTGATGATTTTAGGCCTGAGTTATTACAATCTTGATTCCTGTTAATTAGGAAGAAGATTTCGATTAGTGGGATAGATCTCTCATGGAAAAAGAAGCTGTGTAATCCACCTAGAAATAGGGTTTTTCCAACTTTCTATCTTTGAAAATTAACTTTTCTTCAATTAGGGTTCATAATCTTCATGCAATTTTAATTTGACAATTGTGAAAGAAGAAATTCCCACTTTTTCAATTAGGGTTAGGGGTTAATTAACTTGAATGAAGTAATTAATCTAATTAAGAAACCTGATAGTTCAAGATCATGAATCATTAAATTGATCAAAACTCGGGGCATTGTTTGTGAATTGATTAATCTTGAGAAAAGTGTGCATATAATTTATTTAGGGCTTTTGGAATTGCTTTTAGTTAGAATTAGTAGGAAATTTAGCATATAACTTATAGTAGATTCAACTAGATAATAGTAAATGAGTTATTACTATACCTACATATAGATCCTTAGGACGTTATCTGATTTATTTCTATATTACATGAAAGGTGCACTGCCTTGTGTGGGTCTAGAATTAATGAGATTATAAATTTAAAACTTAATGATCACACACATCAACCATCAATAGCTAGTTTCAACAAACTAGAAGTTGAAGTAAAGGATATGAAGGAAAAGTTGGCACCTTTGAGAAGAAATATCAGGAGGACATGAGAGATCTGAAGCAGACAATGAAGCAGATTATGGATGTGTTTACTCATGGTTCCCCACTCAACCTAAGAAATCTAAATGACTTACACTTGAACCGGTCTTAGCTGAGTTATATCATCCAAAAGATGATGATGACGATGATTGTTTGGCTACACTCACCTTTCACCTATATCCCATCACCCCCTCATCTTACACACATTCCATCCCCAAACACATCACTCACCCACACAAACTCCCAACTCATATACATTTACCCTTTCTCATACACACTAAACCACAAACATAACCACCTATTCCATAACCAAGGGCTGAGTCTCTCGCTTACAACATATTTGAGGACAATGAAACCATAACCCAAACATACCAATCTTGAAGCCAATGCCTAAAAATATCTTAGCTCTAGTCCAGATCTCCCAAAGAGCTTCAAAAGAAAAGCCAAGAAACCTACAGAAAGGAGGATGTCACGCCCCGAAGGGTACCCTAAACGTGGCAGTCCCGTACACAATATTAAAGCCTAGGAATGATCCCTCAGTTATGCGAAGGCTTCCATACTATGTACAAGGCGTTCTACACATGGAGGAGATACATCGGAGTGATACATTTTATATTGATACAACTTGAGTAACAATCTAAAGGAAATACAATTCACTATACTTTAATTACAATTCATCAAAAGCTTTCACTAATAAAACTATCACAAAGCAATTCACAAAATCTAGCTAATATCTTCAAGTATTCTTACTTCTTCGGGACCCCGAAGTCATAACTGGCTCAACCGTCTCGGTCCCCAGGTAGCATTCTCTCGTCAACCTGTTTATTCAAACATCTATTGCGGTATAAGCTACACTAGCTTAGTGAGAGTTTCCTTAATTTCGCACCATAACAAGCAAGTTATAAATCATCCATATGCTATGCATGAACAAACACATGAGCAGAAATTATGTATGGGTATCCGGAACTCGTACACAGAACGGATTTACGCCATCATATCGAGGGTTAGGGATGGTATTGAAAATCTACACGACCATTGCTAGTCCCCAAGCCCTCTAGGCTCATAGCATTTGACTCAACTAGGCTCATACATAGGATGCATCACCGGTGCGCCTTATTCCCTATGAATAAGCTTTGATACTGGGTCTCATTATCCAAACGAGTCCTCGGACCATACCAATCGACCTGCGTAGGAGTAGCACGCTACCAAATGCAACTTGTCCGATGCGATGCATGACCAATTTATTTTTGCTTAGGTCAAATTATTCATACATTTTTAGAGTAACCAACCAATATCATACACATAAACAAAAATAATATGAATAGTGCAGTTATCCAATCGAATCATCGTTTTGATATGCTTTAGTATTCTTTAGCATACATACATCAAAGTCTCATCGATTATCCCATCCCCATGCATATTGGCTTTTATCTTGTTCCTATAATTCTAATGCAACTAGCTACAAGCACAAGCAAGGTATCAAAATAAGAGGAAAACCACATGTCCAATGGACTCCGGTCTTTCAATCGTAATATCGGGTGGCAACGAATCCTCAAAAGCAAGGTCATCTAAGGAAAGAAATACCTAAATGAGTATTTCAACTCAAAATTAATCCACTCTATCTCATACAAACTATCAAATTCGTAATTCTTGTCTACGTGGGAATTCCAACTTAAAATGGCCATAACTTGGTTGTTTTAACTGGAATTTAGCAAATTATATACCGATTTTTATCTACTTTGAAAGATCTATCTAATTATAATATCATATTTAAGTTTTGAAAACTTTGAAGCTTCTATCTGATTAGTTCAGATCAACAAAAAACAATTTTAGAAAATTGATTTTGTGAAAGTTCATGAAGTTTCTACTATCCAAAGCAAGTATTCATGCAATATGAACAAGTTACTATCATAAATGATATGTCATGAGATATATATGTACATGTTCTTGATGATATATAATAAAAGAAATTTTTAGAAAACTTTTTCTTTGTAAGACTTTATGAAAAATCAACTTAGAAAGGCTAGTCTTCTATTCCTGACAATCCCCACTTGTTTTTTAGAAAAATTCCTTAATAAAACATATTTATTCTTGTTAAAATTAAGCCTTTGTTATGGATATTCCTTAAGGCCTTTATTTTTCAACAAAAATTTCATTTTACACTTTGTAAATATGTTTTCAAATATGGTTCATTCCAAAATCCAAATTTTATAAAAATTGTTTTTGTGGTGATTCCTTTAAGTAAAAATTATTTGATACTTAGAAAATTAAGGCTCAACCATACCTAGCCACTAAGGACTTCATTTCTTTAATAACACTTCTATTTTAAGTTTGGAAAGTAAGTGTTTTCATGACATTACTCAATTATTACGAATTTCTTAAAATAACAAACAACTCAAATTTTCGTACTTTATTTCTACTCCTTGTTCTACATATTTTTCTTAGAAAATCCCATCTCAACTTATAAAAATCTTTGCTTGAAGATATCTATGACCTATACTCTTCATTTTTCATATAAAACACAAGTTTTAGAGTTGATAAAAGGGTTTTTAAGGCATAGTCTTGAAACCATCCGAATTTCACAAAGTTAGGATAAAACTCAAATTTTATATCTTGTAATCTCTTCCTATTTTGAGAATCTCTACTAGTAGATCTACCATTTACTTATCAAAAACATCTTCATTGACACCTATTCCGTAAGCTTTTCATTTTTTAAACAAATCCTTCATTTTGGTGTTGAAAAATTGGTTTTCAAAATTGGTCTTGGTTGAGATCCGAATTTACAAAATTTTTTTTTTTGGACATATCTTTTGATAAAATCTATCTAAACTTATGAAAATTCATCCCTTACATATCCTATCTTAAGAGCCTTCCATATCTTAAATAAAAACTTCATTTTTGAGTTGGAAAACATGTTTTTAAGTTATGCCTTTGTCTAGATCCGAAAATAGAATTTTGTTTTGAAAAATAATCTTTGAAAATCACCTTTGAACCATATAAAATGAAGTCTTGATGATATATACCCATTAAGCCTTCATTATTTCAAGTAAAAATTTTATTTTGACACGTGGAAAGTGCTTTTAAATATGGGTCTTTCCTAGATATGAATTTCACAATTTTTGTTTGAGTTCAAAACCAAGATCTACAGTTACTATGAGCATAAATATAAAATAAATCCATGGTAGTAAATTATAAACTCATAGATCTAAACATAAACATAAGCAAAGTAACATGACAGTTAGATCTACAAAATATAACTACTTTTAGCAAGAAAATAATAGTAATACAAGAGAATAATCATGGATAAGAGAGTGTTTCATTTTGGCATCATCATCCTTAGCTTTTAGCATATGGAGAGTCATTTGATGCATGAAACTCTCACTATACTTTACCTACATCAATTATGAAAGCTTTGGACAAGAGTTTTATCAAAGGATCTTGAAGAAATATGTGTGGGAGCCCAAATAAGGAATAGGGCATCAAGCTTCTCTTGTAAGAACAAGAGAAAATGAAGAGAGAAAGAGAGGAAAAATAGAGAGGAAATTGTAAGGAATGGTAAATGTTCGAAGGTGTAAATAAGAGAGAAAGATAGAAGGAGTTTTAAGATACTTAAATGAAGTAAAAAAATAAATAAATGGAAGCAATTATATCCTCATGGCTGGGTGAATTTTGAGAGGAGAGAGGGAGGGAATTTGTTGGTTTTTTACTTGAAATTGTGATGTGTAATTAATAGTATGTGTGGCTTCTTAAAGAAGGATTGAAATAGGTTTATTTTAATCAAATTGGGATTATTTGAAAGGACAAAAGGTAGCAAAAGAGGTCAAAAATTCTGCCATGAATTGATACATGAAGTGCAGAAAGATTGAAGTGAAAAAGAAGTGATGTGTGAAAGGTGTACTAAAGGTATGAGTTTGTAAGAGTACTTTCTTAATAAATAAAATAAAAATAAGAAAAAAATAGGAAATGTATTCCAAATTTTTGTAGCAGATTTTTCATAATTAAAATAAGATAATTAATTAATTAATTTATTTTAGTGAATTATTACATAAGTTATCGGTATGATCAAAATACGCGAATATGAGCTATAATTGATATTTTTATAGCTTGAAAAATTCTAAAAAAATATTTTTCAAATATTTTCCAATTATTAAATTAATTTATTTTATTTTTAGTATCGAGTCTTAAATAGAAACTGATCCTGTAAAAACCCAAAATGAACTAAATTTTTGAAAAATAAAATTTTCTATGATATATAAAATATTTGTTTAAAAATATAAGGGTTTACAAGAATAGTAAAATTGTGTAATGAATAGTAATGAATAGTGCAAAAGACTAGTTAATTACTGGTAGTAATCAAATACGAATATAATCGCAAAATCAGATATTTCTAGTTATCGAAAAAATTATAAAACTGATATTTTTGAAATCCTTATGAAAATACGAGTCTAACGGTATTAATGGTATATTTTTGATATCTCGAGCCCGGGATACGCTTTTCGAAGTATGTATCCAAACGGGTTCAAAATAGGTCAAAAATTTACTAATTTAATATTTTTAAGTGATCTTATATTACTACGAGCTACTCTACATACTTAAACTACACCTCAGTCTCTAGGGTTAAGAGCGCAAGATTGCTGGACTTAAACTACTGTATTCCACTCAGGTTCTTGGGTGATTTTCCGGTTTAAATCTTTACCAATTTGGAAACTGAGGGTTTATATTTGTATATCACATTTAGTTTGAGAAATTTATTTTAATTTTTTTTGTAAGTATTTAATATCTCTTAACGTTTTCGGAATTCTTGAATTGGGTTATATTTCCGAAAGTTTATCGTTATTTACTTTTTAATAATTTGTTTTTGGGTTCTATATTACCTGATTTTACAAGTCAAAGTTAAGTATAGAATTTGTCGTACGTAGTGGTTTTGAATTTGAAGACTGTTGAATTCTTATTTTATTTTCAAGGAATCTCATTTTCTTAAGATTAAGAAATTTTTGGATTCGTTCGTGATTTAGGACTAGTTAAAGTTCGGTTTTAATTTAGAGTCATTTTTAGAGTTTTTTCAATGTTTATTTTAGAATTATTTACTGAAATTTTCTGAAGTTTATAGAGGAGGCTCATCCCACAAGATGAACCATCAGATGAGGATTCTAATCCCATCTTGAAGATTGGAAAAGTTACTGTTAGGGAAATAGAAGCAGGAGTAGAAGAAGTAAATGAAGGAGGAGCATATCAATAGGAAAGCTATGCCACAATCCCTGGTGACATTGAACTTAATTTTTTGCCTCTAGAAGAAGAGTTAGCTTTTACTGGCTAACCAATTGCTAGTAGATGAAGAGTATTATGAGTTGTAAGCTGGCATTGCTATTGCCATGGAAAAAACGGAGAACCAGGCAATGGAGGAGGAAATCTATGAGACAATCTCCAATGCTATTGGCAATTTAGTAATACAATTTTAGAGCTAGAATTAGCTTAATGTCCTTAGTAAGATTACTCAATTAAGTTGGAAACCTTAAATGATCTGTGTGTGTTTCAAATTAGTCATTTTGAGAGCTTTGAAATCTCTAATGAAGGTTCAAATGATGATCATAACTTGATGATTTATCCTTGTGATCTATCTAATTAAAACAAAACTAAATAAAAAAAATTAAAAAGGAAATAACTATGTGCTTAGAGTTGAAATAGGTAGGGGTTAGAAGAGTAATCTCTTGTCCTCTCTTTCAATTTTAAATAAGCCATAAACATAAAAAGAAAACAGAAAAGAAAGGGGCAATAACCTCTCTAGAGAAAAGAGCAAAAAGGAAAGCAAAAACCTTCCCCTCTACAGCTTTGCAATACATAAATAATCAAATAAGAATCAAATAAAAAGCACAAATAAAGAAAAATATTCAGGGGATGAACTGATGTATATGCTTTCATTTTTTATTATGTTGCTTAGAGAGATTATTAAGGAACTGCATAACGACGTGTCTAAGGGGATAAAATTGATTGAGTTCCTCTTACTTTGTTTGATCTTTTGAGTAATTTTTTGTTTAGGATTCTTAATTAAACAATAAGGGTAAAGGCTGATCCACTTAGATAAGCTATGTGATTTTAGCAATGTAATTTTACCATAGTTAATGGGCATGATTCAATACTTGATGTGCTGTGATGATTTGAGTTTAAATTGGCATGGTCAAATTTCCATTTATGATTTATCTTCGAATTTGACAAGCCTTGCCTAGTTTTGAAATGATGTTTGCTTGAGGATAAGTAAAAGCTTAAGTATGTGGGAATTGGATAAGTTTATTTTACTTTTTTCCTTTCATAGAAATTTTAGCTTAATTTGATACATTTCTGGATAAATCCCTATGAAGCCGGTGCTTTTATCGTTTAAATGTTGTTTTTTTAGCTCTAGAATCAAAAGAAGCAAAAACAAAGTAATATGAACTAGATTGGAGCAAAACAACAATAATTGTGCAAAACAAACTTGGTCAAGCCTTGTAACAAGACTTATTGAGGGTAAAACAGCAAGGCAAAATAAGGCAAAATGGTTAATCGCGCCCTACATCGAGCCATCATGACTCTTAACTTCTATTTTAAGGTGATCGAGGCGTAGATTTTATAAAAGAGCTTCTGTCGCACCATAATGTCAAAACCTAAGATCTATCCCACAACTGAAGCATGACAAAATCACACCTTTAAGAGGACAAGCACACCTGGATTGAGTGCTACCTTTGAGCCCTCAATGGTCTCGATTTAATCTTCGGTTGAATTTGGATAAAGACTTAAGCTCTTTTAAGCAGAATGCCACAGCTAAGGTTGAGCCCCAACTTTGAAGTAATTTTCGAGCGCTCGACCTTGAGTCGTGAAAAGTGACCCTATGAGTTGGAATTTATGATATGCGGTGAGAGTAATGAATGAATATGTTATAAAGAATCTGCCACATCAGCAAATAAAATTATCATGATTTTTGTGCCTCTAGCCTATAAATAAATGTGCATAATCATGCGAATGGAAGAACTTGTATCATATGTAATAAATTCCTAATATAGTGTAGAGAGAGAAAATTCTTCGACAAAAGAACCATTTCTTTTTGCTTTGGAAATCTTAAAGTTTTCTAAGTAATTCATTATAAACCCAACGCTTGATTTTGCAAGGATCTGTGCTTAATTTGTAATTTCATCTTTAATTCAATATTATTTCTTCAAGAATATGAGTTTAATGTCTGCATCCATGGAGAAATAAACATTTAACTAGGGTTTGTGAATCCAAGACTTGATTCATGTGATTTCAAAATGTTTTAATGATTATCACAATGTATTTGTAATTAGTAGCTAAAACTTATTTTCACAGGTTTAAACATGTGGTGCACTTTTTAGATTCATGTTTGATTTTAACTGAATAGATTGAGTAATTGTTCTTTTGAATAGATCTGAGCTACTAATGAAGTTGCTCATAATTATCTTGAGAGAGGGATGGTGAAACTTTATGTTGCTTATTTTTAAAATTCATTACGTTAGTTTTAAAACAACGAATTCTCAAACTTTATGCGAATCTAGACTGCTGATAACTGGTGAAGAGATTCCTATGGTCAGATGTAGATCTAGAATATCTAACCTCGAAAGAGTCTATAATTTACATTCGTGAGTTCGATAGTGCAAATATACTAGTGTACAACTATATAAATTTGCTTAGAAATAACATGATAAGGACTTGTTGAAGTTATCCCTAAGGCTTTTCTTCTTGCATTAAAAAATTTATCTTACGGTTTGCTTGAAAACATGTGTACATTCATTAACCTAGTATAACTTCTATTTCATTATGATTTTTTAAATTTTCTTTGGTTAGGTAATAGATGAATTGTGGAAAAGGTAGATGCCAACGTTCCCTTAGAATACAACCTAATATTGTCTATGCTACTTCAGCAGGTGTACTTAACTAATATTGGTAGTTGCTTCCGAAGTTGAATGGGACCTATTAGTTTTATAAATTTTCAAAAACTTCACCTTTACGTTCTTCAAAATGGTTTTAAATTTGAAGAACAAATTTCCAATCATTTAGCAAATGCAATATTGAAATCCATTGCAAGCACCAACATAGACCCATCAAAGTCCATTATGAGCATGACATCCGACAAAAAAAAAAAAACTAAATCTGGATCCGTTTGACATCGGGTCGAATAAGACAAAAAAATTGCCTTTAGTGCTTGTCTTGGGATTAGTTTTTCCGATTGGTGATTAATGTTGTTGGTTGAGTAGTGCCATTATCACCTGATCAAGCTATGACATATTCAAATCAGCACAGCCTAGACGAATCAAATCCTAAAAAAAGAAAAGGAAATTGATCAAAAAAATCCAATTATTATGCCTATCCCCCATGACGCATAAATCTAAGCTTTGAATCAAGTTTTGATTTTGATAAACTTCAATAAAAAAAAAATAAATAAAATTCCTTCAAAAGAAATTTCTAATTCAAAGATTGCAAATCATAATTGTTTAATTGCATGTTAGGTCTTTTAAGATTAAAAGGACATCAGGGATTGTTGGAATGTTAGCCTTCAATGGGTGTTTATTTAAGGTAGGACCTTGGAGAACAAGAACTGAAGTGGCTTTGGGTGCTAATTGGCTTGAGCTCAGGACATTTAGAGAAGAATCACTAGTAGTGTTCGTGTTGTCTTGTTGGAAATTTCCATTTAGCATGCCATGAAAATCCTGAATTTCAATTCTTGTATATACATCTTCTTGACATATGGCATCTTGGGTCTAATCTAGTAGAAAAGAATATTGGAATACCGTAATGGCAAGTGTAATGCAGGAAGGAAGGAAATATCTTTATCTCCCTTTGTTAGAAAATATATACATATGTAATAATAAAGGAAACAAGATAGTAATTCTTAATAAATATGCATTGATGAAATAAAAAGGGTGTTACAAAATCACCTCTGGTCTATACCGAGGGGGCTTTTGTCACGCCCCAAAGGGTACCTTAAACGTAACAGTTCATCGCATACTAAATGATATTTAGGAATCACTACCAGTCATTCAAAAGTCTAGTATTAGATGCAAGGCGTTCCCTTACGATAATAGAATACTTACGTAATTGGAGATAGATAGTTTAATTTAATAGAAATAGCATCAAAATACAAGCCACAGATATTCAGGATCATTTACAAAAATTAAGGGGCATCCCCCGCAAAAGAATAATAAGTCAAGGTAATAGTTTTTCACATCAACTCGAGCGTTTAAGGTTTCCTATGGAAGTCTATGGATAAGCTAAACATAAACTTCTAAGGGAAACTCCTATTCTTGTTTTACCTGAGTTGGCCAATTCGTGGACCGTAACCATAGATATGGAAACTGAACAAAAAAAAAAACTGTGGGGTATAAGCTACGCTAGCTTAGTGAGCAAATACTTCCAAAATATACGTATCCAATAATTTCATACAATCAAGTTGATTTAAGTATCCATATGAAATGCAACAACAACATGGGCATATAAGACATATGATCAACCGGAAATCATATGTTGAATGGATTTACGCCCTCCATTCGAGGTTAGTAGATTAACGAATCATGCGGCATTACTTGAATTATTGTTCCATTTTATGACTCATGGGCAACCCTTAACTGTAACGTTTTATGACTCATGGGTAACCCATTTCTTCATACCGTTTATGGATCACGGGTAACTAACACATGATTAAATGCACCTTCCCCAATGTGAAGTGATTATGTCAATGTTACTTATTAATCCAAGTAATTATTAATACAATTTCATAGGTGACCAACCAATTCGCAAACAATCGTAATCATGGCATATGGATATTTATCAATTAATCACCCGGTTTCGATATACTTAGCACGTTTTCTCAATACATCAAGGAAGCATACATAATCCCATAATTTCCTATCATGCATTTCCATGTTTATCTCTGCCTATCATTTAGTGCAACTATGTATTACAAGCACAACAAGGAAACATAAATAAGAAGTATGACTAACTTAGCCATGGTCTCTAGTCTATATTCGTAATAATCCGGGGGAATAGAATCCTCCGATTTGAAATCACCTACCAAATGAGTATTTCAAGCCATAACTAATTCCAACTTATTAAATAAAAACTTTCAAGTTCATAATTTTTGTAGTTAGTAGAAATTCCAATTAACGGTCATAACTTAGTTATTTTAACTCGGAATTTCACAAATAAGCAGTCGATTTCTATATACTTCGAAAGATCTATCTAATTATAATGTTATTCTTAAGTTTTAAAAACTGTTAGGTCCCGAAAAGTTCGGATCAGATCTGGTCAATAGGTAAAAACCATGCTTCCGAAATTGTTTTGTGAAAATTTCATTGTTCCTACCATGTAAAATAAATGTACATGCAATATCAACAAATTATTATCATAAATACATGTCATGAGCTATCTATATGCATGTTCTTGATGATATTTGGTTAAATGAATTTTTAATTAAATTTCACTTTGAGAACACTTCAAGAATACTTGATTTAGGAAAACTAGTTTTGTTTCTTGAAAAATCATCTTTATTTTTACTAAAATAAGGCCTTGATGACTATATGCCTAATACCCTCATTATTTTAAGAAATTTCTTCATTTAAGAGTTGAAAAATAGGTGTTGAAATGGGGTCTTGCCTAATTACGAATTTTACAAGAATTGTCGGTGATGAAAATAGAGTTTGATTTATGTGTTGAAACTTTTCCTTTGTTTTATAAATATTTTTTGATAAAATCCATTTGTTCTTGTCACAATTAAATCCTTACTATATCTATTTCCAAAGGCTTCCATTTCTCAATTTAAATCCTCAATTTGGAGTTTGAAAATAGGTGTTTAAATATGGTTCCTTTCCAAATCCGAATTTTGTTAATTTGTTTTGAGATTATTTCTTGAGTAAAACTCATTTGATCATTCTAAAATTGGGTCTTAATTAATCCTATTACATAAGGCCTCTATTTTTTTAATAAAATTGTTGTTTTTGGGTTGGAAAATAGGTGTTTACTTATCAACTCTTCCTAGTTACGAATTTTATGTTCTTGTTGAAGTTGAGATAAAGTTCTAACTTAACTTTTATAAACTTTTCTTATTTTGACCATATCTCTTAGTAAAACTAGATTTAACTCAACAAAATCATGTCTTTATGATACCTATTTAATAAGTCCTTCATATCTTATATCAAATACTCATTTTGGAGTTGGAAAGCAGGGTTTTCAAAATAGGGATATTTTAAATCCGAATTTAAAAATTTGTTTTTCATGGAAACAAAAATAGATCTTGAGCTTTTGGCAGCATCCCAATTAATACCATCATACTATAAGCGCTTTGTTCACATAAGACAAATATTTATGGCATTTATATACTCGAAAAAAAATAGATCTATGATGTCATTCATGTTATGAATGCAAATGCATGATGAACATTATGAAGATGAGGTTAGTAGCAAGATATATTCAAAAAATATCAATATGAAAAATGCATAGCAATGATATAGCAAGAATATAGCAAAACAACTTAAATAATAAGATCCACAACATTGTGATGATATAAATATCATGTTCAAGTGTTTCCACATCCTTGCTTAAAGTTTATAGCGATTTTTGGTGGAATCACACATGTATGATCTTCCCATTACATGTTTTATTTGTGGTAGGGTCTAGATCTATTACCTATTGAGTGTTTGGAACAAGAAAACTTGAAGAAGTTTGTGTGTGTGTGTGTGTGTGTGTCTTAGAGAGGGAGGGGCATACAACACAAAAGGAAAGGAAGAGAGTTGAGAGAAAAATTCCAAGTTTGATTTGGTCAAAAAGGAAAAAAGGTGTAAAGTGAAAGGCAAAGGGTTCATATAGAAAATTGGATTAGGGTTTGTGTAATTAAATAAAAAAAGAAAATAAAACAAATTGAGAGAGATATAAAGAGGGTGGGGAGGTGTATGTGCCGGATCTGAGAGGGGAGGAGAGAGAGTTTTGTTTTCTGTAATATTTCAAATTTTAATGAAGTAATTTAAGCAATAAAATTGTATTAGAAAAGTAGCTGGTAAGGAATATGATGTAAGGATGTAAGAATAGAGTATGGTTGATTGTATTTGGTGGATAATGATGATTAGAAATCAAAAAGTGGATTAGACAATTAAATTATCAGTAGTAATGAAATTATGATAAAAAGGATTAAACTATAAGTTTTATAAACTAAAATTTTTTATAATTATATTTTTAAATTCCTTATTAAATTTCGGTTTTAATGAGTCTTTTAGAATATTTTTCTATTTTTAAGCACCGGGACCGGTTTTCGAAAATAGATCCCAATTGGGTTCAAAACAGATGAATTCTCTATAATATGATCTTTTTATGTTTTGGTATATTATTTAGGACTATATTCTAAAGCTAACTCATTTTTATTTTTCCAGGATTTTGTTCTCGGTATTATTGGACTTAGGGTTCCTAGGTTCCATACTAGCCTAGGGTATCTTTTTTAGGGTTTGGTTTCCAATTCCGATCTTCGAAACCGAGTTCGATTTGCTAAGAAAACAGGGGCTTATAGCTTTACCCCATACCCCCACTACCTCAGCGTACTAACATAATTTATTTTTTCCCTTGCAAAGGGGCAGTATGCTGTTACGTCACCACTTACTCTAGGCCTTTACATCACTTACATGACAACATATGCCCCATTTATCACTGTGCTTTTGAGCTTAATTTAATGTTTTTTATTTAATTATTAAGCATTATAAAGAAGAAGAAGAAGAAGAAGAAGAAGAAGAAGAAGAAGAGAAGAAGAAGAAGACAAGATGATCATCGTAAAGATGCAATATGAAATAATGTAAGGAAATGAATCTCTCAATAGTAGTTAAAAAAAAAAAGCTATTTTATGTTACTTCAATCCATAAAAAGGAAAGCATAGGACATATTGGTTTGCTTATATCCTAAATGCTATGTGGCAACAAACTTGTTTCATCGAATATTCTATGTTTAGCTCGAAAAAGACTGCTTCAGCTTATTTTAGTCCATCGTATTGATTTTTCAATGCAATAAATGATTTGAGGTCAAGTGTAACTTCTTATTAGCATTCTCGACAAATTTAAAGATGAGCTCCACTCAATGAAATGCACAACACCCCACTTTTATGAATTTGTTAAAGAAGCTTTTGGCTATGGGCAAAATAGAGAAGGTCATTTTGATAATTGGGCTTTTTTTAGCCTAATTTTATACCATGGACCGGTCTTTTAGGCTAGTGACAGGATTTAGAAGACTAAATCCAATAAGGATATTGTAGTGAGATTTGGCTTGAAAAGCTCGAAACATGGATCATTGCATTGGTTCATTCTACTTTTGGCCTCATTTGGTTTTCTCGTGTGTAAAGAAACTACAAAAATATCTTACTGGGTTAATTTTGGCTTTATTTGACTAAAATAAGTCTTAAGCCTTTTTATATTGAAAAATACTATTTTAAATAAATAATGAGCTTTTTTTATATTATAAAAGCCTTTAGGCTCCTTCCAATTCCATTTGTAAGTCTAACCCATTACTAAAGAAAAGAAGGCTTCAATCTCAGCCATCGGATTCTAAGGAACGATTTAAAAGCTAGCATCAGCTTCTAATATCTATAAATAAGAGGCTGCTCTTCTCATTCAAGTTAGATTCCACATTACTAAGGTCGAGAGCAATGTAACTCTACTAAAATATCTTCAAGAAAGATCAAAGCACCTATTCTATGAAGAATGAGTCAACAACGATCGAATCTATATGATTTGATCTTCTATCACACTTGTACACTTGAGAAATCGGATTTTCTTGTTCATCTCCTATGCCTCTGTCTGAGACATCTTATACTTGTCATCGGTTCAGGACTTCTCTCAGGTTGACCAGTCGTCGCACGTGATCGGCTAGCTGTAATAACCCCAACACACAACTTATATTTGATGAATTGATGTTAGTTACAGATAGGACTTAAAATAAAACTTGTAAGCTTAACAAATATGAACTCATCAGCCAAAATATATATATATATATAGATATATGGACTTATAGATTAAAACCTAAGTGAAATCATGCATGTTAGAACTAGGATTGAGATGATCTATAAAGTGAAAATATATGTATAAATGTTAGAAATGATGGCTCCAAGCTTATATGTTGAGTGTAAGATGTTAGATATTGAAAAATGATGCAAAACAAGTAGTAAAATAGGTTGAGTTTTTGAAGTATTAGAACAAAGAAAAGAGCACAAGGGGAACATGAGGGATTGCATTAAGTCGTGCTTCTTCTTTGATTTTCAAAAGAAATGAAAATTTAACACACAAGATGAAACATGGCTCAACCTATCCGGTCGTGCTTCTCTTTATTTTTTTTTTACAAATACATTTCTTGTCAGCCCCTAGATTTTTCAGTAATTTAGTAAACCCTAAGAACTGGAAGTCGAACAAGAAGTCAAACCGGAACCCTAAAGTCAACCTATTTCTATGTTTAGTCTAGTGAATGTAGATCCGACAATCCCGTGTTCTTAACCCTAAATATTGAAATTGAGATAATTATGGATAACAGTTCGTAATAATATAAAAGAGCTTAAAAATATCATATTCGTAAATTTTTAGTATATTTCGGATCCGAACAAGATCAATTTTCAAAAATTGTGCCCTGGTACACTGAACGATGAAAATATTTTGACAATACCATTAGACTCATAAAAATATAAGGTTTTCAAAAATATCAATTTTAGAATTTTTCGATAACTAATAATATCAGATATAGGCCGTTTACACGTATTTTCTTTACTATCGGTATTTTAATTGTCTAGTCTGCTATTCATTACTATTTCACTATCTCTACTTTTTCTTACAACTTTTTCTTACACTCTACCATACCTATTTCCTACATTTACTTTTCCTATAAAACCTTACGCACATCATATCTTACTTTTTAATTACTTTTCATTACAAAACAACAAATTTAATCAATTTCTCTCCCCTTTCCCATTGTTGCCATCCATACTCTCTCTCTCTCTCTTCACTCTCAATTTATTTTCTTTTTTAATTATTTTGATTATATCTAATTTTCACTCTAAAACTCTATAAATATCCCATTCCTCCTTCATTCTTTTCCACGCTTTCTTACCCTAACAAAACTCTTGCAAAATCACTTCTCAAATCCTCTCTCCACAAATTTCCTCTCAAGTACTCTCTTCTTCTCCATCTCCATAAACCAATCATTTCTCTTTAAGAGAATTCTAAACACACCATCACCTACCTTAGGTAAAAATTCTAAACCATATTCCTTTTCTTGTAATGTAACATTACATAGCCATAGTGTATGTTTTCTAAGACCATAATGTCAAGGAAGCAATAATATGTTTGTGTTTTGTTCTTGTTCATGTCTAAATTTCCATTATTATTATTATTATTATTATTATTATTATTATTATTATTGTTGTTATTGTTATTATTAATTGCTCTAATCTAACTTCTATATGATATTATGTATATCTATGTATATATATTTCTTAGAGCTTAAGTGCTCACTAATTTAACATCTTATTATTATGCTTTTCCTTTTCTTTGTTTTTCTTTTTCTTTTGGGACTAGCCTATTCTTAGTCCCGGAAAGCCTTGATAAAGCTAAGGCTCCAATACTTGACCGGGATACCTTGATGAAGCTAAGGTTTCCAATACTTGACCTTATTATTATGCTCTTATTTATTCTTATATATATATATATATATATATCTTATCTTATTATGTGATATTGTTATATTTCTTATATCTACATATTCATAATCAAGCATGAACATGTTGATATTGTCTCAACAAAAACAAAAGGAGTTATCTTAAATAAAGAAAAGTAAGAACTCTCTTTAAAAATAATTTTTTGTCACTTAAGACATGATTTTTCCACAAAAACTTAAAGTTTTATCTTAACAAGTCTTTTCCAAAACTTAGATAAGTTCATCACAAGTTTTTAGTAACAATAATACATGAGATTTCATCAAAGAATAAATAAAATAGAATTATCACGTTCTCTCTTTTCAAACCAATGAAATAAGAAAGTTTTTTTAAAACTTAATATTACTAATTCCTTGTTTAACAAAGTTTTTCTTAAACTTATTGGTAAAGTTTTCATCATTACTCTAAAGTACTAAGGTCTAGACAAGTTTTACAAAATCATCAAAGAATAACCTTTTAGAGATAAGTCTTACTTAGGAAATAAAATTAGTAAATAACTTAGAAGATCATTATTATTGTTTATCTAAAGTGGAACTAACTTTAGGAAAACTTTAGAACACATAAACATAACTACTTCAAGAAATTTTGGTCCCACCAAGAAATACTTAGGAAAAACTATATTTCCAACCACTAGAAATGAAGTTGTAGGAATATTAGAAAGAATAAAATTATTTTTAGGAGAAATTAATTTATTCTCAAAGATTAAGAAATAAAAATTAGAGTATTCATTCACAATAACTCAAAAAATTTATTCAATAAACTTCAGTAGATTTTTCAAGTCTTAGCTTTTTTTAAATTTTAAAACACATTGTTTTACAAAAATCATTATTGAAGCAACATCACTAAATTCATGTATACAATATGAGTCTATATATAGATATATATATATATATCAAAGGATTTTTCAACTATAAAAATCTATATTTTTGTACAAGAAATTTTTGGATGGAGAAAAGTTTGAAAAAAAATTGTGTTTTGAAAACTGGGATTTTCGTAACAGCTTTGTACCTCACCATTCTGAGGCTCAAATGTCTTTTTATGACAAAAATAACCTTAGAAATTGATAGATATTTTCGAGTAGGTAGAAAACGATATATAATATGCGAAATTCCAAGTTAAAATAAGCATGTTATGGCCATTTTAAGTTGAAATTTCCACTAATACGAATTTTGATGAACCTAATAAGACAGAGTTAGAAAATTTAATTAGATATTGGATGAAATACTCATTTCGGGTATTTCTTTTTATAGGTGTCGAGGACCAAGATCTTCTCTTTTTTGAGGATTACTTCGACTTATAAAAGATCGTCATGGCCGAGTGAGTCTTCGTTTACGTTTATATATTTGCGCCCGTGCTTGTAGAATAGAGCACTAGATGTTAGGAAAAAAAAATAAATTGATATGCATGCATGTTATCATGGGCGTTATGTGTGTGAATTGTTATGTGTAATCAATGAACGATAAATATATCGGAACCTGATTTGTGATTGTTATAATTGTCTCTATGTATATTACTGTATGTGCAAATATTGGTTGATCGTCTTAAATGAATCAATGTCGGATTGGAAATTCCTTTAAACTAAATTACTCATGCCTATCACTTAGAATATCATTTCACATTTTTGCTACTACTCTTCAGCATGGGACCGGAAAGGTAAGTTGCCTACCTACATCTTGAGGAATTAGGACATTCAGGGAATACAGGCTCAAGGTGTAGCTAAATCGGATCGATCTCTTTGGATAAGGAAAGCCTGAGGAATAGTAGTACTATTCATTGGAACCCCAAGACATGCGCAAGATTTCAAGGAGGTGATTGGGGCCCAGTTCAAATCATTCGCTAACCATTGATGGAGGGGTAAATCCATCCTATATACGAAACTTGATAGTCGTATGTATTGTTTGATCATATGGTTACTTGCATTTCATATGCTTGTTTAATGAACTTGTTTGAATGCTTGTTATGAGTATTTTTACATAAGGATTATCTCACTAAGCTAGTTATGCTTATTTCAATAGATTTTTGATGTTGTAGGATCGTTGTTTTGGACCCAAGACCACCCTATCCATCCGAGTAGAACTTATGCTTTTAGGAAGCTTTTGGTGGAATTCTGTTTTGAAGTCTTAGATTAGATTTCTTCTAAAATCTTCTAGCATTAGTTATTTGTCTTAAAAAGACTATGTTATTATGGAGACTTATCAGGGGAATGCCCCGTAGAAGTTGTAGAACTTTATATTTTGATGAATCATATTAAGTTATTATTTTGTATGTTCTGCTGCCATTATCTTAAAATGCATATCTCCATCGATCTCCTTTTGCTGTGAATGTACGCCTTGTATCAATATGAAAGCTTCTAAGTGACTAGGGTAGTCATTCTCAAGTTTTAATATTGTGTACGATGGGCTGTCACGTTTAGGGTACCCATTGGAGCGTCACGTTTCTAGGACAGCATGACTAAAGTACAACCTCCCTATCTTGTTGTGTTTCTCTTTTGTTAAGAACACGACTAGTACATGGCCTTACCTATCTCCTCATGCTCTTTTCTACTTCGTACCTGTATTATGCTTCAAGTGAAACATGACAAGAACATGATCCAATGTTTCTCAACATGTTTCTCTCTAACCTCAAAGTGCTTGCCTTTTTTATTAAACATGGGGAAAGCACGACCCCTTTTATCACGTCGTATTTCTCAAGTGTTTCCATTCAAAGAGAAGCATGATAGAAACACAGCTAAATATATCACGCCGTGCTTCTCTCTAATCTCCAAAACACGAACAAACGCGATGGAATCATGAGGGAATGTATCTTATCGTGTTTCTTCTTATGTATGTGGATAGGGTGAAACACGACCTGTAAATCTGACCGTGTTATTCATAAAAGTTTGAATAAAATAGTAATAAAATTAAAGGGAATAGAAAATATTAGTTAATATGATATGTTGTATAATTTATATAATTAAGAATGATTCAAGTGGATTGATAGGTTTAATGATTAATTTGAGTTAACATAATTTTTAAGTATAATATGAACTTAGTTAATAAATCCAGGTCCAACTTGACTTAATGAATTTTAATGAGTTAAAATGAATTAGACTGATTAAATTTAATCAACTTGACTTGGCTTATACTAATATGTTTTAGGATAAATCATAAATAATATGGGAATATGTTTTTCAAATATATACTTTCTTGGAAAATGAGTCTTTTTGAAAATATATGATATGATGATGTCTTTATAATAAAAGATTTATAAATAAAGAGAAAAGAAATACTTGATATATAATGGATAACTTTCCATATCTTGATGGGGCAATCTTTGCAGCCATGGAAGGGTTTCTACTTAGTATATGATCAAACCAAATTATAAAATAATTTTAATATCAATGAATAATTAATTTAATTTCTTATATGAGTTTAATTCTTGAACAGATATAGGTACCTGATTTATCTTCTGAGATGGTTTCTGAGTTTTTGTTTGGATTTCAAATATGAAAGGTATGTAGTAACGTGCTTATTGCTTGTTAAGATAAGTATTCCTAAAGAAATAAAACTTAAAGATGGCTTCATAATTAATGAGTGCTGCCTATGCTTGTATCGTTTAATTTCATCTAGGGAGAGACAACCTTGTCCAGAGTAAGATATGGTAGTTAAGCGCTTAGGCCACCTTTTGCCATGAGGCATGGCAAGGCAATTTATAAGTAGCTGAGCAGGTAGTTGTTAGGGCTAATAGTATTTGCATAACGTTTGCTTAGGCTTAGGGTTTAGTTCACATTTATGGGACTGGTTAAGCTAAACGATGTTATGGATTGAGATAAAGTAAAGTTGTGTAATGGTTATGAACCTTAGATGAGGCTATTTCTCTTTTTCTGTTAGATATAGGAGACATAAGTATCCAAGCAACTTGTATTAACCCTCTGAGTAGTTAGTGTTACTTAAGACTCCCAAATTTTCAATGCTTATATCAGAGTATGAGTGCTCTCATGTTGATTTGTTTTACTTTAATTTAAAGATAATAATGTGTTGTTATTGCACTGCATTTAGTTTAAGCTTGTGTGTCATCTTGTGTGTGCTTATGTTGCTGTTGTATTGGGCATCGACTCATTGTTGTTTTTCTCTCGAAGTTATGATGATGATGTTGATGATTAAATGATGATGATGGTGATGTTGATGATGATGACTGACTTAGGTATGGGCGATTCTGAAAGTTATGGAGGAGGAGTGAAGTGAAATAAGGTTGATGGATTATTTGTATTTGTTTTTATATTGTTTAAAGAACTGGATTTATCTTTTGAAATCTATTTTCTTTAAGGCCATGGTAGAGCCCACATGCTTTGTAAAAAGATTTGAGTTTTTTTGTACCATCTAGAAAGGTATGAGAGATACTTGATGGTATGGTTTTGTTTTAAAAGTTGATCTACTCGTGTAGGTAGAAGTTAGAAATGTTTTTTATAAAGCCTGTTTTCCTGTTAGAAATCCAATTGTATCTATAATCTAATTAAACAATTTTGGAATTTAAAACTTGTTAGCAATGTTCGACATTTTAAGGAAGCTCTTGCATGTAATACTTTAGGTATTAGACGTGGCTGGGAGATTAAGGATGTAAGTCGGTGGGTTTTATAGGGTACCCGACCCGCTCAACCCGATAAATATCTTATAGGGTTTAAGATGGGTTTTAGGATCAATAATAAAACCATATAGGGTTTTAGGATGAGTTTTGGGACGAGCATAAAACCCGTTGGGAAACCCAAACTCATTAAAATATGTAAATATATATATTATGCTTAGCCTTAGTCTCTGAAATTAATTAGCCGTACTCCATTAATTGTAAAGCTATATTTTTTTCTTTTTTATTAAATCAATTAGAAAAAGTAAAAAACTTTAGGGCAGTAGACCAATACTCTATGGTTTTCAAATTTAGTCTTAATCTTGGGTTACTCTCCTCAAATTCAAGCCTCTCACTCCTGTTGCTGCACTGTTTCGTTCAATGATTTTCTTCTCATGAAAATGGTTGGGATTTTATAAAGAGGATTACATGAGTAATGATAAGAGTTTTTTTCATGGCTTGTAAAGTGGGAACAAGTCGAAAAGAAAAAGATAAAAAAAAAACATTTATAATGATGTTTTTAAATATTCTAATGTGTAATGATTATAATTTTATATCAGGTTTCGAATTCGGGTACCTATAGGTTTGTCTAGTGGGCTTTGGGTTCATGGACAAAAACCCTATAGGGTTTGGACGGGTTTTGGGAATCTTATTTGGTATCGGGTTTGGGTTCGGGTTTTGGTATACTTGTCCTAAACCATCCCGATTGCATCCCCATGAGAGATTTAGCATGCATGAATATTAGACGTAGGCTATGTCGGGTCCTTACATGTTCTCTCTTATTGGGCCTCATTGGTTTCCTAGTCACGGTACACTTTACATGATATTCAATGTTTTTGAGAGACTTAAGAGTCAATCTTAGGCTTTAGTGTGGTATGGCAAAAACTGTCCCATCTAGATTATCCTTGGGGCATGACATGACCTAACTCAATGAACTATCCACTTGCAAAGTAAAGTTTCCAAGACTATAATTCCTAAAACTTTTTCAATATTTTACATAGTATAACACAAACTATAGTAAAAAAAAAAGTGAAAATGAAAACACTCAATTTTATTTTTTTATATAGTTTTTTAAAAATTAAAAAGGTGAAAAATTGAGGGAAATCATTGGTATGAGTGTCACGCCCTGAGGGTACCCTAGTAGCAGTAGACTAGTCTCACTTGAATACCGTTACTAGATTACCTTCAGAGAACAACAGGTTTTCAAAACAACAGGATCTTTTAGTTGCTTGATAAGAAATGAAAATATATAAAAGAAATAAACTGATAAATAACTTCTATCTTAATCATAAAATATTACAGAACTATTACAAACCAGATATCTTCCTGTAATACATAACAACTAAAGCACTAGATAATCTGTCTTAAGAAAACATAACCATTTTTCCCAAGTGTAGTCATAAACTTCCAGCTCCAAAGCTCTTACCGGAGCTATACTCCTGGAAGTGACTAACCATGGTCGTAAGGTAAACCTGAAAAGACTGTTGGAGTATGAGCGAAACCACATCTCAGTGAATAATCAAAGATATCATACATCACCCAAGTTATTAATAAACCATATGCAATGCTAGCACTCAACCATATGCATAGATACAAGCTTGGATGATCTAGAATCCAAACAGGAAAAAGATTTACGCTCTCTTTTTTAAGGGTTGAAAACCATTACTCGATGACCCACCTACCTAGGAGAGACTAAGTTTACAGGAGAATCAATGATTTTTCGTTTTAAGGTTATCACTTTGAATATAATCAATTAAACTGACCATCTCTGCATCCACCTTAGAAACTCCCTAAGTATTAATCATTTCAAAGCGATACTACGGGCGGCGTTCTTCGGTGCCACTTAGTTCCCGTAGAACCGACGGAACAAAGAAAGCCTTGGAAGAACTAACACATTAGAACAACCAAGCACTAACAGAGAACCGAAATATTAATACGTAGCATGCTGTCATCCTAATATATATGCAAGAATGCAGTTCGTGCAATAAATGATCCAATTATTTTATTAAGTCAATAATTCTTATTCAATTTCATAGTGATCATACATTATACACAATCATCATCATACTACTTCACAACATCAAATCATTGCATTATCACTTTTGTAAGGATATTTTAACAATCATACTATCAGATCATAACATACTTTCAACAAAATAATCGTTTGATTATCTTTGCATTACATATTCAACTACTACAAGCATAAACAGTACAACATGACTGAATTACTCACCTGCTCATACTGACTCAATCGTAATAATCGGCTGGAAGATCTTCTAGTGTTTCAAAGTCACCTATTAAGATTAATAAAGTATTCATCAATATAATATAGATTATAGCTAAATTCCTATATGTGACTAGTGTCCTAAACTTGATATTTATCAAATTTTGGTAGTAACTAATACAAATTTTATGTTATTCTATAACGAACCTAATATAGAAAATCATAGTGATTTATTATTACTTAGTATCGTCAGGTTTCTCCTAATTTATCTTGTATAATTATTTTGTTATTTTTAGAAGTCTCATTACTCAAAAAATTTAGCTTATTTCTATTTCCATTCTTACCTATTTTATCTATTTAAAACAAATATTTGACTATTTATAACTTTTATTAACACTAAATATTTTCTCTTAATCCTAAGGATTTAAGAATCATCAACTAATAATCACAATATTCTAAATATTTGTATTTGCTTATCTATCTAATAAATTCTATATTTATATATATAATAAGTATTCAGTAGGTTTATTGCATATATATATATATGTATTCTATTTGTTTTAAAACTAGCTTTCGTTGAAGAAAAATAGGTGTACGCTGGCTCAAGGCCGCCGGCTTTGAAACCCAGGTGCCGGTGTTCACTTAGTTTTGCAAAATATTTCAAATTGGTTGCACCGACTTTAAAGCTGTCGGCTTTCAACGTACGCCAGTCCTACGCCGTTGCGTAGATTCCCAAATAGCCGGCTTCTACTCATCTTTACGTGAAAATAAATTTTACGTAGCTTCTGTTCAGTGAAAGCGTCCCTACACCATCGCCCATCCATGTAAGCCGTCGGCATTGAGCGACCACACTGTCGGCTTTTAGACAGTGTTGGCGCTGTTCATCATCTTCCTCGATGATCCGATTCATATTTGTTAAATTTTCCATGTTAAAAACTTTCTTAAACTATTCCTAAGTGTTTCTATATCTTATATATAGTCATACAAAACTCTTAACACTTCTATATACATATAACTTTAGATCTCGATCTTATGGAAATAAAACTAGGTTTCAAATTTTACCTTAGTTGAGCTTGTCCGATGAAACTCAAAGCTTGTAGTTGTGTTTATTACGTTCTTATGATTAACAGAAGTCATTCCTAATGCTTAGAATTGAAAGGAAATCATTCGAACTTCATCAACTTACCTTTGAACTCGTATTCAAGGGTTTTTCGTATTGTTTTTCTCTTGAATCATATTTGGATGTTTTGATCTGTTGTTTTCTGTTTTCAGTTTGTTTTGGTAGCTATGTAGGAGTGCATTTTTCTGGAAAGTTTGGAAATTAATGAGGTTGTTTGTTTCTTCATAATGAGTTTTAAACATATATCTAGAAGAAGGAGAAAGAAGAGGTTACGGCTGCATTTCCTTCCGAATTTGATACGAATTTTCTCCTCATTTAGCTATACTTATTCTGTTGTTTTCATTGCAATTAATGAATAGTTGAGTTGGCAAATAATGATTGGTGTAGAGGTTGCTTTTGTTGAAAATTTTGGGTGAATTATTGTTGAACTCCGGCTCCCCTTCTTCCCATAGCTTTCCAAGCCAAATTTCCACCGAAAACATATATATATATATAATTATATATTTACTAATTATTTAATTGAGTTTTAGGATAATTTAGCAAGTTATACGGGTACAAATTAGCTAATATTTGAGAGTTTTTGTACAAAAATATGTTTATAGGAGTATACCAAATACTTAGATTATCAAATAATACAATTTCAAGTTTTATATATACGTGATTAATTATTTGTTTAATTTTATCTCCCGTAATTAAATTTTTTTGAGCTTATTAGGTTAATTTTTATTTTAGGCTCCAATAGCTTAAGAAAACTTGAATTAGAACAATAGCGTGGTTCGATCATTTATTTGAAATTCAGATCTTGAGTTATTCATCAGTTTATGTGTTCGTTGTGTATTTATAATCCTAACAGTTTGTCTTTATGTTATCGTTTTCTGTCTATAAGCGTAGTTACTTGATTTCTTGGTATCGCACTTGATATGGAGGCTAAACTATATATATATCTTTAGTTTTGATATCCGTCATGAAATCTTATTAGTAGCGTTTAATTTTAGCTAGGAATCTTGAATTTAGGGTTTAAATTCAAATCTAAGTTCATTACTACTCGTTGTTCTAATATCGAATTATTACCGAGTTCAAAAACAATCATTTAATTTCTATTCGTATTTTTTTATTTAAACCTATTTGTATATCAGGTTTCGGGTATCAACTAGGGTTAAAGAAATCCCGTTTTTGGTATCAACTAGGGTTAAAGAAATTCTTTATTCAATTTCTAAATTCTTTATTTTACCAAATTCTAGGTATTGATCTATTCTTAGGCTTTTATTGGAATCTAAATCTATTAACTAGTTCATACATTCTACTTTAGAGTCGTGTACTAATGTAGAAAATTTCCGGGGTTTACAATGAGCGTTGAAAATATCAACCATATCAAAACCTCCTGTCCACCAAAGTGTTAATTTAACAATCACGGCAACATAGAAGAATGTCATTTATGCAACAATTGCAAGAGAAAGTGAAGAAAAAAATTCCATTTTATGTGTCCGAAAAATGCATGAACAAAAAAAGAGGATATGAGAAAAATCAAAACGAGATTCAGATTAAGACTATATATCAAACAAGTAAACGGAATCCCACCATGCTATGACGTAACACCAACCCAAGATAAAGACAATTCTCTATTTTTGCAAAAGCTAACAAAAATCATCACTGCCTTGTTCTCTTTGTTTTACCCCATTGGCCCAAAGTGATGACAATGGTTTAAAACCAGTGTAGCGAAAATAAGACAACAACGACGACATAGTAATAAATGCGAGAAGATGATAGATCTCAAACAAGAGAGAGAGCGAAAGTGAATGTGGCAGATGAGAGAGAGAGTCCTTTTGCACGAATGGATGCAGCACAGTAACAGGTGGGGGCAATGTAATTTTTTTTTTTTAAATTTTATCATATATTATGTCAGGTTATTTTTTCCATTGGGTAATATATATATATGAATCAAAACCTTTAGGTTTTAAAATAATGCCCAAAACCTAGCCCTAAATTTATAAGGTTTTTAGTGGATTAGATACTTATAACGACCCATCCGATTGTATCTCTAGAGAAATGAGTTTAGCTAACAGTTAAAAAAAATGAAATCTAATAAAACATAAACAAATATAAATGAAAAATAATGCAAAAATGAAAAAAGTAAAAAAATTTAAATGTTAATAGTATCTTCTATATAAATAGAAATTAATTACTATCTATTTACAATATTTAATATATTATTAATGACCCACTAAATAAATATAATTTAAAAACATATCTATTTGCTTCATATAAACTACCATCAAAAGAACAATCTCAATTCTAAATGGTGTGAGACTTATTTTTCTTCGTAACCTCTAAAAGAGGATTACTCTATGCACAAACACATCCCACTTAAGTTGATATATTAACAATGTGGGATTAGAATAATCTCTTTTAGATGTTACAAAAGAAAAAAAAAACGTCTTGCATTGTTTAGAACTGGGATTATTTTTTTGGTGACACTTGTATCAACGTTTTTAGTCCTTAAAGTTTAAACGTTTTTCTATTTGAGTCGTAAACCTTTTTTTTCCTCTTATTTCGATTTTCAAAATTTGAAAAAGCTTACAAACAAGTCCTTTTATCAACATCATTACTTTTTCTATTAAGAAATGACAAGTGGCACAACCTAATTGGTCAAAAAATCAAATAAAAATAGATAATTATAATTAAATTAACTAAAAGAAAAAATTATTTGACCAAATAAGTTGAGGCAAAAAAATGAAATCTATAGATTGAAGTGCGAAAGCTAAAAAGGATGAAGGTAAAAAATATGATAGTAACACCCAATGATTAAAATCGTGTGTAAAAAATCAATCAACAGGGATACACTACAATAAGATGCAAATTTTTTATCAAGCCCAAAACCTTAATCGAAAAAAATAGAGTAGCATCACCAAACACACAAATTGGGTCTATCACAATATACAAAATAGGAGGGGGATGAAAAGGAGGTAGGAGGTTGAATCAACGAGGGAAAACCCGATGCTTTTCACAACTGACCACAAAAATCGATGGATTCAAAGAGTCCATAGGTAGGCCATTTGGCTTTAATAGTATAAATATAATATTACCTAAGAAAAAGAGAAGAGGTGTATTGGCTTATGATAATAAAAATGAATAATTATAAATATAAATAAAAATATGGATTTTAAAATGTTATATTATTTTAGTTAATTTATTTATAATTATTTATTTTAATTTATTTTTTGACCAATTAAGCTGTGCACTTGTCATTTCTTAACGGAAAAACTAATGGTGCTAATAAAAGGATTTGTTTGTAAGCTTTTACGAACGTTGAGGATTAAAATAGAAAGAAAAATTTAAGACTTTAATAGAAAAACGTTCAAATATTAAGGAAAACCATATTTTTCCCTAAAACGAACGGACATATATTTAAATTATATTTATTTAATATGTTATTATTAATAACATGTTATACCCTAAAATTTTTTGAAGGCAATTACCACCACGTGTAATACCCTAAGTATTACACACACATGCTTCCTCAAAAAGGTATGTTTATTGTGAACATTTGCTATTTAATTTTAAATTATCAAATCCTATAATTAGATTCTTCAAACAACTAGATATAGAACTTACAAAATAAACTTTACAAAGACATTTCACACTCTACTCTCATGAGTAGATCAACATTTTACAAAAATAACATCATATACTACTTACTCTTGAGTAGTTAAAGCTTTAAAACAAACTCATACTATCAGGTATCTCTTATATCTTTTTTAAAAACTTCTTTTACAAAACATGAGCCTCATCAAGCCCCTTAAAAAATATTACAACTTGGAATATAAATCTAGTCCTTTATACAAGAATAAAACAAATAAAATAAAATATACGACCCTAACCCACTTTACTCATCCAACATTGCCCAAGACTCAAGCCAAACATCACCATCATCAACACATTAACAACTCATCAACAATAATAACTCCATCATCATCATCCTCAGCACAATACCTAGAAAAACAATAACAACAACAATAATGAGCCGAAGCCTACTACACAGTAACACAGATACACGTAGAATGACACACAAGTCTAGCTAAATGCAATGCAACAAACAATAAGTTATTGTCTTTCATTTAAAGTAAATCAAGCATCACGGGAGCACTCATACTCGGAATAATCCACTAGGGATTTGGATCCTGAGTAATGATACGACGCTTAGTGTGTTCATATAAGCAGCTCGAATACCTATATCTCTTAGATGATATAATTGATAAAGAATAGAAGCCTCATCTAGGGTTTACAACCATTATATATACTCTACTCATCTCAGTTCATAATATAAAAAGGCTTAATCGATCCCATAAATGTGAGCCTCAATATATTACTTCTCACTAATCAAGATAGACATTACATCGATACCATTTGTCTCCTTGGCTACCTACCAAGCTATCTATAAATGTCATTGCATCATGATGGGGTGGTCTAAGCGTCTAAACTACCATGTCCGCTCGAACAAGATTGCAGCTTCCCAAATTGGATTCAACGGTACAAGCACAACCATCACTCATCAATATTAAGCCGAATTTAAGTTTTAGTTCATTTTTAAGATACCTATCATAATAATCACCACACAAGTTACTGTGTACCTTTTATATGAAATCCATATAGAGACTTAAAGTGTGTTTCAAAATCCATCTCAAAAAATAAATCAGGTATCCATGTCTATAATTTAAGAATTAAACTCATATAAGAAATTATGCTCATTATCTACTTATATCAAACTTTTATTAAATTCATATTTGATCAGACACTAAATAGGAACCCTGCTATGGCTGTCACGCCCAAAAGGGTACCCTAAACGCGACAACCTGCCACACTCGATATTAAGGCTTAAGTATGTCAACCTTAGTCATCCCAAGAGTCTCGATATTGAGTGTATGGCGTGCCTTCGCTATTGTAGTGGACCAAACTTTGGATCATGTCATTTAAGCAGTTATAAACAATAGCAATTAAGGGAATAAATCATAACAATATAACCAAGGTTCATAAAAACTATTAAGGAGTCTTTGCAACATTAAGGAGCATTCCCCTATTAAAGATAACTAAGACTAATAAAGAGTCTATCATAATACAATTTTACACTTATGAATCTTCTCCTGAATCCATATCTACCTCCAGCTTACACTCTTATCCATAAGATCTTAGCTAGAAGGCATTACCTGGGTAAAATAACCTCTCGGTTCCAACCAAAGGTACAAGAGCTGCAAAAGATATCTAAGAGAGTATGAGCTACTAGCTTAGTGAGATTTATTTTCACAAATAAACACTCAACATCTAAAAATCAAAACAAGATTATTTAAGCAACCATATGAAATGCACAAGCACGGGGGCAAACAATATATATGATTTTCTGGAATCATATGTTTGAAGGATTTACCCCTCTATTCGGTGGTTAAGTATTCCGAACCGCAAGGGCCACCATTGTATAGCATAACTCCATGATCGTTCTTGTCCATTATCTTTCCAAAAGAAAATAACATAATCCAACTTATTTGTACTTTATTTCCGAGCCACTACATAGCTACCAAATATGTTTTATTTGGATGTTTTCTTATCGCTAGTTGATTTAGACGATGCCTCATCGCTTTATAGAAATTATAGACATTATGAATCTCCTTACTAAGCCTTTGTTCCACCAAAGGTATAGTAATAAATGCAATGAACTCACTCGATGACATGCTTGAACTATTTTAGTTAAGTGCTCATGGCATAATTAAATATTTTATGGGTGATCATAGAATTGTAGACAATCAATCTTATAATAGATTAAACATTCATTATAAACAATTCATGCCTCGATATGCTTAATCGTAATTTCAACCAATTATGTAGAGCACATGCATTTTTCATTTATCTTTTCCTTAATTCTAATGCTACTACTTTACAAGCAAAATAATAAGTGCAAATATGTAAGAAATAAACTCACTCGGCTATTTGTGTAGATACTTCTAGTCAAGGAAATCCTCGGGATACGGGAACTTGGTTTCCTCATCACCAAAACAAGAGAAATACCCAAAATGAGTATTTCTTGGAAGTTCCACTTAAACTTGTAATTCTATTGTTACTAAGTTTGTCAAAATTCGTATAGAGGGAAGTTCCAACTTAAAATGGCCATAACTTATTCATTTTAACTCGGAATTTCACATATAATATACGATTTCTACTTACTTAAAAAGATCTATCAATTTATAAGGTTATTTTATACATCAAAGATCATTTGGCTTCCCAAAAGCCTCGGTATAGAACTAAAACGAGAAATTCCAGTTTTTGCAAAACAATTTTCAAACTCAATTTTTTTTTTCAAAAATCCCTTTGGCAAATATATATATATATATATAGTTGATAAATTTGAGTATTTATATAGACTCATATTATATTAAAGATTCTAATAGTATTGTCTCAATGATTATTTTTCGTAAAACAATTTATTTTAAATGTGTTAAAACTTAACAAATTTCTTTCTAAGTGTTTTGGAGAATCTTTTTAATTTCTTAGGTTATTGTACACAAATATATTCTTATTTTTTTTTCTAATTTCTTTCTCAAAACAATTAAATTTCCTTTTTAACTTTTAATCTCTTACAAAATTTGCTTTTGTGGCAAAAATTAAGTTTCCAAAGTTTCTATCAAGTTATGGATAGCCCATGGTGATTTTTATCTTGTATATATTTCCTTTTTAAAGAAAAATGATTTTGTTAAACAAATCTTTTTATCTTTATATTCTCATCTTCTAACTTCTTTGAAATAATTTTTATTTCTAAAACTTAGTTCCTTAAGTTTTCTATCAATTTTTCTTGGAAAGAATTTATTCTTTTTAAGTTCTTGATAAAATTCGTTGTTTTTGAAATCATCATTCTTATATTTTTATTTATTTTGAAAATGAGTTTATTATTTATATACTTGGATATCATTTATTTTATATGTGGGTTTATAGATTAGAGGGTTGATTTCTATCTTAACTTTGAAAACTAGTTTTATTTTTTGTTGTTATTATGGAGTTAGTTTAAATCCTACAAATAAACTTTTATGAAAAATTTGTTTACCAAGAAAACATTTATGCTAAGTTTTGATAAACTTTATGTGGTCTACTATTAAAGAAAAAATTCATTTGTTTGTTAATTTCTTTTATGAAATCATCTTCATTGTTATTTAAGAAAAATCTCTGTGAGTTTGACAAGAAATTGTAAAAATGATTTTCCTATAGGTTTGCTAATAAAATCTTGATTTAGACATAAAGTTATATATTAAGAGAATTTAGTTCCATTTTCCTTTATTAAAGAAATATCTATTTTAAATTTTTGTTGAGATAAGATCATTATGATAATGCATGTTCATGAGCACATAATATGAAAAAATGATGAAAATATATAAGATAAGAAGCAAGATAATATTAATAAGCAATATAGCAATAATAAGCAAGATAATATATCAAGGATTGAGAACCTTAGCTTCATCGATGTAATCCAGTCAAGCATTGGGAGCCTTAGCTTCATCAAGACAACCCGATCAAGTATTGGGAGCCTTAGCTTCATCAAGATATCCCGGGACTAAGTCCCAAAAAGAAAAAGAAAAAGAAAAAGAAAGAAAAGGAAAAAGCAATAATAGCAAGTTAGCGTAAATTAGTGAGCATTAGGCTCTAAAAATATATAAATATATATATACATAAACTTAATAATATATATATATAGTTAGATTAGAGCATAATAACAACAATAATATCATTAGTAACAACATATATAGAAGCATAATAATAAGATAATAAATAGGAATTTCATATGCAAGAGCAAAACATGAACATGCTGTTGCTTTTACTGCTCATGTGAGTTTCAAAACAAAACTATGGTCATGCTAAGTTACATGACATGGTTAAAATGAATGGTTGGAAAGAAGTTTACCTAAAGTGTTTCGTAGTAGGAAGAAGGTAATGAATGTATGCTTATGTAGTTGATGGTATGTGGTAGATGGTTTATGTATAGAGAGGGATTTTGTGGGTGTTTGGTGAAAGAGTGTTTTGGTAGAGAAGAATTTCGTGGAGAGATTTTGAGAGAGTTTTATTATATGAATTGAAGGTGTGAAAGAAGTGAAGGGAAATGGGGTATTTATAGGATTTTTGGAGTGAAAATTAGATGTAATAAAATAAATTGAAAAAGAAAAATAAATAAAGAGGGAGAAGGGAAAGTGGCACTGGTTTGGAGGGAAAAGAGAGAGAGAGAGTTGATTTGTTCGTATTTTGTATGAAAATAATTAATATGTAAGATATTATTTGATATAAGATGTATTGGAAAGATAAAAAGTAAGAAAATAAATATAGAGATAGTAAGAAAAAATAGAGATAGATGAATAGTAAATAAGATTAATAAGTTACCGGTAGTAAAGAAAATACGCATGTAAATGCAATATCTGTAATTTTTAGTTACCGAAAAATACAAAATTGATATTTTTGGATTTCTCATATCATTTTGAGCCTAATGGTATAAACGGAATATTTTTACCGTCCGACGCTCTCAGACACGGTTTTCGAAAACTGATATCTTTCGGATCCGAAAGACATTAGAAATCAACGTATTTGATATTTTTATACTTTCCTATATAATTACGAACCATTATAAGCCATTAACTTAATTTGTTTTCTAGGATTTAAGAACACGAGATTGCCGAATCTAAAATCTTGGGTTTAGCATAGGTTTTTGTTAACTAGGGTTTCCGGTTGACTTCTGGTTCCACGGTTTGAACTTAGAAATCATCGAAAAATCTAAGAGTTTACAATGGTTGCGAAGATCATCCCGCCAAAATATGAACAGTTCCCCTTTGACTGTCAAAGTATTTATTTTTACTTTGTTTATAGTCTCTTATTACAAAAGCATCAACAAAGTATTCATATACCAAAAACATTCATTTCCTAAGTAAACACACATTTGAAACAACATATTCCCCCATGTTACATTAAGGTTTATACTAACTTATTATTCTAAAACAATTATTAACTATTAAACCCATTTTAACTTAATCTTAACCAAATTGATTAAAGTTAATCAATTAATCTAATCACTAAGTCACTTTGATTAGACTTAATAAATCTAATTCATTTTATCTTACCAAAGTCTATTTAGTCAAGTTAAACTAAGATTGATTAACTAAGTTCATTTTATATCTTAGATTTATATTAACTTAATCTTAGCAAAGTTGAATAAACTTAATCAATATAATTCATTTTAGTTCATTCAAGTCCATTTAGTCAAGTTGAACCTAGGTTTATTTGCTAAGTTCATTCTATACTTAACTACACACATTTAACTAGCAAACACAAGTTTTTAACTTTGTTTCAAAAATAGCATATGGAATAAACCAAAATTTAGGCCTTGATACTTTTAGAATTTGCAAGAAAATAAAACAAGAAAACTGTAGATCTCTTTTTAATCTTTCCAAAACATTTTAAATCACCTCAATCCGAGTTAAAATGAAAAAGTTATGATCAATTACAAAACAAGGTTGTTGTAGGGGAATATACATGACTCGTGTACATCAGTAGTGTATATCCATGTGTTAAAGAATTTTGCCTACTGTGAAGTCACGAGTGGATATACACGACCCACGCAGAGGGTAGTGTATATTTATAGGACTCGTGTAAGGGGTATTGTATGACTGGAACTTTTCATTCCAAGCTTCTGACAAGTCAGGATCCCCCTATACGACCCGTGTAGCCCCTATTTCACTTGTATGGAATTCTTTCCCCTCTTTTAAATCTTTTTATCAATTTTTACACATCCAACATCAAAAAAAGCAACATAAAAACTACATATAATCCATGTTCACCTCTTCTATACTCATTCTACAACATTACACACTTTCAAACCACTCTATCAAACCATATCCACTATTCATCATCTTTCTCACTGTCACGCCCCATAGAATACCCTAAATGTAACAATCTGTTGCATGCTATATAAGACTTAAAAATTACTACCACAATCATTTCAAAGTCTTGTACAGATGCAAGGCGTACTTTTACGATAATAGAATATATGAACCAATCGAGATAAATAGTGTAATTTAACATACTATAAGCATCAGAATATAAACCATGAGTCCACATAGTTAATTACAAAAGTTCTAGGGGCATTCCCTGCAAAAGAATATTAACCTTAAAAGTGGTATTTTACAGTCATCCGGTAAATATTAGGGTTTCCTATGGAAGTCTATACAAAATCGAACACAAACTTTTAATGCAAACTCCTAATTCCTGTACCTACTCGGTAGGATACCTCGACCTTAGCCATATATATGAAAACTGCAATAGGAAAAAGCTGTGGGGGCGTAAGCTACACTAGCTTAGTGAGTGAATACTTCCATAAAGACATTTATAACAAATCATTCAATCAAGTTATTTATTCAACCGTAGGAATGCATCAACAACGTGAGCAAACAAGACATATGATCAGTCAGAAATCATATGTAAATGGATTTACGCCCTCCATTTGGGATTAGTAGATCAACGAATACTGCGGTACTACCGTTGAATTAATATGCCATTTACAAACAAGACATATGATCAACCAACTCATTTATGTCGTTTATGAATCATGATCAACCAACTTTTAGCCGGTTACGATCACGGGTAACCAACATATGCTAATGCTCCATCCCTATCGTGAAGTGATTATGTGTATATTAATTTATCATTTTGAATAATTATTAATACCAATTTTTAGGTGATCAACCAATCTCGCAGACAATCAATCCTATAATATCTTAAACAAGCATAAGTTAATCACCCGGTTCCGATATTCATAACACAATTTCTCAACTCATCAGCAAGCATACATAATCCCCCATAATTTCCATAATGCAAATCCATTTTTATCTTTTGCCTCATAATCTAGTGTAACTATTCACTACAAACACAATCAAGAAATGAAATTAGAAGTAATACTCACTTGGCCATTAGTCGCCGGTCTCTTAGTAATAATAGTCCTGTGGTAACGAATCCGGATCCAAGTCACCTAAATAAAAGAAATACCCAAATGAGTACTTCAACTCATATCTAATCCATTTTATTTCATAAAAACTATTAAGTTCGTAATTCTCGTCATTAATGGAAATTCAAACTTAAAACAGCCATAACTTAGTCATTTTAACTCGGAATTTCGCAAATTATGTACCGATTCCTATTTACTTAGAAAGATCTATCTAATTATAATACAATATCTCAATTTTGAAAAATTTTAAGCCTCAAAAAGTTCAGATCAATTCTGTTCAGTAGCCAAACATCCATTTTCGAAATTGTTTTGTAAAGAGTTATGATGTTTCTACTACCCATGCCAAATATGCATGTAATATCAACAAGTTACTATCATGAATGGTATGTCATGAGCTCCCTATAAGTATGCTCTTGATGATATTCTATTAGAAGAATATTTTTAGAAGCTTCTACTTTACAAGATGTCATGAAAACCTAACTTAACAAGACTAGTTTTGTGTTCTTGACAAATCACACTTGTTTTAGAGATTTTCCTTAATAAATTTATTTATTCTTGCTAAAATTAAGTCTTTAGTATATCTATTCTTTAAGGTCTTCATTTTTCAACAAAAATCCTCATTTTACACTTTGTAAACGAGTGTTTAAACATGGGCCATTCCTAAATCCGAATTTTGTAAAAATGATTTTTGAGGTGATTTTTTTAAGAAAACTAATTTGATATTTAAAAAATTAAGGCTTCACTATTCATATCCCCTAAGGACTTCATTTTCTTAATAGAACTTCCGTTTTGAGTTTGAAAAATAGGTGTTTACATACCCTCTTTCCTTAGTTACAAATTTCATGTAATTATAAGTTCGTTTGAGCTAATTGAAGAAGTTGAGGAAGGAGTTGAAAGTTATGTGGGAAGTACGGAAGAAGATAAGGAAAGGACCAACATTGACGACATCCCCATCATTAATGAGTTCTCTAATGTTTTTCCGAAAGAACTGCTTGGGTTACCTCCAAAACGAGAGATCGATTTGATGCAAAAAACGGAACCCATATCTAAGGCACCATACCGAATGGCACCCATTGAGCTCAAAAAACTTAAAAAGCAATTACAAGAATTGCTTGACCAAAGATTCATTAGGCCAATTGTCTCGCCTTGGGGAGCTCCGGTATTATTCGTAAAGAAGAAGGATGGATCGATGAGGTTGTATATCGATTACCGAGAACTCAATAAGGTCACCATAAGAATAAGTATCCATTGCCAAGGATTGACGATCTCTTTGACCAACTACAAGGAGAAAGTGTGTTCTCACGCACTGATTTGCGATCAGGATACCACCAGCTAAGGATTAATCAAAAACCACTTTCAGAACTCGGTATGGACACTATGAGTTCATGGTTATGCCATTTGGATTGACTAATGCACCAGCTACTTTCATGGACTTGATGAATCAGGTGTATAAGCACTCTTGGATAAATGCGTGATTGTCTTCATTGATGATATTTTGGTCTATTCTAAAACACGGGAGCAACACAAAGAACATCTAAGAATGGCATTACAGACCTTAAGGGGCACAAGTTATATGCCAAATTATCCAAGTATGACTTTTGGTTGGACCAAATATCTTTTCTAGGACATGTTATCTCACGGAAAGGAATATCAGTAGATCCTGAAAAGATTAAGGCCGTAATGGAGTAGAAACAACCAAGAATGGTGACTGCGATTAGAAGTTTCCTTGGATTAGCTGGGTATTATAGGAAGTTCGTGCAATATTTCTCAAAAATAGCCAAGCCACTAACTCAGTTGACCTAGAAGAATGAAAAGTTTATTTGGAATGAGAAGAGAAAACAAAGCTTCTAGGAGTTAAAGCGACGATTGGCATCTGCTCCAATCTTAACCTTACCTAATCCTGAAAAGCCATATGCCATCCATAGTGATGCGTCAAGGAATGGCTTGGGATGCGTGCTTATGCAATAAGGGAAAGTAATTGCTTATGCTTCACGACAGTTAAGGCCGCATGAACAAAGTTACCCAACACATGATCTTGAGTTAGCCACAGTTGTCTTTGCTCTCAAGTTTTCGAGGCACTACCTATATGGACAAAGATGTGAGATTTATACGAACCATAAGAGCCTCAAGTATTTATTTACACAAAAGGAATTGAATATGAGGCAAAGAAGATGGTTGGAGTTGATCAAAGATTATGATCTCGGGATAAATTATTGCCCTGGAAGAGTGAATGCGGTAACAGACGCTTTGAGTCGGAAGAACCACGGAGAAGTTGCAGCCATGCTCACAACCTAAAAAGAACTTATAAAGGAATTCGAGAGATTGAGCATTGAATTTGTAGGACAAAGCGTGGAAGTAGAAATTTCCCATTTGGTAATGGAGCCGACTCTGATAGACAGAATCAAGGAATCTTGGCGATAAGATGAAGTTATACAAAAGTTGAAACATGAGATACAAGGGGGCAAGTATGATGATTTTGAGATAGATGAGGAGGATATAGTGAGAATGAAGGGAAGATTATGTGTATCGGATGATGAGGAGATGAAAAAGGAAATTATGAATGAGGCGCATAACTCAGGATATACCATGTACCCTGGTGGTACCAAGACCTTAAAAGTCGCTTTTGATGGAATGGTACGAAAAAGGACGTAGCTGAATTCGTAACAAAGTGTCCCACATGCCAACAAGTAAAGTTTGAACACCAAAGGCCAGGAGGACTTTTGAAACCATTGACCATAGCAGAATGGAAATGGGACCAAATCACAATGGATTTCGTATGTGGATTGCCCCGAACTTCAGCTGGATATGATGCCATATGGGTGATAGTGGATCGACTTACTAAGTCAGCACACTTCATCCCCATCAACACGAACTAATCGATGGAGAAGTTAGCTCAACTATATGTAAAGGAGATTGTGAGACTACATGGAGTTCCAGCAGGAATTGGATAGGATCGAGATCCCCGATTCGTGTCAAAATTCTGGATGAGTCTTTAGAAGTGTATGAGAACTAAGTTACATTTCAGTACAGCTTATCACCCACAAACTGATGGATAATCAGAGCGAACTATCCAGACCTTGGAAGATATGTTGAGAGCTTGTGTTATGGAATTCAAGGGAAGCTAAGAAGCACATTTACCTCTGGTAGAGTTTGCTTACAATAATAGCTATCATTCAACAATTAAGATGCCGCTGTATGAAGCTTTGTATGGAAGAAGGTGTAGATCACCTCTATTTTGGGACGATGTGGAAAAGCTAACAATTGGACTAGATCTCATCCAAGATGCCTCAAATAAAGTCAAGATTATTCAATAAAGGATGAAAGAGGCCCAGGATAGACAGAAAAGTTGGGCAGATAAAAAACGTCGAATCCTTGAGTTTGACGTTGGCTATCATGTGAACCTAAAAGTGAATCCGATAAAGAGTATTCATCGTGTACAGGCTCGAGGAAAGCTAAGCCTAAGATATATCGGACCTTTCGAGATCCTCGAACGAGTAGGAGATCTGGCTTATCGTTTGGCGTTACCACTGAACCTATCGGAAGTACATAATGTCTTCCATGTCTTAGTATTAAGAAAGCATACCCCCAACCCTAATCGGGTTGTAGAGCTTGAACCAGTAAGGCTGAAAGAGAACTTGACTTATGAGGAACAACCAGTTCAAATTCTGGATCAAAAGGTTCAAAAGTTAAGAAATAAGGAAATCTGATATGTCAAGGTGTTACGGAGAAATCATTCGCAAGAAGATGCTACTTGCGAAGCCAAAGATGAGATCCGAAAGAAATATCCAAATCTCTTTGAAGATTCAAGTACAAATTTCAATTTTTGAGGACAAAACTTTTCTTTAAGCAGGGTAGGTTGTAAACCCCTAAAATTTTTGGTTAATTTTAAGTTGATCTTAGGATTAAAAGTCAAACGAAACTCTAAAGGTCAACAAAAGTCTAGTACAAACCTTAGATTTTAGATCCGGCATTCCCGTTTTCTTTAGCTCTAGAAAACGAAGTTAGAATAAATAGTAGTAATAGTTCGTAATAGCTTTGGGTTATATAAAAATATCAGATTTGCAAAATCCGAGTGTCCTTCGGACTCAAACGAGATCAGTTCTCGAAAATTGTGTCCTGGAGTTCGGAATAATAAAAATATTCTGATAACACCGATAGGACCGATTTAATATAAGGATTTCAAAAATATCAGTTTCGTAATTTTTCAGCAACTAAAAATATCAGATATCACAATTATACGTGTATTTTCTTACTACCGATACTTAAATTGTCATGTCTACTTTACATTACACTATTTACTACTATTCTACACTATTCATCTATCTCAACTTTTTCTTACAACCTACTCTTACAAACCATACCTCTATTCTCTTATAATTTTCATTTCCAATACAACTTCACATCTTTCATATCTTACTTTTCATTAACAAAAATACAAAAAAATAAATTTCCCTCTCTCTTTCCTTCATGAATTGTGCCGGCCCCCCTCTCCCTCTTCAATTTGTTTCAATTTTCATTTATTTAATTAACACAAATTTCCTTCCACATTTTCTATAAATACCTCTTCCTTCCACTTTTTCACACCTTCCATACACTAAACTTACTCTCTAAAAATCTCTCCATAAACTCTCTCAAGTTCTCTCTAGTTTCTACTTCTTCTATAGGTAATAGTTTTAGCTTTCTAAAGTTTTCATTTACTTAGTATGAGCTTAGTGTGTGTTTTCTAAACCATGAAGTTAAAGAAAGCAACAATAAGTTCATACTTTGTTTTTTGTTCATGAATCTAATTTCTTTTATGTTGCTTTCATATATATTTAACTAAATATATCTATGTAGCTATATATATCTTTAGAGCATATAAGCTCATTTGTTTTGCAATTTATTTATTACCTTGCACTTTATTTACTTTCATGTTATTTTTAAGACTAGTCTTTCTAGTCTTAGACTTATTCTCATCAAGTCAAAACATTTTTTTTTCTTTTTGGGACTAGTCTTTTCTTAGTCTCGGGATACCTTGATGAAGCTAAGGTTCCAATACTTGATTTATTTCTTTACTAGCTTATTTCTATAAGTTATTATGTTTCCTTATGTTTTCATAACTTTATGATTCATATTCATGCATGAACATAATGATTTTTGTCTCAATAAAATAAATAAGGAAAAGTTTTTTAAAATAGAAATTTTCCTCTAAAACTAAAAGTAGGAAGTAATTTTCATAAAAACTAAGGATTTTAACTTAATAAACTTTTCTAAAAAATCTAGAGGAGTTTACAGGAATTTTTACAAAAAATAAATAACATGGAAAGAACTTTTTGAGTAAACAAAAGTTTTGCTAAACTTCTTTTTTCATCAAAAACTAGGTGACAAACACCAAGAGTTTCTTTTCATGAAAGTGGAATGATCTTAATAAACAAGGAAATTATTTTTACAAATATAGAATTGTTATTATTTAAAAAAAAGCATTAGAAACTAAGCTTAGAAAATGAAATCATTCTTTGAAAATATAAAAAGAATAAGGAAATGAAATGAAGAAAAAGAAAAGTACTCATTTAAAATAACTTGAGATATTCATTAGCAAAAATAAGAGAATTTTCAAAGTTTCACTTTTCCAAGACTTTACTATTACAAAAAATTTATGATTTGAGACAACTTCATTAGTTTCATACATTTGATATGAGTCAATAAATATATGTAAATACATTTAAAGGTTTTACAAACTATTATAATACCTATATCTTTTGTATGAGTTTTGTTAAAAGAAGGAATTCAAGTTTTGTGAAATAGTGGTAAATCTGGTCACCACTATTTCAAACTTAAACAACTTAGTTTGATGAAAATAATTTTAGAATTGGATAGATCTTTTTGAATAGGTAGAAAACGGTATATTATATGTGCAATTTCGAGTTAAAATGACCAAGTTATGGCCATTTTAAAATAGAATTTCTCTCTATATGAATTTTAACGATCTTATAACATAGTTCCTTATTAGTACCATAGAATAAAAAAAAATACTCATTTTGGGTATTCTTCTTGATTAGGTAATCTCGAAGATTGCTACAATTAGTGGAAATCCCGAACGACTTATCCATTTCAAGAAAGGTGTCATCATGGCTGAGTGAGTTTATTCCCCGTTATTTTTCCATACTAATGATTGTGCTTGTAAATTTAGTTGCATTAGAATTTAGGCAAAAATCAAATGGAAGTTGCATGATAATGTGTTAAAAGAATATTAAGTATATCGAAACATGATTTGTTTGTAATAAAGTTGCATGTACATTAATATCTTGAAGTGTTTGAAATTGGTTGCTCACTTGAAAGAAGTTAAATATAACTACTAGACTTTAATTAAGAAATTATGCATGCACTTCATATATTGAGTCACATTTCATTCACTACTATACAATTGGTGGGACAAGTATATAATAGTGGTGGTAGGCAGAACCGATATATCATGTAAGTGGCGAGTACGAGCCGGTAAAAACTACATAAATTGGTGGCTAGTAGGAGCCTGTAATAACTACAAGTTTTCGATGGCGTATAGGAGCCGGTAAGATTTATAAAAGTATTTTAAAAATTGTAGCTGTAATTGGTCTGAATACCCAACCCTGAATGAAGGGCGTAATTCATTCAACATATGATTTTCGAAAAGTCGTATGTCTTTTATGCTCACGTGGTTGTTGCATTCCATTTGCTTGACTAATAAACTTGGTTGATAATTTACTTTGAGTATGAATTTTTGGGATTTACTCACTAAGCATATAAGCTTACGCCCCTATAAGTATTTGTGTTCTCACGAACACCTATTTTTGTACCCTGATCTCCTCATATCCGCGTAAGTTTTCTATTGAAGCTTTTGGAGGAAATCTACTTGAAGATTTAGATTAGAATTCCTTTGAAATCTTTAATGTAGTATTTGAATGTTGTAAAGACTATTACGATCTTTGGGATTAGCAGGGTTATGCCCCTAAGAAATCATGTAATAGACGTTTGGTTATTAATGCTATAATATATTTTATTTCTGGATTCTTGTATGTTTATTTTTACTTGCTTAAACTATGCTTCCCGAAAGCGTCTCCTATTACCGTGCTAGATGTCTTACATGTAATACTAAGGCTTCCGCGTGACTAAGGTAGTCATTTTTAAGTCTTGATATTATATGTGGCGGACTGCCACGTTTAGGGTACCCTTCGGGGCGTAACAGGCTTGTACTTGTGAATAGTAATGAATAGTATATTAGACAATTAAAGTATCGGTTAGTAAAGAAAATACGATAAAAGGCTATAACTGTAATTTTTAAAAACTAAAAAATTATAATAAATATATTTTTGAAGTCCTTATTAAATTTCGGTCTTAAAGAGTATTTCGAATATTTTTCTAATTTCGAGTCCCAGGGCCTAATTTTCTAGAATGGATCCCGGTTAGGTTTGAAACAGATAATTTCCTGAAACTGATCTTTTTATGTTTCAATATATTCTTTAGAACTATAATCTAGATTAACTTGCTCTCAAAAGTTTTATGGTTTGCTTCTCGGTGAAGCCGAACTTAGGGTTTCTAGGTTTTTTTCTAACTATAGCTATTCTGGTTTAGGGTTTTTGCTTCTGATTCGGTTCTCGAAGTTAAGCTTGGTTTACAAAGAAAGCCAGGGCTTACACTAACATACCTATCTCATATAAAACATTAAACCAACATATGCAAACATACATAACAAATAAAATAAAGGAAAAAGCAAAAGTCATCTCTTTTTTTGGCAACTCAACTTCTTGATTCTCTTTATCTCTACACTTCTCAGGCTCTTGAAGCTTTTATGTTCATGGATTCCATCTTTGATTTTTTTTCCAACTTCATTTTTCCTCTTTAACCTTATTGGATCAAATTGTTAAGATTGATTTTTAGAAAAGAAGAAGAGAGGAAGAGAAGAAGGAGAGAAAGAATCGGTGAAACAAAAGAAAGAAAAGAAGGAAAGAAGAAAAACAAAGGCAGCCAAAAGTCAAAGGAAATGATAAGGCTTTTAAGATATTTTAGAATAGATGTATTAAGTTTGGAACTTTCAAATCAATATATTTAGTTTTAGAAGTGTTTAGAGGATAATTTCATAATAAATAGATTAGAAATTAAGAACTTAATTTAGGAACTTAGTTTAGATCAAATTGATATTTAATTTGACTTCAGATTTAAGAACTGATATTTTTAGGTAGGAAAATGAACTCAAAGTTTGTGGGGATTTATGAATTAGAATTTAGACTAAAGTTTAAGGGTTTAGGAATCTACTAAACATTTAAATAACATGTTTAGGGGTTTCGGAATTCAAAATCTCAAATTTTAACATAATTAATTATAAATGTAATTATGTCAACTTGTCTAATTAATTCATTTGATTTATTTAATCTATCTAAACTCAATTTCTAACTTAGACAAAGGTTTGTGGTATTTCATAACACATTAAATGTTATGAATAGATAATTAATTTTTATTCACGAAAAATAGTATAAACATTTAATATATTTTATTTTATTTATAGTTTTTCTTTACTTTTTATTTTATCTTTATTCATATCTTATTATTTTTTTAAATTCCTAGCTAAACTCGTCTCCTCAAGAGAAGAGGTCAATGTAATTCTACCAACCTCATCTCTTAAAAAAATGAGTTCAAGTTATGTAAAACTATGATTAATTTCATCCTAGTAACATTTTCGTAGTTAAATATTAAAAATAACATTATTAATTGGGATTAATTTTGATCCTAGTGGCATTTTTATAATTAAATACTATCATTTTTTCCTTTTCCTGGTAAATTAATCCTTTTGAATTTCAAGTATTTAAGTGAAAAAATAAATAAAGTATAAGTATCAAATATGACATTTATCCTTAATAAGAGGAGCTAACTCAACAAGTAGCTCCTATTAGGGGATTAATGGAATAAAGTATCCATACACAAACACAAAAAAACATCTAACACAAACAAAATAAAAAAAAAAAAAATTGGAAGATTCGTACAAGAAGAGGAGAAGAAAGATGACTACTTTTCATCTTCATTTCTTTTCTTTTCTTATATTTTTCCTATTTTCTCCGTGAATATGAGTGGTTGAATCTTTTTTTAATAAATATATTATTACAAGTTTTGATTTTTTAAAAGTGTTTTTCTTATATATCTTCTGAATTTCTTGAGATTACTACTTTGCTTAATTGATGCAAAAGAAGAAGGAAGGTCATGTATTCAATATGCTGCCATTTAGAATATTAAATTCATAATTATTTATATTTTCTAAAATTTGTAGCAAAATTACATAGTTGCTTATGAAAAGATATTTAGCTTGTGTTGTGAAGATAGAGATAATTTTTTGTTTATCCATTTTCTAAAAAATTATATAAATATAAATTAGATAAAAAAATTGCATGAGTACAATGATGATGCAGATACAATAGTAAAATTACTATTGATATTGCACATTGCAAATGTGACAATACCTTTAAATTTAATACCTCTTTGCCCTTTTTTAAATCACTGTTTGTCGTACTTGGATATGCCGACATTTTGTCTCGTATGTGGATATATTGCTTTGCCATTAATTTGATGTGTCCCATGGCCACATCTCTCATAGCCTCAACAAGACAATTATGACAAGTCAGTAAGTGATAAATTTTTAGGTTTAGCATATATTGTATGTGATAATGGTGTAATTCCTTTTCTAATATGTATTTGTTCGATATAATATTAATTTTTTTTTAATTTCTTTCATATAATTTATGTTTTTTTGTAATTTTTCTTTTAAAATGATGGTAGGCACATTCGGTGAGAAAAAAATGATGGTAGACACAAGTTTCACTCTATCAAGATATGATATCTAGTTTGAATATATTGAATTTATGAGTTTATTGGTTAAAATTGATTTCCTCTTTAATTTCTAATATTATTGAAGAGTTAAACTCTATGAGCTTGTTTAGAGTTGTTTAGTCTATAATAGAAATAATAAAAAAAAATTTCTATCTTGATTAAGAAAGTAAGAGAGAATGATTGTTAAAGCTTGTTCATAGCCGTAGATAATTTACTTACGAATAAAAGAAAATATCTTCGCATAAATGACCCTGATTAATTTTTTTGAGCAAAAACTATATATAATTACGACTTTGATTAGATATTTGTGATTATTAGTTTGTCCGTCGCATTGCTTGTTTGTACTTAAATTTATCATAATTCTTGGTGTCTACTAACTGCGATTTATTTTGCAGACCTTGTCTATATGGTGAGTAAAACTATTGGAGAACCCTTACTTGTGTTCAACTAATAACACCTATGTGTGCCATAACAAAAATGGAACCTTGGGTTCAAGCAAACGTTATTTGTGAAAAGCATAAAATGGAAAGGACACTTCCTCTTGGAAACAAGGTCCAACAGGATAGGGGGCCCTATATAGATGACTATAATGAAAGGAGCATGTCCTTAAAATTAGCTCAAGTTTAGAGGGGAGTAGATGAATGTGTTTGGATTTAGTGGTTTAAAGATTATGTTGTTTGTTATTATTTGGTAAATAAATCCTTATCTTTAAGGGTCATTTAGTTGTTTGATTTATTTAGGATTTTATTAGTTGTAGGCATCTTTATCTTCTTTTTTTTAGTTTTTATGTAAGACTATATATAAAGTCACTAGTCTTCCTTTAATAAGATGCAATTTATTTTTTCTCTCAATTTTCTTTGTCCTTAAAAATAAGTGTATTGATGTACCCCCTACATAATATTAGCTTTTTTCTTTCATTAGGTAACGGTATCATTTAACATGTTCTTCTAGTGTTTTTATTTTTGGTATAAACATAACTCGTAGGTATGCAATTTTATAGTTTAAATTTTTAATATTTCATTCTAAAGATTTATTTTGTTGATTTACGCATTATGTGAACTCCTAACTAGTATTATCAAGTGATTTAAACCAATATTAGGATTATCCTAAACTCACCAAATAACTTATTTTTTATCAATTGATGATTTTTTTTACCAAAGAAATAGAGATTGAATTACGTCAATTGCGTTTTGGGATTGGAATCGAAACAAGGGATACAAAGGATCGGCACTGTATCTCGTTCCCAACATCTATATAATTCAAAGGATCTGAATGAGCATTTGCAATTCAAAATTTAACATCATTATAGTATTACCGTCAATAATAATTCAATAAAGAAGCATTTTCAAAACACAAATGTTTGTTTTTTTACTATCTATTTTATATATGCATATATGGATATATATTGGGATAATTTCTCGCTTACTGATCCATGTAAAAAGAATTACGTAAATATCAATTAGATGAAATTATTACACAAATACCATGACAATACATATCTTGAAAATATGATAACAGGGTCACACGTGGAAAATACGACATTAGTATAAATTATAATACGTGTATCATAGTTACAAGTTACAACATGCTTGTATTATATCACACTTGCAACATGTGATAATATTTTATTATATTTTCAAGATATGATATAATATTAATTTTTCAGTAATTTTTTTAATAAAATTTGTATTTTGATTTAAAAGAAAAAAAGAATGATAGACATAAATATTGCACTCCATGTATATTATTATGTGAATGTTTAGTCATGAACAGTTGAAACAACATATAACGACCTTGAGACATGGGATGAGATGTTATTTTCCTTCAATGCAAAGGATGGTGATATGGCTGTGATTGTAGTTGGTTGATAGCATTTAATGTCATTTGCCACTACAACTAGCTAGGGGTTGTGCTTTTAAGACGCATCTAACTAGTTAGAAGTAGCTTTCTAAAACAAATAAATGTATCCATTAAATTACAACAATAGCACCTGAAAACTCATATTGTAATATATAAATGCACAACCAAAACAAACACTGAAAAAAGTACCAATAGAGCAGCAGCAATGGAGGAAATAGAAGGGAAGTTGAGCGAACTTAGGGAAACTTTTAAACATGGTAAAACTAGAAATATTACTTGGAGGAAGAACCAGCTTAGATCAATGATCAAACTCATCCAAGACAATGAAGAGAAGATCTTTAAAGCCCTATATAAAGATCTTGGAAAGCACCCGGTTGAATGTTACCGAGATGAGGTTGGTTATTACGAGAAAATGATTTGTTTTAATTTATTTTATTTGCCATTTATATAATATAACATAGACAGATCAAAATAATGTGAAGAAGAACTAGAAGTATGTTTCTCGGTTACTTTAATTATATAATTCTATAAACATAATTCAATCACTGTATAAGTGTTACCGTCTCTATATGCATGATGCACACTGCACATAACAAAGATTCATCGTTGGCAACAAGTATTACGCTTGCAATTCTGCTTGTCCAAAAGCTTTATTTTTATGTTTGCTGTAAATTAAATTGTAGAATTTTAATATATTATGATATTTATCTCAGAAAATTGCAGCTATTAGTGGTCTATACTGATGGGAAAAATATTTAATAGATAATATATACTATGTATATATATATGTATATGTAATTACGAATTATATTCTAGCACATAAATGGAGTAGTGATAATTTTTTAATAATTATCACTTACATGATCCCCTGTTAAAAATTCATTAGTGGTTACTCGTGACTTGTAATTATGTTGGCAACGTGATTCACTTTCTAGCCAAGAAAAGTTTAGTTGGTTAAAACCGACTTTCAAAACTGCGAAGGGCAAGAAACATTTTGCCTATAAATAGGCACTTTCACCAGGAGAAATGTATTCGTTTTGTCCCTATGGTTTCACGAAAGTCAAAGCAATAATTTTGCTTTGAAGACTGTTTAGAGAGAGAGATGATTTTTAGGAATTTATAAAATAACGAAGTTTGTTTTATGTTGTTGAGAAATATTTGAGCGTCATTATTTTGGGTTTATTTCAATTGCTTATGTTTATCTTTAGATAATTTTTAGAAAAGCTTTTCTCTTATAAGCTTACTATTTATTTGTTTTGGACTAAGTTTGAAGGAGAGAAGGAGAAAGGAAACCCATGTCAAAACACATAACGTGGTATTCAACATGAGACCTTCATCTTCAGACTTTAGAAACACACACTCACACACGCATTACTGATGTGAGACTAAGAACCTCACAATCGGATAAATTTTTTGGAGTTGATCATGTGGATGTAGCCTCTACAAAATGTAAACGAAGTTAAATTTTCTATGCCATTTATTTATTTTAGTTGCTTTACTCGTATTTTATTTATTAGTTATACACCTTGTATTTTCTATTTCTATTGCACCAACCCTAACAACTAGTATCGAAGCTATATTTAGGTGGATATCTACCTATTGAATGCTATGGGCTTGCCACTAAATTGTGTATCATCCATATTAGAAAATAAGTTAAATTATTATTCATTCATTTCAATCATGAAGGCGAGATGGACAAAATGATCAACTTAAATGGCACGAATTACCACATATGAGAAACAAGATGAAATATATCCTATTTGTGACAAAGATGCATTTGTCGTTAAACTTGAAGAAAAGACATGTGAGGAATGAGAGTTTGAGTATGAGAAAGTACGTGGTTTTATCTAACAATTTGTTGAAGACAATGTGTATAATCACATTTCTAATAAAACTCATGCACGAACATTGTGAAACATGCTAGAGGAGTTGTGTGCTCTAGAACCGACAACAACAAATTGTTTTACCTAACAAAGTTACTCCTACTGAAGTATCAGGAAGGTACGTCAATGGCAGATCACTTGATTGATTTTCAAGAGATCATGGTGCAACTGTCAATAATGGGCATAAATCTTGAACAATATGATATTCTCTCTTTTGATTTTAGCATCTTTACAAGAGTCCTGTGAGACTAAAGATTTCACTTACAATTTACATCAAATGACATAGTAAATATTGGAATTTGTCAAAAGTGGAGTCTTGAATGAAGAGATGAGATGAAGAACATAAGAGTTTCTTCATCATAAGATGAAGTCTTTGTTTCGGAATCTAGGTGGAGGAGTCAATTTAGAGGTTCAACATTAAGGGACATGAGTAGAGGAAAGTCAAATTAATATGCCAATGTTCAATGCCATCATTGTAAGAAAAAGGGGCATAAAAAAAAGTTTTGTCAAAAATTCAAGTAGATCAAAAGAAGAATAATGGTAAGAACAAAGAAAAGATGACAGCAGTTGTAACGCCCTAACCAGAAGGCATTACGACCGCCATATCCTCTCTTATATAGGACACACAAAGACTTAATATCCACAATAATACATTTATCTCCTATAAACACATACAGGGTATATCTCATAGGATACGAAACCTGTTTAACTAAAAACATATACTTCATAAAACATAATCTCTTTTTCAAACATAAAATCCAAGTTGACATCACATAGCCAACAATTTAGTAAACTAAAAACTGTTTACATCAAATTCTTTTCATTTAAAACCAACGTAAACATCCAACTACAACTCTAAATGACCTAAACATGTCTTTTCTTTAGAAATCCTGATATCTGAATACTAGCTCTCGGCTGGATAGTCGGGTCATTATCGCCATCCCCATATCAAAGAAAATATCCAAAAAGATCATATATTATATCCTATTCACCTATACCTGAAATTTAAAAGAATGAGAGGCGATGCCCAGTATGATAACTCCAATCCAAAAACAAATGCGTATGCACATACAACAGACAGATAATTCATGCAACTTAAGCTAATGCAAACAGTCATATTATTGTCTTTCTTGAGCTAACGAAACAATACAGTTCAATATTAGGTATACTCTAATATTGAATTTGGAGTTACTCAACCCATTGAAAATCAAACAACTCTTTGAAAATAATAATCATATACATATATGGTAAGTGGGTCCTCCCCAAACACCCTGAATCCAAAACATCTAATTCTACTGGAATCATATCAAGGCATGAGTCCACTTGGGACAACCTCACACCAAGATCAGCAGGGTGCCTCACTAGTATCACTGTCTGCCAAGTATTTACTGATCAAAGCCAAGCACAACCAAACAGACAATTATTATGCCGAATATGATTAGATTTATTATGAACTCTTTGTTCCTACAACCAGTCAATCAATACTAAACTTACAAGTAAAACAACAAGCAGGGATTGATCCTACCTTTCTCAATTTCAGGAATACAATTCAAATCCTCAAATCCAATATCAACAACAACAAAGACAACCCGAACTCCAGAAACTCCTATATCAACACCAACAACAATCCACAAACTCCAATATCCTATTACAACATATATATATACATCAACAGATATGAACACATTATCAATATATCCTAACAAACATGAATTCTCAAAAATCCTGACCTGAAAAGAAATCTCCACTATCTGCATCATCTACTGTGATCAAACTCTACAAATATCCTCAAAAACAACAACAAACCGCACAAAACTCATAAATTTCGAATATTTCACCGAAACCCTAATATTATATGATAACAAGAACATATAAAGATCATCTAATCACACATTGTTTAAATTCATCAACGAAAATACAAAACTTACTGATTTGGATCACCAAAACCCGAGTCACATCTACAAATTTAGATTCCAACCAATTCTAGGGTTTCCTTCATGCAAATAATCATAAAATCGTTAGAACTTGTATGAAACTCACATAAATCTTATATGAGAATATTATACTTAATTGTTTTAAATCACAAAACTCACTCCTTATCCAACCAAGATAGATTTTACTCACGATCTAAATCCTTCCCACGTTTTTCTTCAAGAACACAACAAAACCCTAAGAAAACTTATACAAATTTGTATATAATCCATAGGAAAGGTTAAAATCACTTACTTGGGATCAAAAATACACTTTTAATGGTTCTCCAACCCTAGAACTCCAAGAGCTCCAAAACTTTTTATACGAAGGAAAAATATGAATAAATGTTTCCGTCGAAATCGTCTTCTCATGTCTTGCATTTATAGAAATTGCTCATACGCCAGCACCTACGACGGCGTACATATAAATTACGACACCTTACGCTGGCAAAAATTACACGAGCATTGGCGGCATTTATCAAGGCTTTGAATTCCCAAACTTCGATTAACAACATATGCTGCAAATCCATGACTTACGCCGGCGGCGTTCCTATTCAGCGTTAAAAGAAACTCTCGAGTATACCGGCAGCGTTCCACCCAGCATTAAGAAAAATGCTACTATTCCCTTCCTACGCCGACGGCATAGATTCTCTAGATGGCGGTGTTGAATCAGTCAAAAATTGCAGAAATCCAAACTTCAACATTCATTCTACAATCAAACTTAAATCTTTACAACTTACTTGTTTTGACCTTAAACTCATTCTATATCATCTGATGATTCATAATTCATTATATTTTCATCTTTATTTCAGTATATTACAGCAGTGATGATGAACAAGCAAATGTTGTTGAGGAGTTTAACCTTATCTATGATGATGATGATGATATAGTCAATCTTGTTATCCATGAGACAACATGGATGATTGATGGTGGTGTTACCATTCATGTTATATCTCAAAAAGAATTCTTCTCATTTTACATGTGGGGCAATTTTGATGTTGTAAGAATGGGAAACAAAAAATTTTCAAAAATTGTAGGAAAAAAAGATGTTTTTTATAGATAGAAAATGGTACATGATTAGTCTTGAAGGGTGTCAAACATATTCCAAATATGCTTTTGAATTCGATTTCAATAGGCAAGCTGGATGATGAAGATTTTTGCAATACCTTCTTTGATGGTAAATTGAAGCTTACTGAAGGTTCTTTGGTAATGGCTAGATGAAAGAATTACTCTAGATTGTACTTTATGTAAGAAAAACTCTCCCAAGATGTTGTGAATGCAGTGGACAAAGATAATACAATTTAGCTATGTCACAATAGACTCGATCATATGAGTGAGAAAAGTATGACTAGTTTAGCAAAAAAAAAAAAAAAAAAAAATATGCTACCTGAATTGGATTAAGTCCATTTGAAGAAGTGTGCTGATAGTCTAGATGAAAAGCAAAACAAGGTTTCTTTCTAAAGTTCCCCTCCTTCTAGAATGAAGAATGTACTAGATTTAGTATACTCAACTTGTGTGGACCAATTTCAAAGTCACTTGGTGGTGTTTAATACTTTATGACTTTCAATGATGATCATTCTTGAAAGACGTAGGTATACCTTTTGAAGTCCAAAGATCAAATATTAGATGCTCTTAAGCAATTTCTATCTCTAGTTGAGAGGCAAACCAATAAGAAGTTGAAGTGCATCTAAACAAACAATGACAAAAAGTATACTAGACCATTTCATGCTTATAGGAAGGAGCATGATGTTCGACATCAGACAACACCTCCAAAGACACCGTAGTTGAATGACTTAGCAAAGAGGATGAATAAAACTTTGATGGAGAGAGTAAGATGTTTGCTCTCACATTCAAAGTTGATAAAGACATTTTAGAGTGGGGCTATACTAGTAGTTGTTCACATATTGAACCTTTCACCATGTGTCCCACTGTAGTTTGACACTCCTAAGAAACTATGGTCAGGAAAGGATGTTTCCTATGATCATTTTGCAGTGTTGGTTGTAAAGCTTTTGTGCATATTCCAAAGGATAAAATATCAAAAATTGATGTCAAGAGATAACAGTATGTGTTAATTGGTTATGGTTAATCAACTTGGCTAAAGGTTCTATAATCTAGTTTAAAAGAAACTTGTGAAAAGCTGTGATGTAGTGTTTGTTGAAGATGAGACCATTGAGGATAAAAAATGGCTTAAAAGAATGCTTTTGGATCTAGCAATGGTATAATAGAGCTCAACATGATTCCTTCAACAATGGTGCCAAGAGAGGTTAGAGATGAAGTACAAAATGACCAGCTAAGACAAGTGATACAAATGCTACCTCTTAGTTTTCATCAAATGATTCTGATTATGATAGTGTTCATGATCAACCACCAATACCAATGGGTTCTCTAGAATTAAGGAGATCTACTAGAGTCAATAACCTTCTACTAGATATCTTGAAGATCAGTATGTGTTATTGACTGGTGGGAGAAAACTTAAAGACTTTGAAGAAGCAATGGATAATGAACATAAAAGGAAGTGGATTGAGGCTATGCAAGATGAAATGAGATCCTTGCATTAGAATGAAACTTTTGAGTTGGTGAAGTTACCAAAAGGTAAGAGAGCTTTAAATAATAAGTGGGTGTTTAAGATAAAACATAGACAACACAATCTACAACCATGATTCAAAGACAGATCAGTTGTCAAAGGATTCAAGCAAAGGAAAGAATTGACTTTGATGAGATATTTTCACCAGTAGGAAAATGAAATCCACTCTAACAGTGCTAGGGATAGTAGCAAGTCCTGACCTATAGATCAAACAGATAGATGTGAAGACTGCCTTCCTTATGGTGATTTGGAGGAAGAGATATACATGCAACATCCAGAGGGTTTCGTGGCAAAATGAAAAGTGGATTATATTTGTAAATTGAAGAAAAGATGTATGGCTGAAACAAGTACCAATACAGTAGTACAAGAAGTTTGATTTGGTTATGGGGGAGTAAACCTAGAAGATGACTACTTCATATCACGGTGTATTTGTGAAAAAATTCTCTAATAATAATTTTATTATTCTATTGCTCTATGTGGATAATATGTTGATCGTTGGCTAAAAATATTCTAGAATCAACAGCCTGAAAAAGTAGATGAGGATGTCATTTGCTATGAAAGACTTAGGGCAAACAAGACAAATTCTTACATGAAAATAACCGGAGACATGGGCACCAAGAAATTATGGTTGTTACAGGAGAAGTACATTGAGAAAGTAGTTTAAGGTTTAATATGGACAAAGCTAAAGTGGTTAGTTGTCCTCTTGCTAATCACTTTAGATTGAATTCCAAGCAGTGCTCTTCTACTGGGAAAAAGAAAGAGGAGATGGAAAGAGTTCCATGTGCTTTAATAATTGGAAGTTGATGTATACCATGATATGTACATGGCTAGATATTGCTCACTCAGTTAGAGTAGTGAGTCGGTCCTTTCAAATCCAGGTAAGGAAAATTGTGCTATAGTGAAGTGGATTCTTAGATATTTTCATGGTACATCCAAAATATGCTTGTGCTTTGGAGGTAAAAAAACCTATGTTGGTTGGCTGTACAAATGCAGATATGGTGGTGATGTTGACTCAATAATGTCTAATCAAGATACTTGATTTATTTGTAAAGGAGTTGTGTCATGGTAGTCGAGTTTATAGAAATGTGTTGCTCTTTCAATGACTAAAGTATAATTTATTGCACAATGTGAGCTTGTAAAGAGTTGCTATGGATGAAAAAGTTCTTAAATGAACTTGGTTTCCGCCAAGAGAATTATGAGCTATTTTGTGATAGTTTGAGTGTGATTCATTTTGAAAAGAATTCCTCTTTTAGATCAAAACATATTGATGTGAGATACTATTGGATTGGAGATGTATTGGAGAAGAAGCTAATACGGTGTGAAAAGATCATACTAATGAAAATGGATGACATGTTGACCAAGATTCTTCCAAGAGACAAGTTTGAATATTTTCGATTAACAATAAGATTAGTGGAGCCCTCCATGTAATTAGGAGGGGAAGAATTGCTGGGTCCCTCTTACATTATGGGGCCACATGTCTTCATAATTAAAAAAAAAAAGAAATGAAAGAAGGAATTATGGCCACGTGATTTACTTTCTGGCCACGAAAAGCTTAGTTAGTTAAACCGACTTCGAAAACCTTAAAGGGCAAGAAACATTTTGCCTATAAATAGCACTTTCACTAAGATGAATGTATGTGTTTTGTCCATGTGAGATTTATGAAAGCCAAAGCAATAATTTTTCTTTGAAGACTACTTAGAGAGGAGATAACTTTTAGGGAGTGACAAAATAGTAATGTTTGTTTTATGTCTTTGAGAAATATTTAAGTGCTACTATTTTGGGTTTATGTCAATTATTTGTGTTGTACCTCTAAATAATTTTTTTAGAGAAGTCTGTCTTATAAGCTTACTATTTATTTAGTGGAAGAAATTTTGATTTTGGTCCCATAGATGTAGTTTATACAAATGGTGAACCATGATAAATTATTTTATGCTATTTATTTATTTTACTTGCTTTGTTTGTATAAATTTATTGTTTAGCCACCTGTATTTGCTATTTCTACTGTGCCGGTCCTATCATCCTATTCATGGTGATTAGAACATGTTGTGAGGTGAGGTGTTAGCCAATAACATGGTCATTCATTTTGATTAAAATAATAGTAATGAAAAACAGGCAGTGAGGTGTATAATGGTTAGCTATAGTATGGTAATGTTGTTAAAAGAAATTTATTGCCTTACCTAACTTATCAATAATCTTTCTTTACAGATCGGTGTGGTAATAAAATCAGCAAGATATTCTTTAGACAATTTAGACACATGGGTGGCTCCTAAAAAGGTCAGTCCTTTTTCTCAATCTCTTTTATTTGATAAATGTTGTGGAGACTACTAATTTTGAAAATTTAGGTTCTGAGTAAATTTGGAAATCCTCATGCATGTCATGGATATTTAGGTTTTACATATGCAATTACATTTCAAAACCTTGTAGGCTCAGAATATATTGCAGGAAAAAACACCATCTTGCGATGATTGGTGCTAAGCCATCAAAAGTTTGAACATGCCAATTTCATCGAGATCAATGAATTATAGTTGCTTATGGTGTTAAGATACAAATATAATAGGTCACATCATATCTATATGTAATGGATATTTCGTAATTAGGCTTTTTAGCCCAATTTAATGCCATGGCCGATCTTTTAGGCTAGTGACAGTGCTTAGAAGACTAAGTCCAATAAGGATGTCATAGTGAAATTTGGCTTGGTAGGCTCGAAATAGGATCGTCGGAGTAGTTCATTCCACTCTCAGCCTAATTCAATTTTCTCGTGCGTGCAAAGCATACTCTAGAAATATCTTCATGCGATGATTTGGGCTTCATTTAACTAAAATAAGTCTTAAGACCTATTTATATTAAAAATGCTATTTTAAATAAATAATGAGCTTCTTTTATATTATAAAAGCCTTAGGCTCTTTCCAAGCGCATTTGCAAGCCTGTCCATTACTAAAAAAAACGAGGCTTCAATCTCAATGTTAATCCTTTTGAATGATCCAAAGGCTAGCATTAGCTTTTAACATCTATAAATAGGAGGTTGCTTTTCTCATTTAGGAGAATTCTACACATGGCTAAAATAGAGAGCAAAGTGGAAACTTTGCTTAAATATCTTCAAGAAAGATCAAAGAACTTATTCTATGAAGAACGAGTCAAGTACAATCAACTATATCTAATTTAATCTTCTATCACACTCATGTACGAGAAATCGAGTTTGCTATTTCTCCTTACGTCTCTTTCTATAACATCCTACATGTGTTATCAATTTAACACTTCTCTTAGGTTGATCATTACGCCCATCGCACGTGATCAATCATTTAGTAACCCCATTATATACTATAAATTTAAGATTTTAGATTAAAGATTGTGGTACTAACCCAACATGGTATCAGAGCAGATGTCTTGAGTTCGAATCATACGTATTCATTACAAGTTGATTTTAAAATAAAGTTATCATTTGATAACTTCAATCAAAATCAAACTTTCGACCCATAAGTAAAGAAAAGTGTTATGATATAAATATAATTGTTTACACCATAAGCTTAAACTTTTAAATTAGATGAATATGGTGTTGACCTTAATTCATGGAAATATTTTTGTACTGAAATTGAGCCTGTTCATGTAGTGTATTTGTGTTCGTGATATAAGTAGGATAATCGATCCACTATTGTTTCAAAATTTGAAAAGAGAAATTTAATTTTTCTTCCATAGATCATGTGCCTATGACCATATGTTTTCAATCCTTAGATTTTTTTAATCCTAGATGAAAAAGTAGCAAGTCCACTAAAAGACCGGGTCATGGTAATTAATTGTTAAGGTCAGTACCATAATAATTTAAACTAAAAGCTTAACTTTAAATATTGGTGAATTTGTGTTTAATTATTATATTTATTTTAACATATCTCCGCTTCAAAGTTAGAACTTTTATCGAGTCCCTTGATATATCGATGTAAGTAAACTAAGATTGAAATGAGTGTATAAGATCCGATTTCAAGACTTTTATTTTAATACGATGTTAAGGTTCAAAGAATTACTTATGGAAAGCCTTTTATGCGTGAGTTTTGGTGATGCGACTGGTCACCTAGTTTGATTTGTCAGAGATTGTTAATATTCCATTGATGAAACTAACTTGAACTTTTCCTTTATATATATATATATATATTTTTTTTTCTGCAAGCATATCCTTTCATGTATGTTTTTGACCTTATGTATGCAATATAATTACCAATATAATCATGGATTTTTATATGACAGGATCGTCTGCCATTGCTTTTTTTCCCTGCTAGGGCGCAAGTAATACCTGAACCTCTTGGGTAGCGCTCATATTTTCATCATGGAACTTCCCTATTTGTAAGTTACAGTTCAGATCGAGCTCTCAAGTGCCATAAATCCACTTTCTACTATCCAACGCATTTTTCTTGTATGCTGAAAGCTTCTTTTATAAAAATTTGTTCAGGTTTATCACTAAAACTAAGAGTAGCTGTATGTACCTTTGCTTGGAGCGCCTGATTTTACATGTTTAAGCAGTTATATTCTAGTTTATTAAAAGCTCAAATAGCAAGGTCATGTTGGCTGCAGCGCTTGCATTGGACCCAGTAATAGGAGCAATATCTGCTGGAAATGCAGTGGTTTTGAAACCATCAGAGATAGCACCGGCATGCTCGGCATTTCTTTCTGAGACTATTCCTCTTTATTTAGATAGCAAGGCTATCAAGGTCATTAGTGGAGGAGCAGATGTTGCCGAAATGCTGTTGCAGCAGAAGTGGGATAAGATATTCTTCACGGGTATGTGTATGTCTTTCTTCTTTTTTGTATACACAAATACGTGTACTAGATCTTTCATGAATAGTCACACTCGAGTGGCATGAAATACAGATGTCAAATTGGAAGCATACAAAATCTAACAGCTGAAGCTTAGTTTAAATCCTTGAAAAAAAAAAAAAAAGTGGACATAAGATTTAAATTAAGCAAGAATAGTTGTTTACGCAATCCCCAAATGTGTCTTTAGGGAGTCCAAGAGTTGGGAGGAACGTGATGACAGCTGCTGCAAGGCATCTAACTCCTGTTACACTAGAGCTTGGTGGAAAATGTCCTACTATCTTTGACTTTGATACCATCTCCAACACTTACCACTTAAAGGTTCTTCTTCGTTGGTTCCTTCAATTTATCGCTTTAAATGGTGTGTATATGCTAAGAAATTGAGTATGATAAATAACAGTAGGAGAACGAAAGAATCTGAAATGGTTCAAGGAGACTACTGATTTGGGATTTTTTGTTTTTTTAAATGGTGGTTTCAAGGTAGCAATTAAAAGAGTTGTAGGAGGAAAATGGGGAATTTGCTATGGACAAGCATGTGTTGGAATAGATTATGTATTAGTTGAAGAAAAGTTCTCTTCTACGCTGGTAAGTCATCACATTCTCAGCTCTTGTAATGTCGGTATGCTTTTGCTTCGTGCAAGTTGAAGTGTGAGCTTTTTCCATTTTACTACTTGGTGTATAAACCATTTTTAAAACTTTAGTTTCTTAGTAACAATACCATTTTGGGTTACTAAAAGTTCTAATACTAGATCGCATCTTCTAAAAAAACTGATGCTCGAGTCTTGGACATGAAAATACGAAAATTTTCAATGTTTATATATTAAAGTGAAACAATGTGAAAGAATTGTCTCCTTATTTCTCTTCTTCTTCTTCTTGTTTTTTCCAATGATAACTGGCAATATGCAGATATATACTGTTATGAACTGGTTGATATCTCCTTTCTCTCTCAGATTGACTTTTTGAAGAGGACTATAAGGAAATTTTATGGTGAAAATCCCACACAAAACGTCTGCAGAATTGTCAATAAGCAACATTTTGACAGATTGAGGAATCTACTTAAAGACCCTCGTGTTGCAGCTTCCATTGTTTTTGGCGGTTTGACAGATGAAGAAAAATTGTAACATCTACTTGACTTATTACAGCATGATATGTTGCTACTGTTTGTAGTTCAAATGTCTAATTTCGAGTTGAATGTAACTAGCATTGTATGTTTAATAGTTTTTATAGAAGAAATCAACGCCATAGTGCAAGATTGGATTATCCATTGTAGGTGCAGTTAGTTGGGTAATGTTATTTCGTGTTTGCCTTTTCTTCTGTAATAGCCTCTTGTTGGTTGTGGTGATTACAGGTTCATCGAGCCAACAATTTTGTTGAATCCTCCCCTTGATGCTGAAATAATGAATGAAGAAATTTTTGGCCCCCTGCTTCCAATAATCACAGTAAGTAGCAGTATTCTTCAATTGTGTCAAGTTATTCAATGCCACTTTCTCAAGAAAAATTTTGCACTCTAAAACAGCTGAACAACATCCAAGAGAGCATTGAATTCATAAACTCCAAGCCCAAACCACTCGCAATCTACGCATTCACCAACGATGAGGTGTTCAAAAGGCAGATAATCCAGGGTACTTCTTCAGGAAGTGTTACATTCAATGATGCTTTAGTTCAGGTATTCAATTCATTACTCTTGTTTCGTTTTTTCTTATTTCAATTATAATATTATTGGTTCTTATACACCTCTATTCGATTTACGTGACACATTAGTGGCATTAGGGTGTTCTGGAAAACTGTAACTGTGCATAGTTATTTTTTGGCAAAATGCAGTTCTTATGTGATCAATTGCCCTTTGGAGGTGTTGGCCAAAGTGGTTTCGGAAGGTATCATGGAAAGTACTCCTTTGATACTTTCAGCCATGAAAAAGCAGTTTTGAGAAGAGGGTTCTTTCCTGAGTTGGAACCAAGGTATCCTCCATGGAATGAATTCAAAGAGAAGTTCATCAGAGTTGGTTTCAATTTTGACTACTTGGGTTTACTGTTGCTGCTGCTAGGATTTAAAAAATAGATTACTGTTTTAGATGATCATAGATAATATAGCTTTTATCAATCGCAAGGAGCAACTTGAGACACTATAATCTTCAATTTGTTGCATGTTTTTCTGGTTTTGGTTTGTTATTGAGAACGCAGTGAGTCTTGTTGTAGCTAGTGAGTTATTATTTTTTATGTGCTTAAGGATAAAATTGTTATGACGTAAGTATGAGAATTTCACGTGAAATACGAGTCTTATGTTGTAAAGAGTTATAAGAAAAAAAACTCGTTAACCCATTTTCTTAAACTTTTAGGTTATAAATGATGGTAAAAATCCAATCGTATTATTGTTCATAAAACTTATTGGATTTCTTCTCATTAATGTTATACTCTAAACCCCAACAAAAATTTAGAGAACCTATAAAGTCATATTGCAATTTTAAACTGTTCAAATTTCTACCCAAAACAAGGATAGTTGCAAGGCATTACTTCATACCAGCGGCTACCGTTGACGATAAATGGGCAAAAATTAAATATAATAATAGAATAAAATTTCTAATAGGAAATAATTATTGAATAAAATTATGGGCCTTTGTACGACGTTAAAGACACGCCTAAGGCTTTTAGGTATAAGGACAAATCACCGAAGCAGCTCTAAATAAACATATAAATATGTCAGTGAATTTTGATGAACAATGTGCTAGGCAAGGGGGATACTATTTGGAAAAGAGGGACACTTCTGTTTCTGCTTCTGCATTTATTAAACACTGACATAGGAATTCAATGGAATTGAAAAAAAAAAAAACACCTATCATTTCATTTGACCGGGACCCGCATCATGAGCAACGGTTCCAGTGACTACGAATATGCCAGCTCCAATGGAAGCTGCAATTCTAGGGAGTGAAAGGTCGATGAGCTCGAGTCGACTAACAAGTCCATCATCGGAACTTGTATGAAGAGCATTAGTGGTGGAGGAGGACCCGTTGAGGGTTACGATCTTCTTGCACCAGCAGCAAAGCAGAATTGTGCAAACTAAGATGAAGAGGACCAAGATGGCATGGGTGCCACATGTGCCCTCTTTATATTAGGAAGAGGTTGTGCTTGACATCCATACTATTCTCTTAAAAAAAAAAAAATATAAAGGATACGTTTACTATATACGTCCTTACTCGCATATTTCACACTTATATTTCAAATATTTTTTTATATTGTATTCTTTATTTATTTTTAAAAAAGTGTATTTCCATACAAAAGCCTAAAATTATACATACAACCAATTATATGATAAAAAAATTATGTAAAGAACAAATGTGCAACTAACAGCATATTATTATTTAAATTAGATAAAAAAGTTAAATATATAATATTTGTTTCATTAAAGAAGTTAAGATATGCATACAAAAGAAAGAATAATAAATTTTACATTGAGATAATATCATACTATGATAACTTATAATACCTATTTGCCATTTATGGAGAAGAATAAATTGATGCATCAAGCACATTTTGGCTAAATGCTAAATTTAATAAAATATTTTAATAAAATCATTATTAGTTAGTTGTAAATTTTAATATAATAGTAATTTCAAATGATGAGAATAATGTATAGTCTCAAATGTCATAGTATTCACTTATCAATATGATAAAATGACCTAGGCTATTTTATCTCATGTCCTTGTTACTATTAGTTCTTACCTTTATTGAAATTCTATTGTCCATGTTATAACTAATATGAATATTTCTTATTGTAAACTCTTCTAATTACTCAATCAAGATCTTATTAAGAACATGGTCATCAATGTTTAGCTATTAAATAAGTAGATAAGGTAAAACATGTACGCAAATTTGAATTTTATTTATATAACCAAGTTATCATATAAACGTCACAAGTCATACATCACAACTTCCTAACAATATAGCATGAAGAACTTATATATAAGGAAACTTAGTAATTTAAGTTTAATTATATATTTCACACATGTTTTATCATCAATATCATGTAAAATTTCCAAATTCTGAGCATGTTTCCTAAATTTCATATTTCATATCTAACCATCAATTATGCCCTCACGTAACATTCACGATAGAGATTTTGGCTTTAGAGACAAAAAATTCTATATTGAAAGTGAAAAATTCAGAGACAGATTTTTCGTTGCAAATTTTTGTCTTAAAAATCATTGGCACTAATTCTTTTAGAGATGGATTTATTTTCCATCGAAAATTTGCTATAGAATTTTTGTCGCAAATTCGTCTCTATTTTATAATTAGTTATTTTTAAATATCCAATCAGTAAATAATAAATAAAATTATTTCGTTGCAAATCTGTCTGTTGTTCTGAAATAAATTATTAAAAAAAATTCACATTTGCCTCCTATTTATCCTTCTAGGAGATCACCCATCATTGAATGCTACATACTGAGCACACTTAACATTGAAGTTTTTATAAGCATTAGACCAATGAACCAATTCATATCTTCATGAATAAAGTACCACCACTATTTATTTAAGAGATAACACAATTTATAATATTATAACTATAAAACATCTCTAGTAAGTTGTTAAGACCCAGGTTCACCCCTATAATTAAAATAGATGAATCTAGATCTCCAACCACATATAACCTATAGTGTTATATGTAAGGTTGATTACCAGGATCGGTTTGGATATTGTCTACCTAAATCTCTTATAAGAACAAATTTTAAAAACTACCAACTTATAAAAACTTTATAGGTAAATATATCATTTACATATAATATATAGATCCATTATAGACATATATATACATACACATAGATATTACATACAAGGCTTATAAGCAAGCTATTTACAAAATATATATGTTTAGCAAAATTACCATAATTATTACATATATCTTCCAACCTATGCTATTACAAAAATTCCATTCCATCATGGTCATCCCTAATCCTCCCAATCATCTAGGAAGTCCTCAAAATCGTTCTCATACCCATACTATTGTAGAACTCATCATGATCCCTAATACCTGAAATATAAAATAATGAGCTAAATGCCTAGTACGCAAGTAACGAAAGCAAAGATGAGTGGCACATAAGTTTAGACTACATGCAAATGCAGCAACCATCAAGTTAATATAAATTCTTTAATTAGTCAAACAATATTGGAGTATTCAAACTCTGGACAACAAGGATATTTGGGATCCTAAGTAACGATCTCGAAGCTTAGGGGGTTGATATAAGTTATTCGGGGACTTGTATCTCATAGATGATATATCCATGAATGAAAAAGTAGTTTCCTCTAGGGTTTTTAGCCGTTTCACAACTTTACGTAACTTAATTCATAATATCATCTAATTCAAATGTTCTCATAAACAATTGAATTAAACCATATTATTTATTTTTAAGAATAAGCAAATGTTATACTGATACTAATAACCCTATCAACTACCCGCCCTGCTACTTATGGGAAGTCATTGCATCATGATAGGGGTGGCCTAAGTGCCTAAACTACTGTACCCCAATCTAAGCAAGGTACGTGAAATAGCAATAATTTTAATATATATTAATGCATGCTAAATTTGATAATTATATGTGTGTATATGTTTTAGTGGATTAGTGTGTTTGTAATGTTGGGTGTGTTATAATGTATGTAATTAGATAATAAGCTATGGGAAATATTTAGGATGATAGTTTACTTATGTTATCAATTATTATGTTAATGCAAATTGTTATTATGGTGATTAATGTTTGATGAATTAAGTGTGTTTTGAGCTAAATATATAAGTGTCACGCCCCGAAGGGTACCCTAAACGTGGCAGCCCGCCGTACACAATATTAAAGCCTAAGAATGACCACCTCAGTCACGCGAAGGCTTCCATACTATGTACAAGGCGTCTAACACATAAAGGAGACTCATCGGAATGATACGTTTTATGTTGATACAATTGAGTAACAATGTAAAGGAAATACAATCTACTATATTCCAAATACAAAACCCTATACTTCAAAATACAATTCATCAAACTTCAACTACATTCATCCCAAGACTTCACTACATAAAGCTATTACAAAGCAAATCGTAAAGCTTAGCCAAAAACTTCAAGCATTCTTATATCTTGCCGAATCTCGAAATCATTCTCGGCTTCAACCATCTCGGTCCCCACTTAGCATTTTGGAATAACCTGCTCATTTAAACAACTATTGGGGTATAAGCTACACTAGCTTAGTGAGATTCATTTCCGCAATAATATACTCAATTGTAAAATATACAAACAAGTTTATTTAAACAATCATATGAATGCACAAGCACGTGAACATACAAGCATATGACTTTCCGGTAGCCATATGTGAATGGATTTACGCCCTCCATTCGGGGTTTGGGGTGGTCCATAAACATGCGACCACAATTCCAATATTTTCTCTTGTGGTTTATAGTGTCTACTCCACTGCCCATTAACATAAGCGACCTCATAGGCCCTTGATGTTAACGAAGGTGGTCCTCCACCTGTTTATATATATTGGTTTATAGTGTCTACTCCACTGCCCGTTAACTTAAGTGACCCTGCAGATCCTTAATGTTAACGAAGACCCTGCCTCCCGATCATACTTTTGTTCCCACCAAAAGCATTCTCGTAATGCAATGTGACTCACTAAATGATATGCATGTACAGTTTATTTATAGAATCGTAGCAAGTTCATTATGTAATTTAAGAGCGATCATAGAGCATTTCAAACAATCCAAGTCTATACTAACTCATACAATATTATTTCAACAAGTCTCATCTCGATATACTTATCATTCATTCAACAGAAAAGTTCATTTCTCATCAACAATTTTATCTTTACCTAAGTCTAGTGCTACTACAATTACAAGCACACTCAATGAGCATAATTACTTAGGAAATGAACTCACTCGGCCATTGGATCACCGGTCTTCTAGTAATAATAATCCGGTGGCAAAGAGTCAACGTTCTCGGGTTCACCTAATCACATAAGAAATACTCTAATGAGTATTCTACCATCTAAGGATACTAAAACTCTAAGAAAACTTAGTGAAATCGAAATTCGCGTCATTTTCGAAGTCCCGATTTAAAATGGCCATAACTTGGTCATTTTAACTCGGAATCTCGCAAATTTTATATCGATTTCTATCTACTTCGGAAGAGCTTTTAAATATGAAGTTTAAATCAAGTTTTGAAAATATCTAAGCCTCGGAAATGAGGGATCAGATCTGTACAGCGGTTATTAGATTCCGAAAATGCGGTTTTCATGAATGCACTTGAGATTCCTAAGTAAAAATGAAACTAAATGCCATGGTAATGATTTTCCCTATCATGAATGTCATGATATGAACTCTAATGAGCCTAAGTTCTTATAACTTTTTAGACTTAAAGAATTTAAATAAACTTTTTCCTAGAAAATCATTTCATGCTATTGTTTAACAAGTAAGATTACTACACTTGGTCACACTTACTTATTACAAGGATTTTCTTTGGAAAACTCCATTTGTTTAAAGAAATTTTGACCCTATATTAGTTATATCCTAAGGCCTTTATTTCTTTAATAAAATCTTCATTTGTAAACTTTTAAGTGGGTCTTACACTAGGTAGTTCCAAAAATCCGAATTTAGAAAACTTCATTTTCAAGTTGATTCTTTTAAGAAAAATGCATTTTATACTTAGATCTTTAAGTATTTATTTTACCTATACCCTAAGGACTTCATTTATTTAAGAAAATATCATTTTTGAAGTTGGAAAACTAGTGTTTTCTAATCATCTATCCATTATTACGAATTTGGTTTCAAGACTTTTAACTCAAAACTTCTATTGGACTTCATCTCTTGTTTTAAATATTTTCTTTAGTAAAAACTCATTTAAACTCATGAAAAATTTACCAAACATTATCTATCACCTATAGGCTTCATTTTTCTTGTAAAACACATGTTTAGAAGTTGGTAAAAGGGTTTTTAGGCTAGGGTTCCAAGTCATCCGAATTTACACTAACTCATTTCTTGAAAAGTGTTTTCCTTTTTGGTTTTGTTAACTCATCTATCTATAGATCTATGCACTAGGAAGGTTATTTACCAAGGACAAAAACATTAAAGACCATTAATGCACATAAACTCAAAATAAAGATGAGATCTTAAATGTCTACATGAATATGAGTAGTAAAATGATAGATCTACTATATCAAGTGCTTAAATAGGTTTTGAAAACATAAAAACTATTTTTATAAAAGATCTTTTGTTCAAAACACTTTTTGATGAAAAATCATAAAGCTTATGCCTTGAAAGCTCCTTGAAATACAAGATCTACTAGTGATGGTTTGGTATTCTTGTTTTGATATTTCCTTGTCCCTATCAAGAGATCATGGGAACATTTAGTTGGAAATATCCAAGAATAACCTAGCCATTACAAAGATCTATGAGTAGAAGGAGTAAAAGCTCATTTACTTAAAGTAAAATAAGAGATGAATGAAGGATAGAAGAAAGTTGTGTGTGTGTGTGTGTGTGTAGCATGGAGGCTCACGGCATGGGGGAAAAAGAGGGAGAGAAATGGAGAGCTTTTTACCTTTGAGAAATTTGAAAAGTGAAAGAATGAGGAAAGAGAGAGAAAATGTAGTTTATATATGAATTGAGATTAGGTTAAATGAGACTAAAATGCTTTAAAAAAAATTGTACAATGGAGCTTCATGGGGAGGGTTTCACGCCAACCAATGTATGGGGAGGAGGAGAAGATTTGATTTTGATTTAACTTGTTTTGATGGAAATGAGTACAATTTGTCATAAATTGAAATAATGTTTAGGAGACAAAAAGTTTTTGAAAAGAGAGATTGATGGAGTGATGGTAAGTGTTACAAATATAGGGTGTACAAATAGGTAGTAATAGGTTGTACTTGTGAATAGTAGTGAATAGTAATCAAGACAACTTAATTACCGGTAGTAAGAAAAATACGAATAAGAAGGTTATAACTGTATTTTTCGTAAGTCGAAAAATTATGAAATTTATATTTTTGAAATCCTTATTTTATTTCGATTCAAATGAGTATTCATAAGTAAATTTTTGAAATTCTAGTTTCGGGGCACGGTTTTCTATAATAGGTCTCGGGATGACCCGAAATAGAAAATTTTTCGAAATCAAAACTTTCCATGGTTTAAAATATACTTTAAAACAATATTCCATATTAAATTATTTTATAAAATTTCTTTTGATATAGAACCGAAGAAAAGCCGAATTTAGGGTTTTTAGGTATTTCTCATAACGCTTTGAACTAAACCGGTTTAGGGTTTCATTTTCCGGTTTCTGAAGTTTACTTGATTACTAAGAAACCCGGGGTATACATTATAAAAAAATAATAAAATTGTGTAATGAAATAAAATGAATAGTGCAAAAGAATAATCAATTACCGGTAGAAATGAAAATACGATAAAAAGGTTATAACTGTAACTTTATAACCCGAAAAATTATATAACTGATATATTTAGAAATCTTATAAAATTACGAGTCTAACGGTACTAATGGTATATTTTTGATATCTCGAGCCCTGGGACACGCTTTTCAAAGTCTGTATCCGAACGGGTTGGAAATAGGTCAAAAATTTACCAATCTAATAATTATAAACGAACTTATATTAATATGAGTTATTCTATATATTTAAACTACATCTCGGCCTCTAGGGTTAGGGGCGCTAGATTGCCAACTTACACTATTGTATTCCGGTTAGGGTTTCTAGGTGATTTTCCGGTTTATACCTTTGCCAATTTGGAAACTGATATTTATGTTTATATAACATATTTAATTTGAGAAATTTATTTTAAATTTTATTTTTATAAGTATTTAATAACTCTTAATGTTTTCAGAATTCTTTAATTGGATTTCATTTCCGAAAGTTAATCATTATTTACTTTTTAATAATTTGTTTTTAGGCTCTATATTACTCGATTTTACAAGCCGGAGCTAAATATTGAATTTTTTCATACGTCATGGTTTTGAATTTGAAACCCACTGAGTTCTTATTTTATTGTTTAAAGATTTTCATTTTCTCAAGATTGAGAAGTTTCTGAATTCGTTCGTGATTTAGGACTTGTCAAAATTCGGTTTTAATTTAGAGTGATTTTTGGGGTTTATTTTCGAAGTTCATTTTGAAATTATTTATTAAAATTTTCCGGGGCTTATAATAAGCCCTTAACTTAGCAGATTTTTGGCCCTCTTAAGCCCTAATATAATCCCAAATTAAAGCCCAATTAAGACCCAAAGCCTTTCCCAAATCTACCCCCAAACGTCAACATTATTATGGATAAACATCAAAGCTTAATTGCATACTTTAGACAATCCAAAACAGAACAAAAGAGATGAAATTCATAACTCCTCCAAGACCTTAATTTCCAACATCTAAACTAAGCTTTCTTGGACTCAACACACCAAGAATCCTTCCCTAAGCCTTATATATACATTAAGATAAGTTTATTTGATGTTTGAAGTGCTTTATTTCTCTTTAATCCATGAATTTTTCTATCAAAAGTAATGCATGATGAAATATATGTGTATTGTTATTTTGTGAAGTTGAGATAGCTCAGGACTTGTTATGGAAGTGCAAGGATGGTATTGAGTTGTAGTAATTGAGTTGTTTTGAAGAGTAGATTCATGTTAGAGTAGTGGAAGTGAAGAAATGAAATCATTGTGTTTTGTATGTTTTAATGGTTGAGGAATGAGCTTTGTATTTCATTGACGTTAGAAGGAAGTTTATGTATGCTAGATGATATAGGATTCTTATACCATGTATTAGGAAGGTTATATTGTGGTTTGGAATGAGTTGGAAGATTTTAAATGTAAAAATTTTGTGTTTGGAAAACAGAGGAAATCTGCAATACGAATTGCAGTGTATGCCGCCTCGTACGCCGCCAGCATACTTGCCGGCGTTAGAATTTTTATTTTGATCTTTTGAAAATTATCTTAAACGCCGCCGGTGTTGAAGTCGGAATTTGCCAATGTTAGAATTCTGATTTGTGATCTTTTGAATTTTTTCTTAAACGCCGCCGACGTTGAGGTTGAAATTGCTAACGTAAAGACTCAAAGGTTCCGTACATAATGCATACTTCTTAACGCCGCCTTATACGTCGCCCACATATAATCCTATACCACCAGCGTTAAGATTTGCATTGCCGGTGTTAATGGCCAATGTGAAATTTATAAATTTCAAATTTTCTAACTTCTTCCAACATCTTTTAATACAGGATATATGACTTCTTAATCAAAGATTTGCTATATATAATATATATATGTTATATGATGACTTTGGATTATTTTTACATAAGATTTAATAATTTTCCTAAAGTTCTAACCTAGTAAATGTAAGCTTGACTTAGGATAGTAATGTGATATAGTTGATTTATGTGGAACAGAGATAGATACTCAGTTGGAGATTCCCGTCGATTCCTAATCCGAACCAAGTACATAATACTTTGATTGACTATTGCTTAGGATAAGCATATAACAATTTGACCTTAATCAAATAATAATGAAAGATGTTAAAATTGGTTGTGCTTTACATCATTGAATCCAGATCCAGGGAGCGACACCTTGTCAAGATGCAATGGCACGGTAGTTTAGGCACTTAGCCTAATCTTTTGTCATGATGCAATGACTTAAATCCATGATGCAATGGTTCACCATGATGCAATGGTGGTTTTTTTTATTGGCTAAGTGGGTAGCTAATAGGGTTAACTGTATCAATATATTCTCTACTTATGCTCGGGAGGAAATAATATGTTTTAGTTTACGGGTATGGGACCGTTGAACTAATTGATGTTATAGATCGGGATAAGTGGAGTGTATAAAGGAGTGTGAACCCTAGATGATGCTATTAATTTCTTTATCGGTTAGATATAGGAGATATAGATACCCGGTCTATCTATATCAACCTCCTAAGCAGCTGTTGTTGCTTAGGACCCTCCAGAATTCCCAAGCATGAATCGGGTTTGAAAACTCTAGCGTTGTTCTACTCGCTTAACTAAAGATAATGAAGTTGTGGTGATTTATTGCATTGCATTTAGTTAAGTGTGCATGGCATATGTATTTGTTTGTATTATTATGTACTAGGCCTTTGGCTCATGCTGCTATCTTGTAGGTGACTTTTATGATGAGCTCTATGACGATATGGGCTATGGGACTGACTGAGAGGACTTTTGGATGACTAGGAGAGAGATACCTAGTATATAATAGGCTTATTAGTTAATCTTTAGAATGTATTTTGATTTGAATTGTATTTGTAATGTAGCTGGGTTGTAAGTAAGATTTCCATATTTATGTGATCCTTGGGAAGTTGTAATGTATATATATGATGTATGTCTTGTATATAGGCAATGACCCACTACTTATGTAGTGGTAATGTTTCTTAATGCAAATCATGTGAATGTTATATTTATTTTAAACAGGCAGCCATTACAAACACCTCTTTTTAAGACGACCTTACGTATAATACTTCAAAATTGTTCCTAATATTTGGGTATTATGCGTGGTCGGGAGATTTGACACATTAAATATATGGGTTAAGTGGGTCAGGTCTTTACAGTTGGTATCAAAGCCTTAGTTTGTACGACTGCCTGCTTAAATGAGATTGCTAAATATGATTTAACTATTAAGTGTAATGTGATTTGTTTGGGATAAACTTATATTGACTTGAGTGACATGATTGTTTCAATTATTACCTTGATTGTTTGCTTGATTGGTGATTGAATGACATTTCATTAGGATTGCATATTTAATAAAGGCCTTGCATATATTGTACGTTGATCATAGATGGACAGAACTCGAAGACAAACTAGACAACAATCGGAAAGAAAGGACATGCCACATCCTCCATCATCGTCAACTACTTAAGCTTCTATTTCATCATCTATTCTAGCTTCTACTACTACTCCATCTCCTGCTTTTGCTTCTATAGCTCAAGCTCCACAACCACCTGTAAATCCCCGAAATTTTTGGATCCAAATCAAAGACCTAAACCCTAATCGAAAGTCAAACGGATTCTTAAGTCAAACAAAACCCTAGTTTACCGTAACCGTTTAACTCCGGTATTGCTGTTTTCTCAAGCCCTAGAAAACGAAGTTGGAAAAATTAACTCAAATAATTCGTAATAACCATAGGTTTTATAAAAGTTTCAGTTTCGCGAATTTCGGATGTCCTTCGAACTCGAACGGACACAGTTCTTGGAAAATGTGTCCGGAGGCCCGGAATACTAAAAATATTCCGAATGCACCGTTAGACTCGTAAAAATATAAGATTTCCAAAAATATCAATTTCGTAATTTTTCGATAACTAAAAATATCAGATATCGCTTTTATACGCGTACTTTCTTACTACCGGTATTTAATTGTCATGTCTACTTTTACATTACACTATTTTTCTATTTTCTACACTATTCATCTATCTTTACTTTTTCTTACAACCTATTCTTACAAGCCATACACCTATTTCTTACACATTTTCATTTCCAATACAACTTCACATCTTTCATTTCTTACTTTTAATTAATCAAAAAACAAAAAAATTTATTTTTCCTCTCCCCCATGCATCAATTTGGTGCCGGCCCTCTCTCTCCCATGCTCAATTTGTTTTAATTTCTAATTATTTAATTAACACAATTTATCTCCCACTTTTCCTATTAATACCCCCTCATACCTTCACTTCTTTCACACTTCTTCTTCTCTCTAAAGTTACTATACTAAAATCTCTCCCAAATTCTTTCAAGAGATTATCTCAAGAAGTCTTCTTAAGTTTAGTTTCCTTTAGTAAGAAATTCTCAAGAATTCTTCATGTTCATCTACTTAGTATGAGCTTAGTGTATGTTTTCTAAAACCATGAAGGTTAAGAAAGCAACATTAGATTCATACTTTGTTTTTGTTCATAATATCAATCTCTTTATATTTCCTTTATGTCTTTATATTTTCTTTATGTTACTACTATCTAATATATCTATATAACTATATATACTATTTAGAGCATATAAGCTCATTGTCTTACAATTTATTTATCTTTCATGCAATTACTTCATTTTCAAGTTATCTAATTTCAAGTTGATTTTAAGACTAGTCATTCTAGTCTTAGACTTGTCCTCATCAAGTCAAAACAATTCTTTTCTTTTTTCGGGACTAGTCTTCTCTTAGTCCCAGATACCTTGATGAAGCTAAGGTCCCGATACTTGATTTATTTATTTAAGCTTTCAAGTTATTATGTTCCTTTATATTTCTATAGTTATGATTCATATTCATGCATGAACATAATGTTTTTGTCTCAACAAAAATAAATGAGAAAGTGTTTTCTTGAATTAAAGATTCTTTCTAAAAGAAATGAATTTCTTAAAAACCCATGACCATGTATGGGAATGGTTTTTTCTTACATAAACAAAAGATTTTATGAAAACTTATCTGTTATCAAGAAGTAGAGATTCTTTTGGAATCATACAAGAAATAAAAATGCCATTTTGCTACTTTTGAAATCCAAGTTTAGAAAATAAGACCACACTTTAAGAAATCAAAATAATTACAAAAGATTTCATTTAGAAATAGAATATTCATCTTAAATAACTAAAAGATCTTTCAAAAGTAAAATAAATAGAATCTCAAAGTTCAAAAATCTTTTAACCTTACTTTTACAAGTTGAGACAACTTCATTTACTTCATACATATGTGATAAGTCATTACAAATATATATATACCTTTCAAAAGTTTACAAAATAATTGAAATATTTATCTTTTCAAATGAGCTTTGTGTACAAGTAGAAAAACAAGTGTTTGCAAAATTCGTAGCAAATCTGGTCGCCGTCTTTTCGGAACCCAAACGACTTAGTTTTATGGAAATAAGCTTAGAAATACGTAGATCTTTTCGAGTAGGTAGAAAACGATATTAATACGCGAAATTCCGAGTTAAAATGAGCAAGTTATGGCCATTTTAAGTTGGAATTTCCCTTATACGATTTTACTACGATTTTAAGAAAAGATTAGAATCTTCAAGATAGAATTTTATGAAATACTCATTTTGGGTATTTTTCTTGATTAGATAATCACGAGGAGGATTGTGCGTATCCCGAGGATTACTACGATTAAGTGGAATTTCCGAACGACCCATCCAATTCAAGAAGGTGTCATCATGGCCGAGTGAGTTACTTCCCGTTAATTTTCCATACTCTTGATTGTGCTTGTAAAATTAGTTGCACTAGAATCTAAGCAAAAATAAAAAAGAAGTGTATGATAATATGTTGAAAGGATACTAAGTATATCGAAACCCGATTTGATTGTAATAAAGTTGTATGTATATTAATATCTTGAATTGTTTGAATTGGTTGATCACTTGAAAGAAGTTAAATGTAACTACTAGACTTTAATTAAAGAAATTATTCATGCACTTCATATGTTGAGTCACATTGCATTCACTACTATACAATTGGTGGGACAAGTGTATAATAGTGGTGGTAGACATAACCGGTATATCATGTAAGTGGCGAGTAGGAGCCGATAAAAACTACAAAAGTGGTGGCTAGTAGGAGCCTGTAATAACTACAGTTTTTGATGGCGTATAGGAGCCGGTAAGATCTATAAAAGTGTTTTCAAAAGTTGTGGCTGTAATTGGCTGAATCCCCAACCCCGAATGAAGGGCGTAAATTCATTCAACATATGACTCCTGGAAAGTCATATGTCTTGTATGCTCACGTGGTTGTTGCATTTCATACGTTTGAATAATAAACATGATTGATAATTTACTTCGAGTATGAATTTTGGGATTTACTCACTAAGCCCATAAGCTTACACCCCTATAGATATTTGTATTCTCAGGAACACCCATTTTTGTACCCGAGGTCTTCCAGTACCCGTATACGTTTTATGTTGAAGCTTTTGGAGGAAATCTACTCGAATACTTAGATTAGAATTCCTTTGAAATCTTTAATTTTGGATGTTATGCAGTTATCTCGATCCTTGGAATTAGCGGGGGTATGCCCCTAAGAAATTATGTAACAGACCTTTGGTTATTTATGATATGATATATTTATTTCTAGATTCTTGTATGTTTATCCATACTTGCTTAAACTATGCTTCCTAAAAGTGTCTCCTACTACCGTGTTAGACGCCTTACATATAATACTAATGCTTTCGCATGACTAAGGTAGCCATTCTTAAGCCTTGATATTATATGTGGCGGACTGCCACGTTTAGGGTACCCTTCGGGGCGTGACACCACCTCCGATGCCCCAAATGTAAACCCCTGTTTTCTAAGCCATAACCTTAAGCCAGACAGTCTATCGGAGACCTTAAGTCAACGGATCTTGAGTAAAACCCTACAGTTTAGATCCTGCAAACCCGAGTTCGTAAATCGAGGAGTTGAAAAATAATTAAAGTGTTTAGAATAGTCCGTAATAATATTTGATTTATCAAAAATATCATATTGGTTTATTTTAGGCTTATTCCGAATCCGTTTGGATACTGCTTTGGAAAGCGTGTCCCGGGGCTCGGAAAATTAAAAATATATCTTTAATATTTTTAGACTCGTATTTTTATAATGATTTCAAAAATATCAAGTTTATAATTTTTCGGATTTTAAAAATATCAGTTATAGCTCATATAAGCTTATTTTACTCTTACCGGTAACTAAATTGTTAAATTTCCAAAAATAATTTATTTGATTATTTTATTTAAATCATAAAAATTCTGCCACTTAAATAAAAATATTTTTCTTAATTTATTTTATATATTTTCTTAGCCAAAAAGCCACTTTATCAACCCATACCTCAAGTACACATCCATTATCATTACTACATATTATTATGTATTCTTTTGCTTTTCTTACACTCCGATTTCCCAAAATGACAGCTGACCATTCCCCAAAAATTAGCCACTTTTCATTATTTTTAATCATTTATTTGATATTTTTAAAGTTTCTTTTAGTTAGAAATAGCAGCTGCTTGTATTATTTTTTTTCAATTATTTAACACACTTTCCATTCTATTTAAGCATCTCATTCCCTCTCTCTTTCACCTTTACAAACCCTACATTTTTCCTCTCTCTTTTTCCCTTTCTTTTCTCTTCTTCTTGGCTTGTCTTCTTAATAAACAAGCTGCCACCAATTTCTTTCCTTGCTTCCACATACATTTCTTGCAAATATTTGAGGTAATATTTCTCTTTTAGCTCTCATAAGATGTTCTAGGATGATATTATGGATGTTTCATGCATCAAAGGACATTCCACAAGCTTAAAAAGCTATGGATGATGATGCCAAGAATTGAAACACTCCTCTAGATGATGATCTCTTTTGTTCTTAGTATTTTTGTTATCTTGAAGGCTTGCTTATCTTCTTGTTTTTGTGATAACTTGTAGATCTAGAGTTTTACCAAGCTTTAGTTATGTTTATGTGTAGATCTAGAAGTTTAAGGCCTACTAGTTTTTCTTATGTTTTCATGGTTGTATTTTGAGTAGATCTTAGATTCAAGTTGGAATGAAAAAGTAAAATTCGTAACTTGTCAAGGCACCATTGTAAAACCCCCTTCCAATTCTTAAAATGGAAGTTTATGTTAGGAAAATGAAGGTTTGATGGATGTATATCATCAAGACTTCATCTTACAAAAATCAAGTGGATTTCAAAGTTTATTTTCAAAAATAAAAATTGTATTTTCGGATCAAGACAAAGATCTAAAATAAAAACATGTTTTCCAACTCAAAAATGAATTTTATTCAAGAAATGAAGGGTTCTTAGATATAATATGTAATGGGTTGTTTTTCATGAGTTTTGATGAATTTTCTCAAGAGATATGTTCAAAATAAATTTATGAAAATTCGGATCTAGACCAAGACCCATTTTTGGAACCCATCATTCAACTTTAAAATGAAGATTTAGACAAAAATATAAAGGGCTCTTGGTATAGATATCTTAAGGAATGAATTTTCATAAGTTTAAATGAGTTTTCCTAAAAGGTATTGCTTAAATCAAGTGTTTTGTAAAAGACAAAATTTAGGTCTTGTCTTCATTGTAAACTTCAAAGAGGAAATTCGTAATTAAGGGGAGACCAATTTTTAAAACCTTCTTTTAGATCTCAAAACAAGTATTTTATATTGAAAATGGAATGCTTTGATGATATTAATATAGGAAAATTATTTTCATTGAACTAAGTAAGTTTTAGTAAAGGAATTACTCAAAACAAGACAATGAGTTTCAACTTGTAAATTTCGGTTTTATGAAAATGGATTCTTAGAAGTTTCATTTGAACTTTATGTTTGGGATTAGATAAGTGTGTAATCTCTTAATTTTGTTTTGAGAATCTCCTTGCAAGTTTAGGACTAAAATAAGTTGGTCTAAGTAGTTAAATAGAGTAGATATGGCAATTTTTCACAAAGGCTCAAATCTTGGATTTTCGCAACCCTACTGTACAGTATGTTTCCGACCCTAAATGACCTTAAATGTTTGAATTAACTTTAGAAATAGATAGCTCTTTCGAAGTAGGTATAAATCGGTATATTATAAGCTAAATTCCGAGTTAAAATGAGTTAGATATGACCTTTTTAAGTTAAGGATTCAACCTAGGCGAAATTGACGAACTTAGTAAATAAAATTGTTAAGTTTAATAGAACTTCATAAGAGATACTCATTGAGGGTATTCTTGTACTTAGGTGAATTGGAGGACGGGTTACCACTTCCCGAGGACTATTACGACTAGTGGATTTCACTACATGGACAAGTGAGTTCATTTCTCAATTAATTATGCTCTTGGATGTGCTTGTAGTAGTAGTGGCATTAGACTTAGGAAAAGATAAAATTGTGATTGAATGGTGATCTAAACTTGCATGAATGAACGATAAGTATATCGAGGCAAGCTTTGTTGCAATAACCTTGTATGAGCTAGTATAGATTTGGAGTGTCTGAAATCTGTATGGTCACTTTTAAATTATCTAATTAATATACCATGATTATATGAATAAATTGTACATGCATATCACGTAGTGAGTCACATATCATTGTCGAGTATGCCTTTGGTGGGACAAAGGTGTATTTGGGAGGCAGCGGGTCTTTAATGAAGGGGACTAGGGTTGCATGACTTATGGACCACCCCATTCAAATAATGAAACTATGGTTGCATGACTTATGGACCAACATTAAAATTGTGGTTGCATGTCTTATGGACCACCCCACTTAAGATTGGGACTATGGTTGCATGTCTTATGGACCAACTTGGAACTGTAGTTGCATGACTTATGAACTACCCCAAACCCCGAGTGGAGGGCGTAAATCCATTCACATATGACTACCGGAAAGTTATATGCTTGCTTGCTCATTTGCTTGTGCATTCATATGGTTGCTTAATTATAACTTGCTTGTATAGATATTTTAGCTTGGTCGAGTATGTTACTTGGAAAATGAATCTCACTAAGCAATTAGCTTATACCCCAATAGTTTTTTTGCAGTGTTCCTATTTTTGGATGTTCCGAGAGGACACTTTGTGCAGGTTTATCACATGGATTAAAGAGCTTTTGAGGAAGTCGGGACCTAGTATAGGCGTGGACTTCTAGGAAAATCTCTTTAATGTAGATTCAGATATATGTAATTGGAGCTAAACGATGTAGACTCCTATTATTTTGGCGGGGGTATGCCCCCTTGGCTTTTGTAAAGTTTAACTATTTATCTTGTTGTGATTTATATTCTTAATGCTATGTATGCTTTCTTAAGACTACTCGAATCAAAGTGTGATCCTAAAAGTTGTGTGAGTACACCTTACACTCGATATGTAAACTTATGGGATGACTAAGGTTGTCATACTTAAGTTTAAATATCGGTGTGGTGGACTGTCGCGTTTAGGGTACCCTTTGGGGCGTGACAGTTTTAGTTGGTATCAGAGCATGGTTAAGAGTTTACAATCATAACTACAAATAAATAGCCTTAAGAAAGGATAAAAAGGAAGGATAGAATAGAATTACCAAGGAAGACTTAGATGGGAAGACGACCATAGTATCGGCCCTAAAATCCTATCACTCTAACCCTTGTGGATAGTAACCACTAGGAAACAATCGACTTAGTATCGCAAAACCTTCATAGGTGACCTAATGAGACTCTCATAGAATGCTGCTTAGTTACTTTAGTTGCTTTTGGTAGTATGTTGTTATTGTTACATGTTGATTGTTTCGCTGTTGCTTATAGTATAAAATTTTACTTGATTTTTGATTATGAGGATTTTTGCACGTTTTGTTTAAATTTCAATAAAGCTATATTTATGTTTTATGATTTCAGAATTTTATTACTTAAATTCCCTGATTTACCTTTTCACACTTTTATTTTTCCGCTCTCATTACTACTTCTTTTATTTCCATTACCTCGTTTGAAAACATTAATAGAATATATTGAGAAGATTACTTAACTAGACAAAAATAAAATTTGCTACAGCCGAGGTAGAAGAAGGAGACGTCAGGAGGAAAGCGCCTCCAATCAACCCAATATGGAAGAAGGGCAACAAGCCGCCCCTCCTCCAAATCCTCCTGCAGATGCTACACAGGTAGCTTTGCAAGCCATGCTTGGACAAATGGCACAAATGACACAAGTGCTCGAAGCACTTCGACAAAGTTTGCCGGCAGCGGCACAAGCACAGCTCCAGCTCCAACTCCGCCACCACTGCACCCCAAGCTTCTGTGGGGATGCCAGCACAGGAAAGCGCGCACTCTCACACTGCGCCTTTGCCTCCTCCACCACCTATGAGGCCAGAAGCTCCCTACCCGAGTTCATTAAGAGTAACAGATATTTTGAAGGGACTTTTGGGAGACCGGATGAGGCTGAGGATTGGTTAGCTCAGATAGAGCGATCCTTCAGGGCTTTTGAAGTGCCACACCACCTGAGAGTTGACTATGGCACTTACCTGCTTCGGTTGAATGCACGGGTTTGGTGGGAATCGAAAGAAAGAGAGCTCATGCCACCAGTTACTTGGGAAAGGTTCCGCCATGAGTTTTTGGAGAATTACTTCCCCGGAAGTCTCCGGGTGCAGTTCAGCTCAGAATTCCTGAACATTGCTCAGAAGGGAAGGACTGTAGAGCAATATGAAACTGAGTTTAGTCGATTACTGCAATATGCTCCGGATTCTTACAAGCACAGTGAGCTAAAAATACGAGTTTTCTTAAATGGATTAGATGAGGAGTTGAGGATGAGGCTAGAAGAGTTTAATATTAAGAACTTTGTTGAGCTAGTAGAAGAGCCCGGATAGTGGAAGGGGCTAAGAAAAGGAAGGGCAAGACTGCTGAGAAGCCACCTCGGTTTTTGGAAAGAAGTTTTATGGGGGATCAGGATCTGGATTCTCCCACAAGAGGTTCAAGCCGTCTTATGGCTATAAGGGTAACACTAGTGGGGGACAGGCTACCCCTAAGAGTGTCAGTTGCTGGAAATGTAAGGGGGATCACTACCCCAAGAAATGCCCACAGTTAGGATAAGTGTTATTTCTGTGGCGACTCATCCCACAAGATTGCTAACTGCCCAAAGAAGACTACGACCATGTGCTTTGTCTGCAAGCAATTTGGTCACTTTGCCAATGAGTGCCCTCAAAGGAAGAATGCTCCAGCTAAACCTTTTGGGGGATCAGCGGCAGCAAGACCCGGGAACGGGAATAGTGGGAACAATAATAGTAGCCGTGCTGGGTCAGCAATGCACGGAATGAGGATCTACAACCTCGAAGGGCAATGGGTATGCGAAGAGATGGGAAATGAAGACTGCGGATTGGCTGCTCTCGAGGAGGATAATGGCCCGGACTTCGGTCTTGTGACAGGTAGGTCTTCTAACTCTTGTCTTTGTTTTCTGCTGCTTTGATTTGTTAAGATTCAAGTATAAGAAAAGAAAAAAAGTTTGGTTAAGTTAAAGAAGTTAGGAAGATAAGTTAGGATGGTGTGAAGGTAGTGATTAGTAAGTGTTGGACGCAGGACACATACGGATAGCTAAGATGACTATGCTCTTTTTGACACGGGAGCCACACATTCGTTCATCACCACCAGATTGGCTAGACAAGTTGGTTTACCAATAGCCACTATTGCCTCTAGCTTTCGTGTTAGAACCCCGACTGGGAGTGTGGTGACGACAAATGAGATGCTAAAGGATTGTCCAATGGAGATTCATGGGCATGGTACGAAGTGTGATTTGATAGTATTGGAGATGAGTAAATATGAAGTGATTTTGGGTATGAGTTGGTTAGCCATTGCTAAAGCCGTTGTGGATTGTCGAAGGAAGAAAGTAAATTTCAAGATGTTGATGGAATGGATGTTGAGTTCACAGGTGAGACGTAGTTTCAAGGGAGCAGATCTATGCTCATTTGAGTTGCTTAGGATGGAGAGGAGATAGAAAGTGAAGGTTGTCTTAATGCAACAGAAAAAGAAAAGGATTACCTAAGCTTGAGGACATAACAGTTTGTCAAGGAATTTCTCGATGTCTTTCCGATGAGCTACCAGGTTTGCCACCTAAGAGGGAAATTGATTCGAGATTGACTTGGTGCCAAATACTGAGCGATACTAAAGCACCATATCGTATAGCCCCTGTTGAGTTAAAGGAATTACAAAGGCAATTGCAAAACTCTTGGACCATGGATTCATAAGACCAAGTGTGTCACCATGGGTGCACCTGTATTATTTGTTAAGAAGAAGGATGGTTCAATGAGACTATGTGTTGATTATCGGGAGTTGAACAAGGTTACAATTAAGAATAAGTATCCACTTCCAAGGATTGATGACCTTTTCGATCAGCTACAAGGAGCAAGTGTATTTCACGGATTAATCTACGATCGGGTATCATCAGTTAAGGGTTAAACCTGAAGATGTACCAAAGACTGCTTTTCGACTCGTTATGGACATTATGAGTTCTTAGTGATGTCTTTGGATTAACAAATGCTCCTGCCGCCTTCATGTAAACCCCGGTTTTCAAGTAGCCAAGATAACCCTAGAACCGAAAACCAAAACCCTAAACCGGAAATAGCTCAAGCCTGGAGTGAGAACTAGGAACCCTAATTCCTGCTTTTCCTCGGTTTCCAATTAAGAAGCTTTATAAAAATTTAAAATTGAATATAGCTCCTAATTATATTTCAAACAAGAAAAATATCAGATTTTGGAAAATTTCAATTCCGGGTCATCCGAGACCCATTATAGAAAAACGTGCCCCGGAACTAAATTTCAAAAATATACTTATGAGTACTCATTTGAAACGAAATAAAATAAGGATTTCAAAAATATTTTTCATAATTTCCGGTTTATGAAAAATACAGTTATAGCCTTTTTATTCGTATTTCATTACTACCGAAAATTAAATATCTTGTCAACTATTCATTACTATTCATAAAGTACTACCTAGTCTACCTATTAGCCACCGTACAAATCTAACCCTTACCATCACTCAAATCAACTCCATTCTTCCATAACTTTTGTCCCTTCATCTTTAATTCAATTTATGTCTCTTCTCTTGGCTTGTCTTCTAATAAACAAGCTGCCACCAATTCTTTCCTTGCTTCCACATACATTTCTTGCAAATATTTGAGGTAATATATCTCTTTTAGCTCTCATAAGATGTTCTAGGATGATATTATGGATGTTTCATGCATCAAAGGACATTCCACAAGCTTAAAAGCTATGGATGATGATGCCAAGAATTGAAACACTCCTCTAGATGATGATCTCTTTTTTCTTAGTATTTTTGTTATATTGAAGGCTTGTTATCTTCTTGTTTTGTGATAACTTGTAGATCTAGAGTTTTACCAAGCTTTAGTTATGTTTATGTGTAGATCTAGAAGTTTAAGGCCTACTACTAAGTTTTTCTTATGTTTCATGGTTGTATTTTGAGTAGATCTTAGATTCAAGTTGGAATGAAAAAGTAAAATTCGTAACTTGTCAATGCACTATTTTAAAAACCCCTTTCAAGTCTTAAAATGGAAGTTTTGTTAAGAAAATGAAGGTTTGATGGATGTATATCATCAAGACTTCATCTTACAAGAATCAAAGTTGATTTTCAAAGTTTATTTTCAAAAACAAAAATTGTATTTTCGGATCAAGACAAACTAAAATAAAAACATGTTTTCCAACTCAAATGAAGATTTTATTCAAGAAATGAAGGGTTCTTGAGATATAATATGTAATGGGTTGTTTTTCATGAGTTTTGATGAATTTTCTCAAGATATGTTAAAATAAATTTATGAAAATTCGGATCAGACCAAGACCTATTTTTGGAACCCATCATTCAACTTTAAAATGAAGATTTAGACAAAAATATAAGAGGGCTCTTGGTATAGATATCTTAAGGAATGAATTTTCATAAGTTTAAATGAGTTTTCCTAAAAGGTATTGCTTAAATCAAGTGTTTTGTAAAACAAAATTTAGGTCTTGTCTTCATTGTAAACTTCAAAGAGGAAATTCGTAATTAAGGGAGACCAATTTTTAAAACCTTCTTTTAGATCTCAAAACAAGTATTTTATATTGAAAATGGAATGCTTTGATGATATATAATATAGGAAAATTATTTTCATGAACTAAGTAAGTTTTAGTAAAGGAATTACTCAAAACAAGACAATGAGTTTCAACTTGTAAATTTCGGTTTTATGAAAATGGATTCTTAGAAGTTTCATTTGAACTTTATGTTTGGTATTAGATAAGTGTGTAATCTCTTAATTTTGTTTTGATCTCCTTGCAAGTTTAGGACTAAAATAAGTTGGTTAAGTAGTTAAATAGAGTAGATATGGCAATTTTTCACAAAGGCTCAAATCTTGGAATTTTCGCAACCCTACTGTACAGTATTTCCGACCCTTAAATGACCTTAAATGTTTGAATTAACTTTAGAAATAGATAGCTCTTTCGAAGTAGGTATAAATCGGTATATTATAAGCTAAATTCCGAGTTAAAATGAGTTAGATATGACCTTTTTAAGTTAAGGATTCAACCTAGGCGAAATTGACGAACTTAGTAAATAAAATTGTTAAGTTTAATAGAACTTCATAAGAGATACTCATTGAGGGTATTCTTTGTACCTTAGGTGAATTGGAGGACGGGTTACCACTTCCCGAGGACTATTACGACTAGTGGATTTTCACTACATGGACAAGTGAGTTCATTTCTCAATTAATTATGCTCTTGGATGTGCTTGTAGTAGTAGTGGCATTAGACTTAGGAAAAGATAAAATTGTGATTGAATGGTGATTAAACTTGCATGAATGAACGATAAGTATATCGAGGCAAGCTTTGTTGCAATAACCTTGTATGAGCTAGTATAGATTTGGAGTGTCTGAAATTGTATGGTCACTTTTAAATTATCTAATTAATATACCATGATTATATGAATAAATTGTACATGCATATCACGTAGTGAGTCACATATCATTGTCGAGTATGCCTTTGGTGGGACAAAGGTGTATTTGGGAGGCAGCGGGTCTTTAATGAAGGGGACTAGGGTTGCATGACTTATGGACCACCCCATTCAAATAATGAAACTATGGTTGCATGACTTATGGACCATTAAATTGTGGTTGCATGTTTTGGACCACCCCACAAGATTGGGACTATGTTGCATGTCTTATGGACCAACTTTGGAGTAGTTGCATGACTTATGAACTACCCCAAACCCCGAGTGGAGGGCATAAATTCATTCACATATGACTACCGGAAAGTCATATGCTTGCTTGCTCATTTGCTTGTGCATTCATATGGTTGCTTAATTATAACTTGCTTGTATAGATATTTTAGCTTGGTCGAGTATGTTACTTAGAAAATGAATCTCACTAAGCAATTAGCTTATACTCCAATAGTTTTTCTTGCAGTGTTCCTATCTTTGGATGTTTCGATAGGACACTTTGTGCAGGTTTATCACATTGGATTAAAGAGCTTTCGAGGATGTCGGGACCTAGTATAGGCGTGGACTTCTAGGAAAATCTCTTTAATGTAGATTCAGATATATGTAATTGGAGCTAAACGATGTAGACTCCTATTATTTTGGTGGGTATGCTCCCTTGGCTTTTGTAAAGTTTAACTATTTATCTTGTTGTGATTTATATTCTTAATGCTATGTATGCTTTCTTAAGACTACTCGAATCAAAGTGTGATCCTAAAAGTTGTGTGAGTGCGCCTTACACTCGATATGTAAACTTATGGGATGACTAAGGTTGTCATACTTAAGTTTAAATATCAGGTGTGGTGGACTGTCGCGTTTAGGGTACCCTTTGGGGCGTGACACCAAATGCCTTCTTTTCCACCAATGTCACCACTAATGCCACAAATGCCACAAATGCCAATGGGAGATCTAAATGCTATGTGTGCGATATTCAAAGATATGTTTGCTATGATGCAACAGTGTCAACAAATGATGTACCAACACTTGTAATAGTTTATACAAAAACATACTCCTCAAGCGATGGGACATGGAGCAAATGTGCAAGGCAATGAGAGGAATGACCAAGTTTAAATTACATGATTTTGTCAAGATTGTGCCAGAGTTTGATGGAACAGTTTCAGAGCTTACTACTGCTGAGCATTGGGTTGAGGAACTAGAGAAAGCCTTTGTAGCTAGTGAAGTTCCAGAGAGTAGAAAGGTAGACTTAACGATTTATATGCTCAGGAAGGATGCAAATAATTGGTGGAGATTGACAAGTTAAGATATGGTGAGACCAATTCCATGGGTTAGGTTCAAGGAAGATTTCTTTCTACAATATTTCCCCAATACAGTCCAAGAACGGGTGATTTCAGATTGGTTGAGTCTCAGGCAAGGCAACAGAACTGTTAAAGAATATTATGTAGAGTTTTGTAGATTGCTTCGATTTGCTGGAGGCGTATATAATGATGAAAGGATGAAAGTTCAAAGTTTCAGGATGGATTGAATATGGAAATCAAGGGAGAAGTTAAAATGTTTCAACTTTTGACCTTATTAGATGTTGTGAATAAGGTGAAGCTGGCAGAATAGATTCAGAATGAGAACAAGACCCAAAGTGATAGGTGAGTTACATTTCTAGGAAAAAAACCTACACCCTTCACTCCTTACAAGAAGTATGACAACTATGGCAAAGGGAAGAAACCATTTTTGGGAAAGAAACTGAATTTGGGATCTTCTACTAAGATTTTTACTCCCTTCAACACATTTGAGAAGATATGTCCTAGATGTTTCGAGCCTCATGAACAAACTCAATGTAAGTGGAGCCGGGAGCGTGTTTTGCTTGTGGGAAAGTAGGACACAAAGCTTCAGAGTGTAAGGATCCGACGTTACAACCTATTTTCTGTGCCTATTGCAAACAAAGAGGACATCATGTAGCTAACTGTACAACCAAACCAAGGAACGATGGTCCTAACCCCGGGAAAGGAATGACAACAGCTAAGATTTTTGCTTACAGCAATGTGAGAAAGCTCCATCAGTAGATACTCTAGCCAGGTACTATAATGATTGCAATCATCCAGCTATGCATTAATAGATATGGTGCAATGCATGCATGTTTAGCTGAAAAGTTCGTGACTGAGTGTGGTTTGAAATTTGAAGTGTGTTGACTGATAGAGTAATGAGTATTAGTACTGCTTTGGGTGTGAAGTTTAGACAGCCTTGTATTTGTAGAGAAACTAATGTAAGAATATCTAATAGTGATATGCCAATTGATATGATGGTTTTGCCTATGGTTGATTTTGATGTAGTTTTGGGTATGAATTGGTTAAATATGTATAAAGTAATTATAGATTGTAATAAAGCAGAGATGAGTTTTGATCTGGAGAGTAGGAAGGTTACTCATGTCTTGGAGAGGAAGAGACCTAAGAGTATGTATACAATGGAGTTATGGGAGAAGACTTCAAAAACAGTTGTAAATGGTAAAGAGCTCGATATTGGTGTAGTACTCGTGGTGAAAGACTTTGTAGATGTTTTCCCTGAAGAATTACCTAGGTTATGACCAGACAGGAAATTGAATTTGGTATTGAAGTGATTCCGAGAACCATCTTATATCAAAGGCTCTTTATAGAATGGCTCCTGCAGAATTGAAAGAATTGAAGATTCAGTTGGAGGAATTGCAAAAGATTGGTTTTATGTAACCTAGTATATCCCCATGGGGTGCTCTTATTCTCTTTGTGAAGAAGAAAGATGGGAGTCTATGAATGTGTATCGATTATAGGGAATTGAATCAAGTCACAATTAAGAATAAGTATCCTTTACCCCATATCGATGACTTGTTTGATCAATTAAAAGAAGCGACAATCTTCTCAAAGATTGATCTGAGGTCAGGTTACTATCAACTTTGAATTAAACTGGAAGATGTACCAAAAACGGCCTTTCATACTCGATATGGATATTTCAAATTCTTAGTTATGCCGTTTGGTTTGACGAATGCCCATGCCGCCTTTATGGATCTTATGAATAGGATGTTCAAGGATTACTTGGATTGGTTTGTGATTATGTTTATAGATGATATCCTAGTGTATTCGAAGTGAAGAGGAACATGAAAAATATTTAAGTTTGGTTCTTCAAAGTTGAAGGAAAGAAGTTATATGCCAAGTTTAGCAAATGTGAGTTTTGGTTGAAAGAAGTTGCATTTTTAAGACATATTATCACAAAAGATGGGATATCTGTTGATCCTGAAAAGATTAAGGCAGTATTGGAATAGCCAAGACCTACCAATGTTACTGAAGTGAGAAGTTTCTTGGGTTTAGCAAGTTATTATCGAAGATTCTTTTAGGGATTCTCAAAGATTGCCACTCTGTTGACAAAGCTAACCGAAAGCATATGAGATTTGAGTGGGATGATCAATGAGATGGAGAGTTTCAAGACTTAAAAAAGAGATTAATATCTGCACCTATCTTAGCTTTACTCGTTAATGGAAAGGAATCTACAATCTATAGTAATGTTTCAATACAAGGTCTTGGATGTGTTCTGATGCAAGACAACCGAGTAATCGCCTATGCATCTAGACAATTGAAACTACATGAAAAGAATTATCCTATGCATGATTTAGAGCTGGCAGTAGTAGTTTTAGCTTTGAAATTGTGGAGACATTATTTGTTTGGAGAGAAGTGTAAAATATTCACGGATCACCAAAGTCTAAAGTATATCTTTACTTAGAAAGAATTGAATATGCGTCAAAGAAGATGGCTTGAGTTAATTAAGGATTATGAATTAGAGATTCTATATCATCCGGGAAAAGCCAATATGGTAGCCGATGCTTTAAATATGAAGAAACAAATGAGGATAGTGACCATGATTACGAGTAAAATAGAAATACAAGAAGATTTGCGAAGATTGGATATCGAAGTAACTTTAACACAAGTTTCCTATACATTTAAAAATGAAAAGATGCATGTGGTATTGATAGAAAATGTTGCAGACCGTATTTATTGTACAACATTTAAACACATAAATATATTATTTTTATCACTGTATAATATCTTAAAAAATATTATTAAATTAAATCTCCTACTAGAACTAGAATATAATAGATAACAAATAATATTAATCTCCACTACAAGCATGACTTGAACAAAATTTAATAAAAATTTCTAAAATTCATAACTAGGTTAATAGACATAAAAGAAAAACCATCTTTGAAGGGTAGAAAAGATGGTAGTTTATTTGTGTCTTCTTTTCTCTTTTTAGCCTTTTAGTAATGTTTCTATTTATTTTTTAAAATTATAATACTGAGTTGTTGAGTATCCATTGAGTTCTTGATATGATCCAAACCCAACCCTATAACTTTGTACAGTTTTTACTATATATCCAATAAAAGTTGTATAAAGTTATATTTTGAATAGATCGATTGAATATCTATCAAGAAATGTTAATTTGTATAAGTATTAAGTATATAAACTAATGATTCAAGTCACGTTGTTTAGTCAATATAACGTAAGGCCTTATGTAATATAAAGCCTTTGGTTTATAATTACGTTAGATCCAATTAGGATAATTAGGCTAAGATAATTTAGACTAAGCCCATAGAATTCGGAAATTGAATATATTATTTAGATGTATTGGGCCTTTAGGGATCCTAGGTTAGGCCCAATAAGAAATTCTCTAAGTGTTTAACTTTTTAAGGTAATGGGCTTTAAGGTTTAGGGATTGAGTCTATTAAAGAATATAAATATTAAATTAGCTAGAATCGGGCTTTATTTTGAATTTAGTCCAATTAGAGTAATATTAGTTATTGTATAAGACATAGGTTGATTGAATATCTGTCAAGAAATGTTAATTTGTATAAGTATTGAGTATAACAAACTAATGATTCAAGTCACATTTATCAATCAATTAACGTAAGGCCTTATGCAATATAAAGACTTTGGTTTATAATCGAGTTAGATCCAACTAGGATAATTAGGCTAAGATAAATTAGACTAAGCCCATAGAATTGAAATTGAATATATTATTTAGATGTATTGGGCCTTTAGGGATTCTAGGTTAGGCCCAATAAGAAATTCTCTAAGTGTTTAACTTTTTAAGGTAATGGGTTTTAAGGTTTAGGAATTGAGCCCATTAAGGAATATAAATATTAAATTAGTTCGAATCGGGCTTTATTTTGAATTTAGGTCCAATTAGAGTAATATTAGTTATTGGACTAAGAATTTATACTCAAGCACAATTGGAATTTAATTTAGACCCTAAATTAAGCTGTTAGGTCTTCTAGTATCCTATATAGGCCCACTAAGGATTTTAGGGCTTTTGGGGCAATATAAATGATTTGAGCCCAATTAGGTATTTCAATACTTGGAATTGATAATGGACTTGAATATTTTGGAAATAGGCCCAATCGGAATAGGTACGCGTATTGGGCCCGTATTATGGAATTTAAGCCCATAAGTTAGGTATTGTCTATATTTTAAAGGCTTAGACCTTAAATGGTTTGGGAAAACTTATTAGGATTTAGTTTGGGCCTATTTAGTACAAATAGGCCTAGTTGGCTAGAAATTATGTTATTGGGCCTAATGTAGTGTTTCTAGACCAATTTTATCTAATAAGTTCATTTGTAGGTATCTAGTCAAATTGGATTCTATTTTAGAATTTAAGCTCATAACCAATTATTAAAGCCCAAAATTATTAATATTAGCCAAGTTATACATAAATTCATTTCGAAATCAATTTTAGGTCATTTAGGTCAAGTTAGACGTATTTTTACTATCTTGGCCCATGTTAGGTTATTTCTATCATATTGACTATATTTTTACTAATCAAGTCCGTTTAGGTCATCTTAGCCAATTTAATCCTAGAATATTTAACAATTAAATTTTATAGCTCATGATATTTGTCAAATCCATTTAATTGACAATTACCTATTTTAAGTCCAATTAGTTAATCAAAAACCTATTATAACTCGGTTTAGTATATTTAGTCCTATTAAGCCCATATAATTTGATTTGGGCCCTAAAATACTATCTAAGCCCAATTTAACTACTAAAACCTATAATAATTTAGCTGTATTGACTTAGACTCATATTATATTCAATTACTCACCTTTACAATTAAAAGTCATTTTATACCTAATTAAGCTAATTTATCATGCTAACCTATATATATCCAATTTTAATTTAACAAGGAGCCTAATAAATCAAAATATGCCTAAATTAACTAATTATGACTAACTATACATCAATCAAGTTAGTTTGATAATTATTAAATTTAATTATATGCGGATTTCACAAAATTTTCAAAAAATATCGCTGGAAAACAGGGGAGGTCTACTTACCAGTTTGTTTTTTGACTGGTTCACCTTGATTTTTGTACTTTTCGGTCTGTTCGATTTTCATGTAAAAACTATACATCTTTAGCTATTAATTCGTTTTAGTCTCGTTGAAAATAAGAAGATAAAAGTGACTAGTTCAGCCTATGCAAGAAGTCCGGTTCAAACAACGTTTTAATTGTACATCCGAAAAAGAAAAATCTGAAAAATATTAAATGACTTAAAAAAATTATTATTGAAATCATTTTCTAAAAGTTTTGTGAAAAAATAATTACATTTGATATTTTATTTATTTTTCTCAAGAAATACACCTATTAGGCCTTTAAAAATAGTAAATAAATATGAAAAATTACGAAACCTTCTAGTTTATATCCTAAGATGATATACTATCATTTCCATAAATTTTACATAGAAATAAATTTGTTTAATACCCTAAACGACATTACATATTATGGTAAATAATACTTCTATTTTCTATCCAGCAAACATATTATTGTTTTTATTCAATTTTCATCATGAAAAATCATTACAAAATCATATAGAACACATCAAAACAGATTACATAACATGCTAATTTATTTTAACCACTTTTACACCATAAATCCACTAAACAATACATAAATGATGCCAATATTAACACATTTTCACCAAACCAAGTAACACATGATATTTCACATAAGTCATAGATTCCATATTCTATATTTTAGTATTGCAACATATTATTTAGTAATACATTTCACTAATCATACTATCTAATTAAACAACTTACTTGTAGTAGCAAGACAAGCTTTGAACCTTCACTACCCTACTCCTAGGAATTTAGTAAAGCTTCTTTTGCCTCTAATCCAAGATCTCTCTTGATAAATACCTAATTTCAAAAGGAAAAATAAGACTAATAGGAGTTTCAGGTGGCTCAAAGAAGAAATAAAACATAAAAGACTTAGTACCTATTAGGGTCTTGATAGTGGAAACGGGTTTGTAGTATTTTAGGATTTGTTTTGAGAGAAAAATGAGATGAAACTTTCTATTAGAATGAAATGTAAAGTGGTGGCTACTTTAGGGTACACTAGGGTTTCATTTTATAAAAAGAGGGTAGGACAAAAATAAGGACATTAGTTGGCAATATAAAGAATGTTCTAGAGCCTCATGGGTTGGCAAAATAACAATATTTGAATAAAAATTTTGCTAAAAATTATTTAGGATAAGAATAGTGATGTTTTATATTCTAGAAGATTTTTATGAGGGTTTAGAGCTAATATCGTTAGTGGGTTAGATTAGCAATTTGATTAGGGTCTTAAGATGTGATTAGGTGTCAAATGGACTTAGTAAATAAGTAGATTAATTTAGGAATTTTAATTTAGAAAATTTGAAGATGGTGAAATAAATTTAGTCAATAGGGGTTGAATAGATATTTAATTAAAATTTAGAGTGTTGAGCAATTTAGGTATTGAATTTCTAGAGAATTATTGAAATTGAGAAAAAATGGGAAAATTAGGAGATTGTAATTTAGGTGGATAGCTAAGTTCGTATTTATATTTGGTTTAATTTATTTGATATGATGATTAGAAAATTAATGTGGTTTAATTTATTTTTATTTGAAATTAATTACTAGATTAAAATTGCTAATTCACCGAATCATACTATATAATTTACTTAGTTAAATTATCTAGATCAAATTTCTATCTTAGGTTTTAATTTGGTTCAAATTTTCTCATATTTTATACAATCTAGTTCATAATTTTTTTTAACTAACTTAATAAATTCGAGATATTTCACTTTTAAATGTAAAAAATATGTGGTCGGCTCTCTCTCATAATTTTCTACCTCAATTCTATTTCCAACAATTAATACTTCTTTTTTATTTTTATTTTCTTATTTTAAATAATAGCTACATGGAATGGAAGTGAAGCTAATTGCTCTAGTCCATCAATTTTTCTTCTCCAACTATTTCGGATCTGTCTATGAAACATTCTATTTTTGGAAATTTTTCTTTCACAACATCTTCCACAACCACAACTGAAACAACTCCCATGAAATCTAACTTTCTGATTCTCTCTCTCTCTGTGTCTTTCTCAAACCATAAAATACTATATTCATAGCATTATTATGTGTGTTTTTAATGTTTGATTAACCAATTTTCAATGGCTTTAGGTAGGTCTCGTAACAGTAAAAGACAATCCTACACATCTTACACATCAACAATAACAACAATAGTATTCATAGGACTATGTGTTCTAGGTGTATGGATGCTAACGTCCAATTCTGTCACCCCACAAACTACCAAAGACATCACCACCTCTATCACCACCACACCTCCACCAAAACCAGCGATGACAATAACAATAACAAGGATGATTTGGCATCTCAAACGAGCAGCAACAAATCACAAGAAACAATGATTCGCCTTTCCAGGACAACCCTGGTGAGCTCCCTGATGATGCAATCAAATCGGAAGATTCTCGTCAATCTGATGGAAACAATGGTCAAGAGACTAAATCTGAAGATTCATTGGATAAGAATGGGAATAAGCAAGAATCTGTTGAAGAAAATGGGAAAGAGATAGAGAGGGAAAACGAGAATGAAAGTAATCAAGTGTCTGAAGAAAGTTCTATGACTCTTAAGGAGCATGGTAATGATGAAAGTGACAAGGATGAGGAGTCTGAAACTGGAGCAAATAAAGAATCAAATGAGGATCAACAACAGCAACAACACGAGCAGCAGCAGCAGCAACAACCAGAAGAGCAGCAGCAGCGACAAGAGGAGCAAGAAAAACAGAGGAAAGAAGACGAAGTTAATCAGAGCAATGAAAGTGAAACAGCAAAGGATCGACAGGAAGAGCAAAAGAAACAAAGGAAAGGAGATGAAGATGAACAGGGCAAAGAAAGCGAACCAGCAAAAGATCAAGAAGAAGAGCAAAAGAAGCAAAGGAAAGAAGATGAAGGTGATCAGACTAATGAAAATGAAACAACAAATGATCAAGATAGACAACAGCAGCAGCAGCAGCAACAACAACAAGAGAGACAAGAGAAAGCTCAATTTGATGGAGACGAAAGTAACAAACAGTCGTCTCAATATGATTCCAAGACTAATGAGAAGAACCCAGAAGAGCCTCAAAATTTAATATCTGAAGAAGACGACAAAAGCGAATTGAAGAGCAACACAAACAACGGTTAGAAGATCAACAAAAGGGCGATACAAATTTGGGCGGTAACACACAACAAGAGCCAGTACAACAAGTGCTTAAAGAAGACAATCACCAACAAGAACAGAATGAAACTTCTGAAGCAATACATTCGTTATCTAGTGATCAAAATCATGAACAGGAAAACGAGAGTCATTCAAATGAAGAAAAAAAACTCGACAGGAATGCTGTTGGCGAAGAGATGGGGAGATTAGTGAGTCGAAATCAGATGGGTCATTCATTGGAGGAAATACCTCGGAGATTCCAAAAGAGTCGAATGAATCAAGAAATCATGGAAGACTCAGAAATCTCAATCTGAGAACCAAAAGAGAGAAGGCAAAATGATTTGAATAATAATGAGAGTATTTATGGGCATGATTGGCTACTTTGCAATGTCACAGCAGGTAAGTAAACTCTTAGATTATTCAATATGAACATAATCTGGCTGCATGCTCAAAATTTATAAGATGATCTGATATTTTTAATCGTTCAACCATGCTTAAACTCTTAAGCATAATACTTGGTGTGTGAGATAAATCTATGTGGTGTGACTTATTGTTAGGTTCAGATTACATCCCATGTTTGGACAATGAGAAAGCCTTGAAACACCTGCATAGTACCAAACATTTTGAGCATAGAGAGAGGCATTGTCCTGAGGATCCTCCTACATGTCTGGTTCCCCTACCTAAGGGATATAGGAGACCAATTGAGTGGCCAAAAAGTCGGGATAAGGTATGGTGTTAAGTGTATCGTATACTGACTTTATTCATCCTTCAGTTACAATAAAAATATTCTTATATTTATAGAATCAATTTTCTACACTGATGATCTCCTAATTTGCAGATATGGTATCATAATGTGCCACACCCTATGCTAGCAGATGTAAAGGGACACCAAAATTGGGTGAAAGTTACAGGAGAGTTCTTGACTTTTCCTGGTGGAGGGACTCAGTTTATACATGGTGCATTACATTACGTTGATTTTCTTCAAAAGGTAAGCAGCCATGTAAAGATGTATTTTTAGTGTCACCATATCAAGTACCTTTCAAGAAATGAGATTGTCAGATGTGCATTTTAGCTTGATACTTAATCGAAGATAGCAAAGCCCCTTAAAAATGAATCACTAATGTTGTCCCTTGATACAGTCTGTACCAAACATAAAGTGGGGGAAGCACACTCGGTGATACTAGATGTTGGGTGTGGTGTGGCAAGTTTTGGTGGGTACCTTTTTGAAAGAGATGTCCTTACAATGTCATTTGCACCGAAGGATGAACACGAGGCTCAGGTTCAGTTTGCTCTGGAGAGGGGAATACCCGCAATCTCGGCAGTAATGGGTTCAAAGAGGCTGCCATTTCCAAGCAAGGTCTTTGATGCAGTGCATTGTGCACGTTGCCGAGTTCCTTGGCATGCAGAAGGTATTGCCTAGAATCAATTAGCTTTCACATGTTCAATAGAGGTATGCTTCTTCAATCGTTTCTAGAGGGTAATAAATGATGATCCTTCTTGTAGGAGGTACTCTTTTACTTGAACTGAACCGGGTTCTTAGACCTGGAGGTTTCTTTATCTGGTCAGCTACCAGTGTATCAAAAGCTGCAAGAAGACGTTGAAATTTGGAATGGTAAAATACTTGCCATGAATAATTTATCCAAAATAATTTTCATTTTGAAAACTGATTGATTTATAATCCATCCATGCGTTCCCTTGTCCACAGCAATGACTGAGTTAACAGCATCCATTTGCTGGGAGCTTGTGACAATCCAAAGGGACAAACTAAATCATATTGGTGTTGCCATCTACCGTAAGCCCAGATCAAATGATTGCTATAATCAAAGAAAGCAAAAGAGCCCTCCAATGTGCAAGGATGATGATCCTAATGCTGCCTGGTGGGCCTCTTACTCCTCAATTAATTGTTCAAGTACTTATTTTAATCTTAGAGTAGCCTCTATTTCTTTAATGTAAAGTTCCTCTTTAAGTAAATTAGTGTGGAGACTATAATAACTATAAATGAAATAGCTATATACAAGTGAAATGAACCCACTGACCCTTCCATAATACAGGTATGTACCTCTTCAACCATGCATGCACCGAAATCCTACTGATGAGTCCATAAGAGGAGCACGTTGGCCCGTTGTTTGGCCGCGTCGACTAAGGCTGCCCCCTTACTGGCTGAACAGCTCTCAGATGGGGATATATGGAAAACCTGCCCACAAGATTTCGCAGCAGATTATGAGCACTGGAAACATGTAGTAAGCAGCTCCTACATGTCAGGATTAGGGATTAGTTGGTCTGGAGTACGAAATGTCATGGACATGAGAGCAGTCTATGGCGGGTAAAACTTGGATGCAATTCAGGGGTTGTGTTTGCGTATATATGTTGGTACTAAAAACTTATAATTGGATAATTCTTACAGGTTTGCTGCGGCATTGAAGGATCTACAAATGTGGGTAATGAATGTCGTGAACATTGATTCACCAGATACACTTCCCATCATATATGAGAGAGGACTTTTTGGTATATACCATGATTGGTGTGAATCATTCAGTACATACCCAAGAACATATGACCTCTTGCATGCTGATCATCTCTTTTCCAAGCTAAAGAAAAGGTACACACTAATAAACTTTGGTCAAATTCATATCTTCACTATAATAGATTCACACACCCCTGGATCACCGTGTCAAACCAGAATCATTTTTTCCTTTTCAGGTGTAATCTAGCTCCAGTTATGGCAGAAGTAGATCGAATAGTTAGACCAGGAGGTAAAATCATAGTTCGGGACGAGTCCAGTGCGATTGGAGAAGTAGAGAACTTCTTGAAATCCCTGCACTGGGAAGTTCATCTAACATTTTCCAAAAACCAAGAAGGAATACTCAGCGCACAAAAAGGCGATTGGCGGCCAAAACATATGTAGCTTCGTCTTAAAGCATACCAAACCATCACTTTTTGTAAAAGCCTTTATAGAATTACTTTAGCAGTACCAGATATGAATAGCATTCAATCTTCTTAATCTCACAATTAGGAAGGCCAGAAAATTTATGCAACAAATTGACCGAACCATGACAATTGTTGTAAGCAATAAATGGAGAATCTTTCTCCACATTTTCAAAGATCATCAGCTTAACCTCTGTAATATTACAAAATGACCAAGAAATCTTAAAACAACATTGAATGACCCACAATGTCAGATCAAAGTTAAAAGAAGAAATCATATCCGACTATTTAAAAGTTTACAGAGCCATCTTCATTTTATACATGGACTTTAGTGCCGACAATTGCATCTCTATTTGCAAAAGAAAACTATATTTTACCCTCAAATTTTCATAACGGTACCCAATCGATCCATTGATTTGGCACGACATTGCTCATCAGATCCCTATGCTGGCAACTAGTGGACCTTTTTATTTTATTTTATTTATTCAAAACATCATTTTTTTTTATTTATTTATATTGAGGAGTATTGTTGCTTACATACACGACGCCATGTGGGTTATCAAAAGACACTGGCACTTTTTAAACACTAATAAAAAGAGGAAACGCTATATATTTTATTTCCAATGCCAGACATAACAATCATTTATCAAAGATAAACATATACACTACACAATTAATGTATGGACTATTTTTTCAAGCTAGACACATCTTCCTCTAAAACTGTTATTATATGATAACTTTACTTATACTTATCTATATCAATTTATTATTGGACATTTTTGTTAGTAAGCTGTAACATCGCGAAATTCCGTCCACCGAGGTATTATTCACTTTAGCCATATGGCGCATGATTTTGTCCTTTGGTACTAGCGCTTCCCAGAAGGTCGTCCATCCTAGAATTACTTTGCCCAAAACACGCTTAACTTTAAAGTTCCGATAAACTTAAAGTCATTACACCAAAAAGTACTTCTATAATTAGAGTTTCACTATTTATATTTTAGTGATATCACACACTCCACATCCAGCTGGTGAACTGCTCTGATATACTTATAATGCCTTGGAATTCTATCCATCGATGTATTATCCGCTTTGGTCACACGTCGCACGATTTTATCATTTGGTGCCAGTGCTTTCCAAAAGGTCACCCATCTTAGGATTACTCTACCCAGCGCACTCGTAATTTTGAAGTTCTGATAAACTCTAAGCCATAATACCAAAAAGCGCTTTTATGATTAGAGTTCCACCATTTATATTTGAGGGAATCACAAAAGTAATGAAATATAATAATGCATGTCTTGCCAATGAACTTGTAACTTATTGGCATCCAATCTTGATATTGATTTTGAGGTACCAAGTTCGATTGCTCGTGTTGTCATGCCCTAGTGGCCGCATTAAAAAAAATAATAATGTGTGTCTTTGTCTTTATTATAAAGTGGAGAATTTTCCACACTCATAGAGAAGTGGTGGGGGGGAGAAACTTGTGGTTTGTTGAGCGTAAGTAGAGTTTGGCCAAATGACTTGACATTATTTGAAAAAAAAAAATGCCTTCTTTTTTCTTCACTTATTTATTATTCTAGATTAATTTTAGAAAGAACCTACTTTCTTTCTCCCTTACAGAAACCTTAACTTTCAAGCCAACCCAATCCAATTCCAGGCCTTGGATTCAGCTTCCCTCTTTCGCAATCACTCTACGCGTGATGCCTTAAATTCAATTTCTCTCCTATTTATAAGTACGCTCATTTTATTTCTTCCATTACCAATTGAAACATGCATGCTAATTTGAGAAGATATATTGCTTTGTTATCTCTTATTTGCTCTAATTCATTTTCATTTTAGGTATAACACTTTCGTTTATAAAAACAAAGTGTGCAAACGCCAATATTATAAGCAAATATAATAATCTAGAAACCAACGACAAAGAAGATGTGTCCTCTTAATCTTGTCGGGCTGTAATTTTTGTTAGTTCCTTATGATCTGTTATGGTATCATCCTCGATGAGTTACTTCTTTAATAGAGGTGGGCACGTGGGCATGTGGTCATGGCGGTCGGGCTAGGTTGGGTTGGTTGTGAATTAAATGGGCTAAAAAATATTAACACACTTAACAAATGGTCAAAATTTATTGATCTAGGTCCGTTTAATTTGCCTGCGAGCTTAACGGATCAAAGTGATCATATTAATTTATATAAAAATCTCTAACATTTTAAATATTTTAAAATTTTATTTATATATCAAAGATTAATTTTATTATTTTTTCAATTATTTATATACAAAAATAAATGTTTAAAATAATTTATTCAATGTCATATTATCTTTATACCAATAAACCAGATGGTTAGCTTTTGGGCTTTGCTTCGAATGATTTCTGAACTTCCATGAAACTCTAAAGGCTTAGTGCCGTCACTTACGCACGCACGCGTCGACGCCCAAAATTGTTTTTATGAGATACGTGGAGATCGCGCTTGTGGCTCTGGTTGACTTGGGCACGGGCGGCCGTCAATGATTTTGACAGATTTAAATTTATGTTGGCAAGAATCAACCGGGCTGGTCTGGTCCGGCAAGAGTTCGCAAAGCATAAGAAGGAGAAAGCATAGATCGTTTTAATTTGCCAATATTTTAACATTTTTTGAGTTTATCCGAATTACCACCCTTCGTTTTCTTTTTCTTTTTTTTTTAATTTTTTGGCCGAAACTACCCTTCGCATTAGAACGAGTTTTTTTTGAAGACCTCTGGTTTTTATAAAAAGCATTTTAATTAAAAAATCTTTTCTTTCATGATATGCCATAAATAATTACTAATATATTATTTTATTATTTTTTTAACTTAAAATTTTATTTGATTTTAAATTTTTCCTTTTTTTTAACACATCAGTATATGGGATCGATCCGTAGGTTCTAAGCTAAATAGTTATATAAATTGACTTACTTTTAAACGATCCAACAAATTTGACTGGAGCCACTTTTTTAAATGGATAAAAGATTGGCTTGTGGGCCTTGATCCATATACAACTCTACCTTTTAGCATGGGTCACATAGAATAAGAATATTTTTTTTTTGGTGGAAGTTCACGCTACTACAATTATTGTTGGTAAAACTACTCAATTTTCTTGGGTATCTGATTCTTTAATTTTTCTGTTTAATGCATTTGAACGAATACATTTTTTTTTTCCTAATCATGTGGCCATGTTTGATCAAAAAACGCCTATGGTTTTGCTATCTCTAATACTTGGAATTGGTATATAGATAAATGCTAGAAGTAAGGGATATAATTCTCAAATGACTAGTTACTAGAATAGAATTTTTAATGTATCAATTGATGACTGCAGATTTTGCAGAATTTGCAAGGAACTATTGACATGGAGAACAATTTATCAAAGATCATAGCAAAGAGTTATTTATATAGAACAATTGTATGTATTTAATCACCATCTCGAGAATTGCTTCCATCTATTTACTTTCATGTTTATACTCTATATTTACATTCTAATTTGATTGGATATATTTCCCTGGTATAATAATTATGCAGTTCAATTTAGATGATTTCCTTGGTCTGCTCATGACGAATAATGGATGTAACTCCACTTTTAGAAGAGGAGGAGCTGCTACGCTAATATTAAAAGAAAAATGGTTAGACCACGAAAAAGGTCAAACCATCGGCCCAATTATGGAAGAAAGCAGCAAAGCGGTAGCTCTCCAGCAGTTGAAGTTAACCCCACCAAAAATTCCCCTTAAATACAGAAGAAAAATAGGTGGACTCGATGGAACAAATTATCATTTATGTTTGTGATAAAATTTTTTAAAATATTATATATCAAGCAGTTTTGTTCTATTTAAAAAATTCATTATGTTCGCCAAAAAAAAAAAAAGTTTCACTTATATTTTAGCATTTGATGTTATCGTTTATGCTCTTTTTCATGTTAAAATCGGAAAATGTTGTGAATTAATCTGTTTGGATAGTTTGTTTTTCATCTATATCTATATCATTTGAATTCATCTGTTTGGATAGTTTGTTTTTCATCTGTGTCTATATCAAAACGATATGTATAAATATGTCTGATTTGTATTTATATTTTATTTATATTTAATCTATTTGATCTTTTCATGAGAATTATCAATTTTTTATTTTATTTATATCTATTTTTTGATAAATAATTTGTTAAAAAAAAAAGTATCTATATCTCTCCCAAAAAGCTAAACAATCCGACTCATATTTCGGTCGTCACAAGCATAAATCCCATGTAAAAGTCAAGTATTGTACTTTTGAAAAAGAGGCAACGGTAGTTTACCGGTAACAACATAATATTCTCGAACCCTAGAAAGAGAGCTTTCGGTCGAAATACGCATGTAATTTTGATCTTTCTGGAATTTGTACTTTTCGAAGATGCAAAACTGGGATCGTGAGTTGTGTACACAGATGAAAGCTTAAAATTCAAAAACGATTGGTTCCAGATGCATTTCTAAAATTTGTAGATGGATTATCCAGTTGCAGTAGTTACTTGCATCTGGTGTTAATTTTATGCTCCAAGCAATCGTAGAGAAGTAATAACATGACATGATATGTGGATAGGGTAAATTATATAATATTCAGTTTTTAAAACTTAACAGATATAGGAATGGGCGGTTTTGAATCAGTTTAGATAAGTGGAATGACAAGTTTGGTTAGGGGTGATTCATAATCGGTCCGATCTAAACTAGTTTATAACCGGCTAAACCACCATTTAAATAAAATAATTTAAAAATAAATTTGTAAAAACGATGCTAATTATATTAGGGGTGGTTTGATTCAAGATATCAACTATATATATAGAAATCAATGTAATAATACTTGATGTGGGAGAAGGCATTAATATAAATCTTTTCCAAATAGTTACTATAATAATTTTCATCTGTTATCTTATTTTGATTTAAGGATAACATCATTATTTTCTTGATTGGTTAGATTTAAATGGGAAAAAAAAACTTGAAATCGACATTATTAGTTTAAAATATTATTAATTTTCTAGCAAATGCCCTTTCTTTACTTTATGATAACAATTATCACAACTATTTAGTTAAATTCATGGTGCATGTATCATATTATGTTAGATAATCATAAAACGTAAGTTGGTTTAATGTCCATTTCACATTTTCAAATTGGCATGTTACTGCATTAAATTCTTTTACGTGTGGGTACACGTTTACTAGTATTGAATAAGCACGTATCAAAGCTAGGCATTGGGGGTGATAATCACAAAGCTCCATGGTCAAGTCATCATTTTTCCAACTGCGCTCAACATCAAATATTAAAAAGGTCCACTAGGTAATTAAAGACGTACCTAAAATACGAAAGTGAAAATTATAAGCTAATTCATATGATTTCATTCATTTTTCCTCTCTCGTCTACAACTTACTAGATGTAAATGTTGCGCAGAAATATTAACAATTGTTTGAATTATTAGGATGAAAACTCAATTTATGATTTATATGCGTGAAAAAAGCATTTAGTAAAAAGAAAAGAAGGTAAATACAGGTTACCAATATTTACAAAAATTTATAAAGTTGGACTACTTTTAATTACTAGTAGATTTTTACATGTGGCCTGGTTTGGTTTGCCCAAAACTCTTGATTTATGGAAAACAAAAAATTACATGAAAAAAACTGCAAATTTTAAAAATACCCATTCCATAGAACCATTAATTATCGGATATAAGAGCTTTTCAAGAAACTTTTTGCTCAAGGACTTGAAGCAACGTTACTCATCGGAAAAGTAATGCATCAAAAAATCTTTCTTTGCAAGATTTCTTAAAGTTAACAGGTACACTGAGGGAGATGGACACATAACTTAAGGTCCCTATGAAGTGAAGCGATAAACGGTTTGAAATTTTTGCGTCATTATTGTATTTGTTGATGCGGAAAAAAGGAGTACAGCCTCATCGCGATGACAAAACTTTCTAAATGAAAGAGAAATCACAAAACTAAAGCAGTTTGGCAAGTTGGTGGATTCGGTAGAGGGTTTATAAAATCATTTCATAGAATTGAAACATAGAAGTATAAGTTTTTATAATTTATACAAAATAATTTTGAAAAATTATAGATATGCTTATAAAAGTTATAGAAAACTTGAAATACATAATAAACATAAAAAAATAAAAAAATTAAATTCTTTTTTTAATAATAACTCTTAATCCATAATATAACATTTATAAAATGGATCAAATAGAGTTAAAATTAAGTTATTTTTCTATTATTTTGTTTGAATGAAGTCATGAATTAAATGAGAATCAAAATTTTCAACTTATCTTAAATTCTTAGCTATATAAATGAAATAAATGATTTTATAGTTATATTTGAATAAATTTCATAAATTTAGAATAGGAGAGTTGAGGATGAGAGGGAAAGAGATAGAGAGTGTGTGAGCATAAAATTGAAATGTGATAATAAATATGTATAAATTTAATAGTTGATGAGTTTGTAGAAACTTGATTGTATTTTTATATTTTAGCTTATTTGAGTTAAATAATTAAAATTGGTAAATTTACTTAAAAGCGTAAATTCATAAAAATAAACACATAAAATTATAATTTTGACAACTATACTGAGATGGTGAAGGATTTGAGTTAGTGTGCTTCATCGAGCATGAATTCCCGACTAATTGTGAAACGAGTGGCTAATATTATTGATTTAATCACCTTTTCATTCTTTCTTAGTATTTCATCATCCATTTCATCCCACATCTTATCAACGAGAGCGCGAATTCAAGCAAATCCACGTCATAATGCTTAAAGTCAATAATTAGGGGCAATGGTGATAAATAATAGCATTTAAATTTGATATAAATTCACTGGTAGAGAAGGATACATGTTCCTTTCAAATGGATAATAAGGAGCTCATAACTTGTCTGGTGGTAAGTAGTGGAGGTGGAACAGCTCACGGTTATGAAATGAAAAAATGCATCTAAAAGAAAATTACTGAAAATTTGAATTTTTCAAGAATAATCTTATAAGAAACATTTTTTTTTTTTTTTTTTAAGTAAACTGAAACCATGTTTACAAGATACTATTTTAAGTGGCTTATTTATGGGATTTAAAAAAAAAATTGGATTTTTGAGATTTTCCAAATATATTTTTTATTCCTTTTCCATAGTCGAAATCACTATCTTTAAATTTTAAATTTTTTATGCATATTTTATTGTCTAATGTTTTAGTATCATTATTTAATTTGTCCTATCACTAATTTTATTCATTTAAATTAATAATTTTAGGCCAAATAGGAATTTGCATATTTGTTGGATTACACCAACGTGGATATACTTCATCAGCAAAATTCAGTGATCCCATCTTTTTTTTTTTTCCTTTAATGAATGTTAATTAATTGTTAAATTTACAAGTATAAACTATCTATCTTCTAGAAACTTTCAATACAAACCCATATACATATAATATACCATGCGCACGCATTAATTTATCCTCTACTAGAAGTATAAATTTATCTATAGTTATATTAATTGTCTTAGTCTTTGGCCAATCGTCTCTTATAACATCTTATTGTATATTGAAGCATGAAACAAAAGTTTTTGACAGATAAAATACCGAACCTTCACATGCTCGAACTTGAGATGTCATAATTTATTTTTCTTCCACCTTATGTAATGTTGTAATCCGCTTAATTTTGAGAAACTTTAAGAAAATTTTAGAAAAACCACTCCAATTTTTTTTTTTTAAATATAATTTGAAACCTGCTAAAATAGATATTAGAAAATGCAATATGAAGGATAAATAAATATATATATGTGTATGTCAATATTAAATAAAAATTTTAAATCCAACTAGATGTAATTAGAATTGTGTAGTTGAATAGCACGAAAGAAAACTTAAGCCCTAAAAATAATTCAAGAAGTGCCAATAGGAGATAAGCTTTATTTAAAGTCTGAGAATAAATCTTAATAATGAATTTATTAATGACCAAAGTAATTAGTGTTAATATGTTAGAATATTATAATACAATGTCATTACATTTATATATAAGTATATATATACTTTTATAATAGTAGTATCTTATGTAAATAAAAGTCATTATATTAGCATATTGGTATACTTAGGAGACAATCTTTAATATGATTGAAGAAAATTCATAAATTAGTATGTTAATATGACAACATTATTATATCAATATCTATAATAACATTTTATGCAAATAAAAGACAATTCATGAATGTCTTATAATAATCTATGTGGTAAATTCTTTTTTTTTTTTTCCAAACATTTACAAATGTACAACATTGTAACTTATTTATTGTCTTTACGTTACAATGCTAAAATGTTTAGCATATAATATTTTATATAATCATAAGCATTATTTTAGCATATTAACTTATGTATAAAATAATATTTTATAAGATATATTTATAAAGACACATAAGCTAAAAAGAAATAAATAAAAAAGAATGACAAACAAAATCTCTCTCTCTCTCTCTCTCTCTCTCTCTCTCTCTCTCTCTCTCTCTCTCTCTCTCTCTCTCTCTCTCTCTCTTACACATGATGTGTCACTACCAATGGTTTTTACAAACACCTAAGTAACACTTACAAAATGTGATTATATTCAATTTCAATTCTTTAGTAAACTTAATGCTTATATGATGTAAAATAAAAAATTAAACAACAGTGATAAAGTGCGATAAACAAAGAGTGAGGGTTAGAGAAGATTGTATCGAGATTTAATGTGGAGTTTAGTCCACATAATGCCTCACTGAAGGAGGACTTCACATACTTTTATTCAAAACAAAACAAGTGCATCACCGAAGCTACAAAACACAATCATCAACATAACAACACACACTTGAGTTGTGTTTTTACAACAAGCTCTCAAGAAACTAGGCACAACTTAATATTCCACCAATAATACTTGACAAACTAAGTATAGTACCTTTACAAGAGATTGTAAATTCTAAAATTAGGGACACTATACTTTTTTCTCTCAATTTACTAAATAACACAAATTACAATTATAGTTTTGAGAGAGTGTTTACAAGGTTTTGGTAGCAATTGATAAGCTCAAACAACATCCCCAAACTATCCAAACATTGTACTTATAAGTCCTCTAAAGAAACTAATCATTGCCTAAAAAAACAACTCCTCTGGTTGGCATTAAATGCTCAATGGCTAGTTGAATAAACATAAAGATTTTTTGTACTCTTTACAATTGATTCGAATTCTTTGGAGTGCTTTGAAACTTTGGAACATTTTGTGGCTAAGTAGTCCAAAATCTTTGACAAGTGGTCCAAACTCCTAGGCGAGCTTCCTTCATTAAGAACTTTATGTGGCAAAGTAGTTTGGACTCTTTGTTAAGTGGTTCGGACCTTTGGGCATGCCTTCCAAACTTTGGACCATTTATGTGGAAGTAGTTTGGACTACTCGGACACTTTTGGACTAACACACATTCTATGGTCCAAGTGATCTAGACCTTTTCAAGTGGTCCGGACTACTTAGACCAGGTTCTTCAAAACAGCCTCCAAGTGATTTGAACTCTTTCTAAGTGGTCTACACTTGCTAAAAGGCACTTGAAAAAAATTAAAAGCAACCACTTTACAGGTCGAAATCATCCTCAATTGATCCGGACCACTTGTGTAAAACATAATATATACAAATATAAAGCACAAGAAGCATATTTTAAACATCTCATCGTACATTTATGTTTTTCTAATTAAGTGTAACTTATTTTATTTAAGTGAGTAACTGTGTAATCCATTTTCTCATCGAAATCCATAATGAACTCACTAGTTTAACAATCTACCCTTTTTTTATTAAGACAATCATTACACAATTAACTTTTCCTCAACACAACACTCTCCCTTAATTAAGCATCTAGGTTTTAAAAGAGTTTTTGCAAAAAAGTTCAAAAAAAAAAAAAAAACTTGATGCTTAATTAAAGGAAACCATCAGTTACACTTAATTTTCAAAACAATCATATGCATAACATAATCATGTTAATTGTGCAACTAACACTTCTCCTCTATGGACTCATAAAAAAGACAAAACATATTTCCTGCTATAAGAAGGATAAAAGTATATGAACATGTTAGATCATTTCTAAAGTCATATATGTCAACAAAAACATAAATTTGTGCAAGTTTTAATCAAGATTAGCATGATAAGATTTCTTAAAAGTGCACAAATTTCCCTAAATATATTTTCAAGCATTTTTGCTCATTTATACAAGTTTAGTTAGCAACATCAATCATGACAAAGCATTCCTGTTGTATCAAAAACTTGAAAATCCAATTTCATGCATTTTTAACCCATTTTAACATAAATTTAGATCAAATAATGCACAAATTCACCAAAACTTCAAAGATTTGCATACTTGAGTACGTCAACACATTATATACACAAACATCAAGAATATAAAGCATTAAACTCAACCAAGGAAAGATTATACCTCATTTTCGCCCTTGAAGTCCTTCAGGTACCTATAAAACTGCATTTACTTCTTTGGTATCCATTTTTGCTTGTGTCCTTTAGGGTTAGTAAAAACAAAAATTTCTCTTCTTGGCACCCTAGAAAACTTGCTTGTGTGACCTATATGCATAGCTTTCCTTGTTGCATAATTGTGTCCAATATGGCCAAGCTTGCCATAATAGTTACAAGTATCATAAATAGTTTTTACAAATCATGTCTTATGATTCTTGTAAATATTATCCCTATTATAACTAATTCTATGTTTGCTAAAATCAACTCTTTGCTTTTCGAGGAGAGTAGTCAACCTCATCTCACCCTTAGAGTAATTGGCTATGATTGTATTTGTTTCATCTAAACTAACTTCCAAATTTTCATTTTCCTTTTTAGGCTCACTTAGCTCCTTCAAAATTTCATCATTACTACTATAAGCACATCACTTTTATCATCACCATTCAAGGTTTTAACTTCAAAATCAAGTAAATCATATTCAATTTTCAATTTTTCATTAACTTTGCTTAACTCATCATTCTTTCCTTTTAACTTCTTATTTTTATCATTCAACTTATCATTTTACAATTTCAAAAATTTAATTTCTTCATACGACTTCTCATTTTCCATTTTACTTTCCTCATGCTCTAATACCAATTGTAGAAACACCTAAATAACACATATTATATGTAATTATATTCAATCTCAATTCTTTAAGGAACTTAATGATTATATGATCCAAATAAAAAAAAAATTACAACAAGAAAATGTGCAATAAATAAAGAGTGAGGGCTAGAGAAGATTATGTAATTTAACATGAAGTTTAGTCTATCCCCTAGACTTCGTAATCCACACAATGTCTAAACAAAATGCTCTACTGGAGCTGCACAACACAATCACCAATAACACAAACTTCAATATTGCCTTCACAACAAACTCTCAAGTAACTAAGCACAACTCAATATTCCACCAATAACACTCAACAAACTTAGTATATTGCCTTTACAATATATTGCAAATTCTAAAACTGTAGTTACTATGCTTTTTCTCTCACTTTACTAAATAATACAAATTACAATTATAGTTTTGAGAGATTTTTTAATAGGTTTTGATAGCAATTAATATGCTCTAATAATATCCCCCAATTATTCAAACATTTGTACTTATAAGCCATTTAAAAAAGTTAACCATTGCCCCCCAAAACAACTTCAATTGATTTGGACTCCTTAGAGTGCTCTGCAACATTAGAATATTACGTGGCTAAGTGGTCCAGGCTCTTTGACAAGTGGTTCGGACTCTTAGGTAAGCTTCCTTCCTTGAAAACTTTCTATAGTCAAGTGGTCCAAATCTATTGGCATGCCTTTCAAACATTAGACCATTTTGTGTGCAAGTTGTCAGAACTACTTGGATACTTTTGGATTAACACAAAGTTCGATGGTGAAAGTGTAAATCTCCAAAGTTTTGTGACCGGTTTAGCTTAAACCCTAATTGGAAAGTCAACCGGAAACCTCAAAGTCAATAAAACCATAGTTAGATGAAATGGTTTAAGTCCGGCAATCCCGTATAAGAAACCATGAGAAAGTAAGTAAGAGTTTAGCATGTAGAATAGTTCGTAATTACATAAAGAAGTTTAAAAAGATCATATTAGTAAAACCGCAAATCGTTTTAAACCCGAACGGATACAGTTCTTAAAAAACATGTCCTGGGTCTCAGAGTAGTAAAAATATTTCGGATATACCCTTAGACTCGTAAAAATGTAAGGTTTTCAAAAATATTAGTTTTATAATTTTTCAATAAGTAAAAATAGCAGATATCGCAATTATACGCGTATTTTCTTACTACTGGTACTTTATTAATCATATCTACTTTACATTACACTATTCATTACTATTCTACACTATTCTTTTATCTTTATTTTTTTTAACACCTACTCTTACAGCACCATAACCTATTATCTTTACTTTTTATTTTTCCCACAACTTTATTTCACATCTACCTTACTTATTACTTCTTTTAATCAACAAACATACAAAAAATAAAACTCATCTCCCCCTCTCTTGAATGGTCGACGCCCCTTGTCCCCCTCTCTCCCTCATTTTGTTTAATTTTTCTTTTATTTTAATAACACAAAATTCACTTCTCATTTCCTATAAATACCCCCTCCTCTTTCACTTATTTCACATAATTACTACCCACAAATTTACTACCAAAACTCTCCAAAAATTTCCTCTCAACACTGTCTCCAAATACTCTCTCAAAATTATCTCAAAACACCTTCTACATACATGTCGAGCCTGGATTTTCGCACTATCTGGTTCATTTCTCCTAACCCGATTCACGTTAAACCTGAACCCATTTAACATGAATCCTCGACTAAGGGGTAAGAGAAATTTTAAATTTTTTTTGAAATGATTTAGAGTCGCCACCCGATATAATCAGGAAAAAAAAAAAACAAAAGCTAGGATCAATGGGTCGGTTAATCGTAACTTAGCTACTAGTCTGCGAAAAAATTTGATTTTAAAAAATACAAACTTTTTAAAAACCAGATATCATGGATTCGGGGGCTAACCTATTAAAACCAAATGGTTACCACTTTTGGAATTTTAAACTTATAATTTATCCTTTTCATACTTAAAAACTCAAATGAAACAAAACAAATATTTATAAGTCACATTTTTCTATTTTTTTTAGAATATGAATATCAACAAAACATCTTATATTTACAAAATATTTATTCACAAAATTATTAAAAAAAAAAAAACATTTTTTTCATTTTTTAATGTCGCCCCACAGGTACCTACATACTCGCTAATATCGAGATCAGACAAAACGTAGTTCTTTTAAAAAAGAACTTAATTTGTTGATCAATTTTATATTTTTGAACTATTCTCACTTTAAGTTCATTAAATTTTGAGTTTTATGAAAATCAATTTTGATGATCCTATGATCTAATCAATTGATTTTTTTTATTTTATGAAAACATATTTTTCTAAGTCCAAAAATCATTTTTTTTTAATTTTGGTTTTGGAAAATCCAATTTTGTCATTTTTATTTATTTTTATTATTATTATTTTATAATAATCATTACATAAATTCACAACATATTCAAAATATTTTATAATACATTAAAATTATTTTCATGCTTCAAATACATACTTCTAATAGCAATTTATGTATAAATACATATTAAAAATATTCAGATATATCAAAAAAATAAATTTATATAAAAAATAATTATTTTGATTTTTCTGGATTTTTCTGAAATTTTCTAAATTTTTTACTATTTTATGAAATTAATTATATAATAAAATAATAATAAAATAATGCGGACTGACCTGGGCCGTTAGATGGAGCGGATCAGATCTGGAGCGTCGATCGCGCTTGCTTGATTTGGACCGTCTGATCTCTTGACTTCCAATCTGGGCCGTTGATCTGCTTGATTGAATCTGGACCATTGATCTGCTTGATCGAATCTGGACCGTCTGATCTGGGCTGACCGTTGACCGATGACCGACGACCGTTGACCGACGTCCGACCGGGTTGGGATTCGGATTTTCGGGTAGGACTTGGATATCCGTCGGGCGAGGAAGACGATCACGCAACTTTTCGAGCGCTCGTCGGCCGTCCCTGGTGGTTGTTGTCCTCCACAAGCTTGTCGGCCCGACTTCTATGGTGGTGGTGCGTCCGTTGGTGGTGGTGGTTCTTACCCAGAACCACCAGAAGCGGCGGTTCGCGACAGTGGATATCGGCGACCTCAATCGGAAATTTTAAAAAAATTTTCAGAATTCAATTCGGACAATTTGAACAAATCTAAGTATACTTGATCACTTTAAACAACTCCCTAAACCTATTTATGACTTCTAATTGGATAAAAAATGATCCAAAACTCTCGAATTTGGAATTTTCTTCTTAAGAACCCTAAGCTTCGAAATTTTCGAATTCCTTCATTCTGATTGTGTTTGTTGAAATTGAATTGTGCCTTTTGATCCTAGTATCCTCTATTTATAGATTGCAAGCTCAATTTTACGTTTCGTATTGCTTCAGAAACGAATCGATTTTTGCCTCTTCATTTTCACGAATTTAATCCAATAATTAGTGTTTAATTTGTTTTAAACCGATGAATTGATGATTGATCTTTCATATTCTTCATCAGATCATCCAATGTGGGTAGATGAATCGTCTAATTTCATCAATTCTTGTAAATCCTCATTAATGGACAATTGAAGCTTCATAAATTGCATTTTTTTTTTCAATTTTTCCAACATGAATTTTGTGACTTTTGGGTTGCTTTTACACATGAATTGTGTATTGATCTTTCATATTCCATGTCTACTTTGCAATGGTATCATCAATTTCAATAATTAATGATGTTTTGTCAGTTAAAAATTGATTCAAAGTAAGGCAAAAAGTCACTTTGAGGAATAAGATGATAAAAAGGCAAAAATTTGCCTTTGCTAGGTTTTGAACCTGGGTCCTTGAGCTTGGGTGTGTATTTGGGTTAATGTGTTTAATCAACAGGCCATTTGGCCTGTGCCTTGATCACTTAGCCAACTTCATCAATACTTAAGGCTTTCAAATGATGAGTTTAATTAAACAAATAATTTTTGAAATTTGTTTAATCAGCTTTAAAACAATTTATAACTAGAATTTTGTCTATATCAAGCTCAAATAATAACTTCTATTTTTCTCTCATTTTTTTTCTTTCATTTTTTCTCTCATTATTAATTCTCTTTTTTGTATTTTTTCTTGATTTTTGTGATTTTTTCATTTTTTTGAGCTTAATATAATACTAATTCTAATTACAAATTAAAGCCTTTAAGTTGGGCAAAAATTGGGTGTCTACAGCTGCCCCTCTTTGTGGTGAAGTTTGAATAAAACTTTGCCACAAAGACAAAAGATAGCTAATTTTTTCCCTTTGACAGAATTTATGTCGTCATTTTTGGACTTCTAGACAAATGGTATCGACTTGACAGGATGGACTTAGTCATTTGGGCTTGGTCACCATCTGGAATGGAAAGACTTTGACCTTTGTCTTGATCACCATCTTGAGGGATGGATTTTTGAATTATGTCTTGATCACCATCTTGAGTGGATGGATTTCTGAATTCTGTCTTGATCACCATCTTGAGTGGATGGATTTCTGAATTCTTTCTTGATCACCATCTTGAGTGGATGGATTTCTGAATTCTGTCTTGATCACCATCTTGAGTGGATGGATTTCTGAATTCGGTCACCATCTTGAAAGGATGGATTTCTGAATTTTGGTCACCATCTCGAAAGGATGTATTTTGAATTTGGTCACCATCTTGAAAGGATGGATTTTGAATTTGGTCACCATCTCGAAAGGATGGATTTTGAATTTGGGTCAGTACTAGACTATCTATCGAGTCTAGACTGAGGGGTACTTGTGATTTTTCAGTCCACTGGGATTTTTTTATGACAATTTTGGTTCCATATCTAACATCTATGATAAAAAGCATGCTTCAATTTTCTATCAAAATTAGTTATCCTTGTAGTAATATTTTCTTTTAAAATAAGAACAATCAACAGACCAAATTGTATAAACGCACTCATTCAGCATTATAAGATGCTCAAACTTCTTTCTCTGACGATTCAAATGGTGTTTGGTTGTAAAATTATTCGGAAGAATTTTGTGGGTCAGGCTTTGATACGACTTCAAAGATTTTCAGGGATATCAACTTTGCTTATAATTAATTAAAATAAAATCAATTGATGATTTGAAATGACAAATTTCATTGATCAAGGATAATACAACTTTATAGCATCTGAGTTCACAGGATCCTTTAAATCGGGTCCATCCATTTGGGAAAGGATTAATGCTCCTCCTATTAAGACCTTCTTCACTATGTATGGTCCTTCATAATTTGGTGTGAACTTTCCCCTGGAATCTCGCACATTTGGCAGTACTTTTCTCAGAACCAAATCACCTTCTTGGAAATTTCTTGGCTTGACTTTCTTATTAAATGCTCTAGCCATTCTTTGTTGATACAATTGCCCATGACACATGGCAGTCAATCTTTTTTCATATAAAAGATTTAACTGTTCAACCCTTTGTCTAACCCATTCAGCTTCTTCGAGCTCTGTTTCAGCCAATACTCGGAGTGAAGGAATCTCAACTTCTATTGGTAAAACAGCTTCAGTCCCATATACCAAGGAATAGGGCGTTGCCCCAGTTGACACTCTTACAGAAGTTCGATACGCCATCAATGCTAATGGGAGCATTTCATGCCAATCCTTGTATGCAATTGTCATTTTCTCAATGATTCTCTTGATGTTTTTGTTGGCGGCTTCTACTGCTCCATTCATCTGTGGGCGATATGGAGTGGAATTTCGGTGTTTAATCTTGAATTGCTGACATAAATCAGTCATTGCATTGTTGTTCAGATTTGTACCATTATCGGTAACGATACTTTCTGGAGTTCCATATCGAGCAATGATATCTCTTTTGATGAATCGCACCACAACGACTTTTGTCACACTGGCGTATGAAGCGGCTTCAACCCACTTGGTAAAGTAATCGATTGCAACTAGTATGAATCGATGACCATTTGAAGCTTTTGGCGAAATTGGCCCAATTACATCTATTCCCCACATTGAGAAAGGCCACGGTGTCGACATTGACTGTAATTCCTTTGGAGGAGCATTTATCTTGTTTGCGTAAATTTGACATAAATGACAAGATCTCACATGTTTGATACAGTCCGATTCCATGGTTAACCAGAAATATCCTAGCCTCATAATCTTTTTAGCTAGCATATATCCGTTCATATGAGGTCCACATACTCCCTCATGAACTTCTTCCATTAGTTTTTGAGCTTCTTTTTCATCTACACATCTCAACAGGGTTGTATCAAACGACCTTCTGTATAAGGTATCTCCACTTAACAAGAAATGACTTGCCAGACGCCTCAATGATTTCTGATCCTTTTTTGTAGCACACTCAGGATAGCTACCTGTTTGCAAGAAAATTTTGATATCTTGAAACCATGGTTCACTTGACTCAATCACAGCACAGAATGCGGGTTCACTTCTTATTCGGACTTGCAAAGGTTATTCTTGCTCCTTCAGTGAATTGGATTAAAGAGGCCAGAGTAGCCAATGCATCAGCAAATTGATTCTGAGTTCTCGGCACATAAGTGAAGGAAATTTCTTTGAATCTTCCTGCTAACTCAGCCAAGTGATTATGATAAGGAATCAACTTGGGATCCTTAGTTTTAAAATCGCCTCGAGTTTGGAAAATGATAAGTGATGAATCTCCAAACACTTCGAGCTCCTCGATATTCATTTGAATTGCCATTTCTAATCCCATGATGCATGCCTCGTATTCCGCTACATTATTTGTGTAGGGAAACATTAATCTGGCTGATGCCGGGAACTGTTCTTCTTTCGGTGAGATGAGGACTGCACCTATTCCACACCCATATACATTGGCTGCTCCATCGAAATACAACTTCCAACTGTTGCTTTCGGCTTCTGTTTCTGCTATCCTGATGCCTTCATCTGGAAACTGATCTTGTTCCTTTAATTCTTCATCATCAACTGGGCTTTCCGCAATTTGATCAGCTAAAACTTGTCCTTTGACTGAACTTTGACTTACATAAGTGATATCAAATTCAGAAAGCAGCATCTGCCATTTCGAGATTCGACCAACCAAAGCCGGTTTGCTTGCCAAGTATCGCAATGGATCATGCTTCGTAATCAACTCGATCGAGTAGAAGAGCGTATACTGCTGTCGAGCTTGGATTTTTCCACTAATTTGGTTCATTTCTCCTAACCCAATTCACATTAAACCCGAACCCATTTAACATGAATCCTCGACTCGGGGTTAAGAGAAATTTTAATTTTTGAAAATGATTTAGAGTCGCCACCCGATATAAATCGGGAAAAAATAAAAAGCTAGGATCAATAGGTCGGTTGATCCTAACTTAGCTACTAGTTTGCGAAAATTTGATTTAAAAAAAAACAAACTTTTTAAACCAGATATCATGGATTCGGGGGCTAACCTATTAAAACCAAATGGTTACCACTTTCGGAATTTTAAATTTGTAATTTATCCTTTATATGCTCAAAAATTCAAATAATACATTATGAAACAATATTCACAAATCACATTATTTATTTTTTTTATATGCTTTTCTTCATTTTTATTTTTTATTATTTTTTTTAGAAATTCAATGTCAACAAATATATTTCCTCTTTTTTTTAAACAAAAAAACTTATAATTACAAAATAGTTATTCACAATATTAAAAAAACAAAAAAAAAATTTCTTTATTTTTTAATGTCGCCCCGCAGGTGCCTACGTACTCGCTAATCGAGATCAGACAAAACGTAGTTCTTTTAAAAAGAACTTTAATTTGTTGATCAATTTTTTATTTTTTGAATTTTTTTTCACTTTAAATTCATTAAATTTTGAATTTTTATGAAAATCCTTTTTTTTATGATTCTATGATCTAATCAATTAATTTTTTATTTTATGAAAATAAATTTTTCTAAGTCCAAAAAATCATTTTTTTTGTTTTGGAAAATCCAATTTTATCATTTTTATTTAATTTTATCATTATTATTATTATTATTATTATTATTATTATTATTATTATTATTATTATTATTTTTCATCACAAAAATTCACAACATATTCAAAATATTTTACAATATATTAGAATTATTTTTCATGCATTAAATATGCATTTCTAAAAGCAATTTATGTATAAATACATATTAAAAATATTAAAAATATTCAAAAATATCAAAAAAAATTATATAAAAAATAATTATTTTGATTTTTCTGGATTTTTCTGAATTTTTCTGAATTTTTTATGAATTTTTATAATTTTTTTTACTATTTTTTACTATTTTCTGAAATTAATTATATAATAAAATAATAATAAAATAATACGGATTGACCTAGACCGTTGGATGAAGCGGACGAGATCTGGAGCGTCGATCGCGTTGACTGATCCTGATCGTCTGATGGAATTGACCAAATCTGGGGCGTTGATCGAGATGATTAAATCTGGGTCGTGTAATCTGTTTTGATGAAATCTGGGCCGTCTGATCTGCTTGATCAAATCTGGACCGTCTGATCTGCTTGATGAAATCTGGGCCGCTGATCTGCATGATCAAATCTGGACCGTCCGATCTGCTTGATTGAATTTGAGCCGCTGATCTGCTTGATCAAATCTGGACCGTCTGATCTGGATGATTGAATCTGGGCCGCTGATCCGCTTGATCAAATCTGGACCGTCTGACCTGCTTGATTGAATCTGGGCCGTCTGATCTGAGTTGACCGTTGACCGATGATCGACGACCGTTGACCGATGACCGACCGGGTTAGGATTCGGATTTTCGGGTCGGATTAGGATATCTGTCGGCGCGAGGAAGACGATCACGCGATTTTTCGAGCGCTCGTCGACCGTCCCTGGTGGTTGTTGACCTCCCCAAGCTTGTCGGCCCGACTTCTATGCTGGTGGCGCGTCCGTTGGTGGTGGTGGTTCTCACTCAGAACCACCAAAAGCGGCGGTTCGCGGTGGTGGGTATCGGCGGCTCAATCGGAAAACAAAAATAAAAAATTACAGAGATGAATCCGATTAATTCGAGCAAATCCAAGCACACTAAAACATCAAAATCAAGTTTCTAATACTCCTAAAACACTCAATTTTGATCAAATCTGATCCAATCACTTCGAATTTGAAAAATTCGAATCCTACATTCTAAATTTGAAAGTTTCGAATTGATATTGTTGTGTGTGTGTTTCTTCGAAATTGACTTGTGCCTTTTGATCATAGGACCCCCTATTTATAGGTTGCAAGCTCAATTTTACGTTTCGTACAGTTTCGAAAACGAATCGATTTTTGCCTCTTTATTTTTCACGAATTTAATTCGAAAATTCATGATTAATTTGTTTGAAACTAATGAATTGATGATTGATTTCTCATATCCTTCATCAAATCATTTAATTTGGGTAGATAAATCATCCAATTTTCATTCAATTCTTGTAACTCCTCATTCATGTGCAATTGAATGCTTTGCAAATTGTATTTTTTCCCAATTTTTTTTAGCACGAATTTTATGACTTTTGGGTTGTTTTTACACATGAATTGTGCACTAATCTTTCATATTCCATAACTACTTTGCAATGGCATCATCAATTTTAATAATTAATGATGTTTTGTCAGTTAAAAATTGATGCAAAGTAAGGCAAAAGTCACTTTGAGAAAGATGAAAAGGCAAAAATGATAAAAAGGCAAAAATTTGCCTTTGCTAGGGTTTGAACCTGTGTCCTTGAGCTTGAGTGTGTGTTTGGGTCAATGTATTTAACCAACAGGCCATTTGGCCTGTGCCTTGATCACTTAGCCAACTTCATCAATACTTAAGGCTTTTGGAAAAATGAGTTTAATTAAATTTAAGTCTTAATTAATTGGGCAAAAATTGGGTGTCTACAGCTGCCCCTCTTTGTGGTAAAGTTTGAACAAAACTTTTGCCACAAAGACAAAAAGATAACCAATTTTTGCTTAGCTTCTCCTCCCAAATTTTATTTTCAACAAGGAGATTTTTATCTTGTGCTAAACTATCTGTCGAGTTTAGACTTTGAGATTTGCTAGGTCAACTGTCGGATCTAAACTTAGAAAACTGATAGACCATCTGTCGGGTCTATATTTTGAAAAATGATAGGCCATCTGTCGGGCCTAGATTTGCTAGGTCAACTGTCGGACCTAGACTCAAAAAACTGATAGACCATCTGTCGGGTCTAGATTTAGAAAAATGATAGGCCATCTGTCGGGCCTAGACTTTGAGATTTGCTAGGTCAACTGTCGGACCTAGACTTAGAAAACTGATAGACCATCTGTGGGGTCTAGATTTTGAGATTTGCTAGGTCAACTGTCGGACCTAGACTTAAAAAACTGATAGACCATCTGTTGGGTCTAGATTTAGAGATTTGCTAGGTCAACTGTCAGACGTAGACTTAAAAAACTGATAGACCATCTGTTGGGTCTAGATTTAGAAAAATGATAGGCCATCTGTCGGGCCTAGACTTTGAGATTTGCTAGGTCAACTATCGGACCTAGACTTAGAAAACTGATAGACCATTTGTCGGGTCTAGATTTTGAGATTTGCTAGGTCAACTATCGGACCTAGACTTAAAAAACTGATAGACCATCTGTCGGGTCTAGATTTAGAGATTTGCTAGGTCAACTGTCGGACCTAGACTTAAAAAACTAATAGACCATCTGTCGGGTCTAGATTTAGAAAAATGATAGGCCATCTGTCGGGCCTAGACTAAAAAGACTGATAGACCATCTGTCGGGTCTAGACTTTAGAAAACTGCTAGGTCATCTGTAGGACCTATGGGCTTTAATTTGGTCATTTGCCGGACTTACGGGCTTTGGTTTGGTCATTTACCGGACCTATGGGCTTTGGTTTGGTCATTTGGTCTTAGTCACCATCTGGAATGGATGGATTTCTGACTTCTGTCTTGATCACCATCTTGAATAGATTTCTGAATTTTGTCTTGATCACTATCTTGAGTGGATGAATTTCTGAATTTTGTCTTGATCACCATCTTTAGGGGATGGATTTCTGAATTCTGTCTTGATCACCATCTTTAGTAGATGGGTTTCTGAATTTTGTCTTGGTCACCATCTGGAAAGGATGGATTTTGTGTTCGGTCACTATCTCAAAAGGATGGATTTTGTATTTGGTCACCATCTCTAAAGGATGTATTTTGTGTTTGGTCACCATCTCTAAAGGATGGATTTCGTGTTTGATCACCATCTCAAAAGGATGGATTTTGTGTTTGGTCAGTACTAGACTATCTGTCGAGTCTAGACTGAGGGGTATTTGTGAATTTTTAGTCCACTGGGAGTTTTTTTATGATAATTTTGGTTCCATATCCAAAAAGCATGCTTCAATTTTCTATCAAAATTAATTATCCTTGCAGTAATATTTTCTTTTAAAAATAAGAACAATCAACAGACCAAACTGTATAAATACATTCATTCAGCATTATAAGATGCTCAAACTTCTTTATCTGATGATTCAAATGGTGTTTGGTTGTAAATTTATTTGGAAGAGTTTTGTGGGTTTGGCTTTGATTTGACTTTAAAGAATTTCAGGCTTTGATTTGACTTCAGAGAATTTCAGGCTTTGATCCGATTTCAGAGAATTTCAGGCTTTGATCCGACTTCAGAGAATTTCAGGGATATCAACTTTGTTTATAATTAATCAAAATAAAATCAATTGTTCACTTGAAATGATAAATTTTATTGATCAAGGATAATACAACTTTACAGCATCTGAGTTTACATGATCCTTTAAATTGGGTCCATGTAAACCCCGGTTTTCTTAGTAACTGAGTAAGCTCCGTAAATCGAAAATCAAAACCCTAAATAGGATTAGTACAAGTAACCTAGAAACCCTAATTCCGGCTTTTCTTAGATTTCTATATAAAAGAACCTCTATAAGATAAATTAATGCGGATTATTGTTTTATAGTATATTTCGAACCATACAAAATTTTGATTTCGAAAAATTTTCTATTCCGAGCTTTCCCGAGCTTCATTACGGAAAAGCGAGCCCGGAACTAGAAACTCAGAAAAATATTCCGGAATACTCGTTAGAACCGGAATTTTATAAGGATTTCAAAAATATATATTTATAATTTTTCGGGCTATAAAAATTACAGTTATAGCCTTTTTCGTATTTTCGTTACTACCGATAAAGTAAATGTCTTATCTACTATTTATTACTATTCACAAGTACAACCTACTACACACATACCCATGCCCTATTCTTACAACCTTTCAATCACTCAATTCATTTTGTTTTCCAAGAAATTTTGTCTCTTCACAAATCATTACAATTAATACAATTTATTACACAAATTCAAATTTCAAATGAAATCAAATATATTTCCTTTCACTCCCTCATTGGCCGGCGCATATCCCCATACTTTTCCCCCCAATTTGTTTCATTTTAACTCCTTTTATTACACAAACAAACCCTAAATCCACCTAATATAAATACTCATTTACTTTTCTCTCTCTTCACTTTTCATTCCACTCTCCAAAAACTCTCAAACCCTCTCTTTTCCCTTTCCTTCTCTTCTTCTTTGCTTTGTTCTTCTTAAGAACAAGTTGCCCCATTTTTCTTTCTTGCTTCCACATATATTTCTTGCAAATATTTGAGGTAATCTTTCCCTTTTTGCTCTTATAAGATGTTCTAGGATGATACCATGGATGTTTCATGCATCAAAGGACATTCCAAAGCTTAAAAGGCTATGGATGATGATGCCAAGAAGTGAAACACTCCTCTAGATGATGATCTCTTTTGTTCTTAGTATTTTTGTTACATGGAAGGCTTGTTTATTTCTTGTTTATGTGATAACTTGTAGATCTAGAGTTTTACAAAGTTTAGTTATATTTATGTGTAGATCTAGGAGTTCAAGGCTTACTACTAAGTTTTTCTTATGCTTTCATGGATATATTGAGTAGATCTTAGATTCAAGTTGGAATAAAAAAATAAAATTCGTAACTTGTCAATGCCCTATTTTAAAAACCCTCTTTCAAGTCTTAAAATGGAAGCTTTTGTTAAGAAAATGAAGGTTTGATGGATGTATATCATCAAGGCTTCATCTTACAAGAATCAAAGTTGATTTTCAAAGTTTATTTTCAAAAACAAAAATTGTATTTTCGGATCAAGACAAAGATCCAAAATAAAAACATGTTTTCCAACTCACAAATGAGGATTTTATTCAAGAAATGAAGGGTTCTTGAGTATAATATGTAATGGGTTGTTTTCCATGAGTTTTGATGAATTTTCTCAAGAGATATGTTCAAAATAAATTTATGAAAATTCGGATCAAGACCAAGACCTATTTTTGGAACCCATCAATCAACTTTAAAATGAAGATTTAGACAAAAATATAAGAGGCTCTTGATATAGATATCTTAAGGAATGATTTTCATAAGTTTGAATGGGTTTTCCTAAAAAGTATTGCATAAATCAAGTGCTTTGTAGAAGACAATATTTAGGTCTTGTTTTCATTGTAAGTTTCAAAGTGGAAATTCGTAATTATGAGGAGACCAATTTTGAAAACCTTCTTTTTGATCTCAAAACAAGTATTTTATATTGAAAATGGAATGCTTTGATGATACATAATATAGGAAAAATTATTTTCATTGAACTAAGTGAGTTTTAGTAAAGGAATTACTCAAAACAAGACAATGAGTTTCAACTTGTGAATTTCGGTTTTATGAATATGGATTCTTAGAAGTTTCTTTTGAGCATTATGTTTGTGATTAGATAAGTATGTAATCTCTTAATTTTGTTTAGAGGATCTCCTTGCAAGTTTAGGACTAATATGAGTTAACCTAAGTAGTTAAATAGAGTAGATATGGCAATTTTTCACAAAGGCTCAAATCTGGAATTTTCGCAACCCTACTGTACAGTACGTTTCCGACCCTTAAATGACCTTAAATGTTTGAATTAACTTTAGAAATGGATAGCTCTTTCGAAGTAGGTATAAATCGGTATATTATAAGCTAAATTCCGAGTTAAAATGAGTTAGATATGACCTTTTTAAGTTAAGGATTCAACCTAGACGGAAATTGACGAACTTAGTAAATAAAATTGTTAAGTTTAATAGAACTTCATAAGAGATACTCATTGAGGGTATTCTTTGTACTAGGTGAATTGGAGGACGGGTTACCACTCCCGAGGACTATTACGACTAGTGGATTTCACTACATGGACAAGTGAGTTCATTTCTCAATTAATTATGCTCTTGGGTGTGCTTGTAGTAGTAGTGGCATTAGACTTAGGAAAAGATAAAATTGTGATTGAATGGTGATCTAAACTTGTATGAATGAACGATAAGTATATCGAGGCAAGCTTTGTTGCAATAACTTGTATGAGCTAGTATAGATTTGGAGTGTCTGAAATCTGTATGATCACTTTTAAAATTATCTAATTAATATGCCATGATTATATGAATAAATTGTACATGCATATCACGTAGTGAGTCACATTGCATTACGAGAATGCTTTTGGTGGGAACAAAAGTATGATCGGGAGGCAGCGGGTCTTTAATGAAGGGGACTAGGGTTGCATGACTTATGGACCACCCCATTCAAATAATGAAAACTATGGTTGCATGACTTATGGACCAACATTAAAATTGTGGTTGCATGTCTTATGGACCACCCCACTTAAGATTGGGACTATGGTTGCATGTCTTATGGACCAACATTGGAACTGTAGTTGCATGACTTATGAACTACCCCAAACCCCGAATGGAGGGCGTAAATCCATTCACATATGACTACCGGAAAGTCATATGCTTGCTTGCTCATTTGCTTGTGCATTCATATGGTTGCTTAATTATAACTTGCTTGTATAGATATTTTTAGCTTGATCGAGTATGTTATTTGGAAAATGAATCTCACTAAGCAATTAGCTTATACCCCAATAGTTTTTGTTGCAGTGTCCCTATTTTTGGTTGTTCGAGAGGACACTTTGTGCAGGTTTATACATTGGATTAAAGAGCTTTTGAGGAAGTCGGGACCTAGTATAGGCGTGGACTTCTAGGAAAATCTCTTTAATGTAGACTCAGATATTGTAAATTGGAGCTAAACGATGTAGACTCCCATTATTTTGGCGGGGGTATGCCCCCTTGGTTTTTGTAAAATTTAACTATTTATCTGTTGTGATTTCTATTCTTAATGCTATGTATGCTTTCTTAAGACTACTCGATTCAAAGTGTGATCCTAATAGTTGTGTAAGTACACCTTACACCCGATATGTAAACTTATGGGATGACTAAGGATGTCATACTTAAGTTTAAATATCGAGTGTGGTGGACTGTCGCGTTTAGGGTACCCTTTGGGGCGTGACAGTCCATCCATTTGGGAAAGGATTAATGCTCCTCCCGACAAGACCTTCTTCACTATGTATGGTCCTTCATAATTTGGTGTGAACTTTCCCCTGGAATCTTGCACATTTGGCAGTACTTTTCTCAGAACCAAATCACCTTCTTGGAAATTTCTTGGCTTGACTTTCTTATTAAATGCTCTAGCCATCCTTTGTTGATATAATTGCCCATGACATATGGCAGTCAATCTTTTTTCATCTAAAAGATTTAAATGTTCAACCCTTTGTCTAACCCATTCAGCTTCTTCGAGCTCTGTTTCAGCCAGTACTCGGAGTGAAGGAATCTCAACTTCTACTGGTAAAACGGCTTCAGTTCCATATACCAGAGAATAGGGCGTTGCCCCAGTTGACACTCTTACAGAGGTTCGATACGCCATCAATGCTAATGGGAGCATTTTATGCCAATCTTTGTATGCAATTGTCATCTTCTCAATGATTCTCTTGATGTTTTTGTTGGCGGCTTCTACTGCTCCATTCATCTGTGGGCGATATGGAGTGGAATTCCGGTGTTTAATCTTGAATTGCTGACATAAATCAGTCATTGCATTGTTATTCAGATTTGTACCATTATCGGTAATGATACTTTCTGGAGTTTCATATCGAGCAATGATATCTCTTTTGATGAATCGCACCATAACGGCTTTTGTCACACTGGCGTATGAAGCAGCTTCAACCCACTTGGTGAAGTAATCGATCGCAACTAGTATGAATCGATGACCATTTGAAGCTTTTGGCAAATTGGCCTAATTACATCTATTCCCCATATTGAGAACGCCATGGTGTTGACATTGACTGTAATTCCTTCGGAGGAGCATTTATCTGTTTGCGTAAATTTGACATAAATGACAAGATCTCACATGTTTGATACAGTCTGATTCCATGGTTAACCAGAAATATCCTAGCCTCATAATCTTTTTAGCTAGCATATATCCGTTCATATGAGGTCCACATACTCCTCATGAACTTCTTCCATTAATTTTTGGGCTTCTTTTTCATCTACACATCTCAACAGGGTTGTATCGAACGACCTTCTGTATAAGGTATCTCCACTTAACAAGAAATGACTTGCCAGACGCCTCAATGATTTCTGATCCTTTTTGTAGCACACTCAGGATAGCTACCTGTTTGCAAGAAAATTTTGATATCTTGAAACCATGGTTCACTTGATCAATCACAGCACAGAATGCGGGTTCACTTCTTATTCGGACTTGCAAAGGTTGTATTCTTGCTCCTTCAGTGAATTGGATCAAAGAGGCCAGAGTAGCCAATGCATCAGCAAATTGATTCTGAGTTCTCGGCACATAAGTGAAGGAAATTTCTTTGAATCTTCCTGCTAACTCAGCCAAGTGATTATGATAAGGAATCAACTTGGGATCCTTAGTTTTGAACTCGCCTCGAGTTTGGAAAATGATAAGTGATGAATCTCCAAACACTTCGAGCTCCTCGATATTCATTTGAATTGCCATTTCTAATCCCATGATGCATGCCTCGTATTCCGCTACATTATTTGTGTAAGGAAACATTAATCTGGCTGATGCCGGGAACTGTTCTTCTTTTGGTGAGATAGGACTGCCCCTATTCCACACCCGTATACATTGGCTGCTCCATCGAAATACAACTTCCAACTGTTGCTTTCGGCTTCTGTTTCTGCTATCCTGATACCTTCATCTGGAAACTGATCTTGTTCCTTTAATTCTTCATCATCAACTGGGCTTTCTGCGAGTTGATCAGCTAAAACTTGTCCTTTGACTGAACTTTGACTTACATAAGTGATATCAAATTCAGAAAGTAGCATCTGCCATTTCGAGATTCGACCAACCAAAGCCGGTTTGCGTGCCAAGTATCGCAATGGATCATGCTTCGTAATCAACTCGATCGAGTAGAAGAGCGTATACTGCTAAGTCTGTGCATAACCCATACTAATGCACAGCAGGTCTTTTCTATCTCTGAATACTTTTGTTCTCCATTTGAGAATTTCTTGCTTAATAATAGTAAACAGCTCTTTCTTTTCCTTCCTCATCTTTTTGCCCGAGCACACAACCCATGGATTCAGGAAGAATTGTCAAATACAAGAACAACGGTTTCCCCGGTTTTGGAGTAACCAGTACTGGTGGATTCGTCAGATATTGCTTTATCCGATTAAAGGCTTTTTCACATTCGTCATTCCATTCAATTAGGGCATTCTTCTTCAGCAGTTTAAACAGCGGTTGGCACTTATCAGTCAACTGTGATATGAATCGAGCAATGTAATTCAATCTTCCCAAGAGGCCTCTGATTTCTTTTAATGTTTTTGGTGGAGGCAAATCCTGAATTGCCTTGACTTATCAGGATCGATTTCTATCCCTTTTTGGCTAACCATGAATCCTAATAATTTTCCAGATGTCACTCCGAAAGTGCATTTTTCTGGATTCAATTTCAACTGAAACTTCCTTAATCTTTCAAAAAGCTTCCTTAACACCACTACATGATCCTCTCCTTCCTTTGTCTTGGCGATCATGTCATCTACATATACTTCCACCTCTTTGTGCATCATATCATGAAGTATAGCAAGCATTGCTCGTTGATAAGTTGCCCCGGCATTCTTGAGACCAAAGGCATGACTTTGTAACAAAAGGTTCCCCAGGCTGTAACGAATGTGGTTTTGACCTTATCTTCTTCGGCCATTAATATCTGATTATACCCTGAAAATCCATCCATGAATGAAAATAGATGATTTCCAGCGGTATTGTCCACTAAAACATCGATGTGAGGCAACGGGAAATTATCTTTCGGGGTTGCTTTGTTTAGATCTCTGAAATCCACACAATTCTCACTTTCCCGTTTTTCTTAAGTACTGGCACTATATTTGATACCCAATCCGAATAATCAGAAACCTCAATGAATCCTACTTCAAGCAACTTTTTTACTTCATCCTTGATTTGGAGGAGTAAATCTGGCCTAAATCGCCTTAATTTTTGCTTTTTAGGTTTAAAATCCTCCTTTGTTGGCAATTTGTGAACCACAATGGATGGGTCTAAACCGGCATATCGCTATACGACCATGCAAAAACATCCAAGTATTCGGCTAGTAACTTGGTTAAATCTTGTGCCGTGCTCTCAGGCAATTTTCCCCCTATCCTCAGATTCCTAGGGTTTTCGCTTGTTCCCAAATTAATCACTTCAATGGTTTCGGGAATTTCAATCCTTCCTTGTTCAAAATTTTGCCAAATTTCTTGTGTTCTAAATTGATAATCAATATCATCTTCAACGTCTAACCCAGTAGAGTTAGAGGTGATATTGATATTTTCATTAATTATACGCGCGAGATATCCCTGAACTTCATCACAATTGTCGAATCTGGTTGAATATGAATGAGGAATGTATGAGAATATGTGAAAACAAACAGAAATAAATTTCATTAAACTGGGACGGTGTTTAAGTACACTTATTTGAGCATCACATAATACTGAAAAACACAAAACACAAATCTAGTCTTAGATAAGTTCTTACTTAAAAGACTTAATACTAGCGCAAGGCACAGAGAACCAATTTCTCAAGATCATTTCTTTGGATGAAGCATCTTCTTTGATATCATCTGGCTGCTGGATATGATGTGGCTTTGGAAAGGAATGGCTGATGTGAGGGATTTTGATAATTGGATCATACTCCTTGTCGAGCTTCCTCCTTCTCATTTGGTTTTTCATTTCTGCCACTTCAGCACGTGGGGGAATAACCCAGTCCAAAGGTTCCCACCTGAGTTCTTTTTCATCATTCATCATACAGACTTCGTCAAACATTTGGAGCCCGAAGTCTTCTTCTCCTTCTTTTCCAATGTAAGGGACAGCCGTCTCCTTGTAAATGGCATAATCCTGTTCTCCCATAACAGTGATGAGTTGACCATTGGCTATGAACTTAACCTTCTGGTGCAGGCTTGATGGTATTGCCTGGCAGCATGGATCCATGGTCTTCCCAACAGCAGATTGAATGTTCTGGGGATATCAATCACTTGGAAAGGAATAATGAAAGTTTGAGGCCCGATGGTGACTTCTAACTCCACTTCACCTATTATATCTCTTTTTGACCATCAAAAGCACGAACCACAGTAGAGCTTGGTTTGATGTCTGACGGTTCAATCCCCAATAGGCTCAAAGTGGCTAAGGGGCACACATTCAAAGAGGATCCATTGTCAACTAATACTCGAGAGATGATCTTTCCACAGCTTTTGACTATGAAGAGGGCTTGTTATGTTGATCCCTTCCTCTCCCAGTTCTTCAGATGAGAAAATGATTTGCTCATTTGCAAAGATTGAGTTGATTATATGCCCCAAGGCTTCTTCTGATACACCTTCTGGAACTTTCACTTCTTCTAAGGCTTTGAAAAGAGCCTCACGGTGTACATTAGAGCTAATCAGCAGACTCATGAGCGATATTTGGGCAGGGTTTTGGCCAACTGCTCGACAACTTTGTATTCACTTGCTTTCATCAGTTTTGCCAATGCTGACTTCTCTTCATCTTTCTTCCCTTCTTCATTTTGCTGCTGTGGCATATTCACAGTTGCATTCTTCCCGGTCGACTCATAAACTCTTCCTGAGCGAGTAAGGCCACCAACCATGGCCATTGAAGCATGATTTACCGCTTTATAATCAAATGGAGCGGCTTTATAATCACTCACAGCAAGGGGTATCTGAAAGGTATAGCTCTTGGCTTTGATGAAGTTGATCCATCTTCACTGCCTTTGCCTATCTCGATTTTGATGGATCTAGGTCCACCTCATCATGCACACAAGCTCTTCTGGATCCGGAATTCAGCGGTAATCATATTGATAACCGGTCCATGGTTTGGCAATGGGTTAGTAGAGACATTTGGAGCTTCAATGAAATCCAACTGGATGACTTTTGCATCAATAAGATCTTGGATTTTATGCCTAAGCCTCCAGCAGCTGTCTGTTGAGTGCCCGATTTGCCCCATGTGATATTCACACTTCAGCTCAGGATTGTAATTTTTAGGCCTGTAGTCTTCTCTAGGCTTCGAGGTTGATCAGATTATCGGCCCTTAGTTTAGCTAATACTTGGCTAAGGGGAACCGGAATTCGAGTGAAGTTCCCCTGTTGAACCTTGATTGTTGATTTGGGACTGCACTTTGTTGAGTCTGATCCTTATTCTGATTTTGATTCTGATTTGTTGACAACACAAATGACTTAGTGGGGCCAGTTGCACTGAAGTGTTGACCATGCTGACGGTTGAATCTTTTCCTTTGTATGGGACATTTCTTGGTGCAGTATATTTCTTTTCTTGTTGCAATTTTCCTGCTGAAATTGCATTCTCAATCCTGCATCCAGCTATCACCACTTCTGAGAAACTTGCTGATGCATGCCCAACCAGATGGGAAAAGAAAGGTTCCTCTAATGTGTTGATAAAAGTGAAAGTGAGGTCCTTTTCAGGCATCGGGGTGGTGATCCTTGCAGCCAATGCTCTCCAGCGCTGAGCATACTCCTTGAAAGTCTCTTCTTTCTTCTTCTTCAGATTGCTTAAATCCCATACCGAGGGCGCCATCTCAATGTTAAACTTATACTGATTAAAAAATGCCCTAGCCAACTTGTCCCAAGTATCAATTTCTGATGGTCTAATTGGGCGTACCAGGCCAAAGCAGCACCAGTAAGACTGTCCTGGAAGGTTTGCACCATCAGCTTGTCAAACTTTGCGTATTGCCCCATTCGTCGTACATACAATCTGGTATGCATATTAGGACAACCTGTCCCGTCATATTTTTCAAATTCGGTGCCTTAAATTTCTCAGGGAAGGCACCTTCCTCATATTGAGGCAAATTCAGGATCGCGGTTTGATCAAAACCATCGAACGTCTTCATTTTCTCAAGCAGTTTTCTCTCCATCTCTTTAGCCTGAGCTTCCAGTTCTTTCTTCAACTCAGCCGCATTAAACTCATTTGGTGACTCCTCTTGCTGAATAAGCTGTCCCTCAATTTCTTTTCCTTTCTGTGCCCTGAGGATTCTTCAGAAGTTGTGGGGTCTTAAGTTGTGCAAGACTTGTGTTAAAGCCTGCATCTGTTCAGCAATTCCAAGGAGGGTTTGTTCCATGGTGTTGAGTCTTTGCTCATGGTCTGGTCTGTGGGGTTGTCCCGGTGTTAGACATCTTAGCTCGGGATCTGGTAACAATAGGGCTCCTAACCGGCTTGGGCTATCTTTCAAGTTTTGACTTAAACTCGAATTTGCTAGACCTGGACATTTATTTTTTATTAATATTTAAAGAATAAATGAATTAATATACATATGCAAGAATGTAGATATGCTATCACACAGATGCAAATGGGGATATTGACCAATGATTTTAAAAAAAATCAATTTGTATTAAAAGATAATGTTTGACATAACAAAAACTTCTAATGGTTTAGAAACCTTATTTCCTAGTGACTGAATCAAAACTACTTTCTAATGGTTTCAAAGAACCTTGATTCCTAAGGACTAAACCTAAACCAACTAAACCAGTCTTCTTGTCTTAGTGGGGCAAACAATCTTGTCTTCCAGGGCTAGAATTTTCTTTCGAGCTGCCTTCAACTCGCCTCTAAGAATGCAATTCTGCTTCCAGCACTTTGCAGGCGATCCACCATTTCCCTCTCTCTTTCTTGGAAATCTCGGTGACATACTTCCAGGCGAGCCGAAACAGCTTCCATGTAAGCAGTTGTTTCAGGGTCAGGTTCCGATGGTGCTGGTTGAAGGACATCGGGAGCTTCATATCGATATCCTTATTCTTCTTCATTTGGCTAGCCACATACCACCTGGTTGCTCTATACTTCTTGGTTTCCTTACTTTCTGGCTCGATTCAAAACTGGCTTCACCTCTCTATTTTCCCATATAGCTCGGATTTGATTTAGCTTGAATTCTTTAGCTGGTAGTATCTTGGTTGGATCCAGATAATCTAGAGTGACTTGCTCCAAATTAGGCTTGACAGTAATATCTTGCAGCATACCATACTGTCTGATAACACTTGAGGGTAATAACCAGTACAGCCGGTGAGTCCAATTAGGGGCACTGCCATGTATTCCTTGCAACTTAGGATGGCACAGGGCTTTTGAACCAGCGAGCTTGCCACATCATGTCTTCAGGTGGCATGTCTTCAAGAATGGCAATTATATCCCATAGAGGATGATCATCTTCCATGTGGACCCTTTCAGCAAAAGATTGGATAGATCATATTTCAGACTGATGAGGGATCCATTAGCCAATTCTTTTCCATAGTGCTTAATGTGGCTAGCAAACCAAACCATCAGTAAGTGCATGCTTGCTTTGAACTTGCCCTGTCCTTTAGACTTGATGTGATTCAGACTACGGACTTGTTCGGCTAGAAGAGCGGGAACATAGGATTTGCCAGCTAAATATTGAGAAACCAGCTCTATGACCCGGAAGTGGATGAACAAGTTGCCATTAGGGAAGAGAATGGTTGCAAAAGCAGCTACTATGAAGGCATTAACCCGGTTTTCTTCCCAAACTTCAAGTGGTATACTGAAAGTGGCTCGGTTGCTTTTAAAGTATTCAGGGTTCCAAACCAGTCCATCAGTGTGGTTAGCCGGATGCAATATTCATTGCAATCATTGATGCTTCAATTATTGGTCCCCTCTTGATCCCAAAAATTCTGAGATAACACGGACCGGGCTATGCTTGAAGTTCGGAACATAGATACCTTCAGAGGTAGGAGGTGCTTGGAGTAGTCTAGTATATTCCTCAATGGTCGGGCTAAGTACATGCTGACCCAAACGGAAGACAACTTCTTCAGGTTCCCATAGATGAGTGAGGGCTCGGAACATGGTGAATGGAACATGGATCTTTGGTAGGCTGAGGATTGGGCCTAACCTATCCTCAATGAATGACTTTTGGACCGGACTAAAACTGACAAACCATCGGTCCAGTAGGAGCATTGGATCTTTGAAAGGTTCCACTCGATTTTCTCTAATAAGGCGAGCCCATAAGCTATCGCTACTGTCGGTTGAAGACATCATTTTCTGAAATTTTTTAAAGGTATAAGCTAATATTTACAAAATTTTTGAATTTTTTGACAGCTTTTATATTTTTTTAGAATTTTCTTTTTTTTTTTTTAAGTATTTACATATGTACATTTATATTTCAACTCCATTTTTTAGAAAAAGTTGGTCATATCCCATGCTAATGAATGCATGATTTGGTAAGGTTCTATAGGTTCCCCGATTTAGTGGTACTAAACCGGAGTGGGAGGACATTTCTTGATCTAGAGGGTGGAAAGCCACAGCCCCCGGACCTTACTTCGTCCTCCTCGCTTAGGCTCTTAAGACGGCCCTGGTACGACCGTATCTAGCACACAATCATGCTAATGCAAATGCAAATGCAAATAAAAAACAAACTCAAGCTTTTTTTTCTATTTTACATACTTGCAAGGTTAGTATATATTTACAAAACAATTATTCAATATAATATACAAAAAATATATTCACATGGTAATTTACAAAAAATAAGCAAGGATAAATTCAAAATTTAAATTCCGAAGTGGCTAGCCCTCTTTTTTTTTAAAAAAAAAATTAAAATAATCCCCAGTGGATTATTTTAAATTAAGGGGTAAGAAGAAATTTAAAATTTTTTTGAAATGATTTAGAGTCGCCACCCGATATAAATCAGAAAAAAAAAAAAAAAGCTAGGATCAATGGGTCGGTTGATCCTAACTAGCTACTAGTCTGCGAAAAAATTTGATTTTAAAGAATACAAACTTTTTAAAAACCAGATATCATGGATTCGGGGCTAACCTATTAAAACCAAATGTTACCACTTTTGGAATTTTAAACTTATAATTTATCCTTTTCATACTTAAAAACTCAAATGAAACAAAACAAATATTATAAGTCACATTTTTCTATTTTTTCTAGAATATGAATATCAACAAAACATCTTATTTACAAAATAGTTATTCACAATATTATTAAAAAAAAAAAAACAAAAACATTTTTTCATTTTTTAATGTCGCCCCGCAGATGCCTACGTACTCGCTAATCGAGATCAGACAAAACGTAGTTATTTTGAAAAAAAGAACTTAATTTGTTGATCAATTTTATATTTTTGAACTATTCTCACTTTAAGTTCATTAAATTTTGAGTTTTTATGAAAATCAATTTTGATGATCCTATGATCTAATCAATTGATTTTTTTTTATTTTATGAAAACATATTTTTCTAAGTCCAAAAATCATTTTTTTTAAATTTTGTTTGGAAAATCCAATTTTGTCTTTTTTATTTATTTTTATATTATTATTTTTAATCATCATTACATAAATTCACAACATATTCAAAATATTTTACAATACATTAAAATTATTTTCATGCCTCAAATACATATTTCTAAAAGCAATTTATGTATAAATACATATTAAAAATATTCAAATATATAAAAAAAATAAATTTATATAAAAAATAATTATTTTGATTTTTCTGGATTTTTTTGAATTTTTCTGATTTTTTATGAATTTTTCTGAATTTTTTACTATTTTATGAAATTAATTATATAATAAAATAATGCGGACTGACTTGGGCCGTTGGATGGAGTGGATCAGATCTGGAGCGTCGGTCGCGCTTGCTTGATTTGGACGGTCTGATCTCTTGACTTCCAATCTGGGCCGTTGATCTGCTTGATTGAATCTGGACCGTTGATCCGCTTGATCGAATCTGAGCCGTTGATCTGCTTGATTTAATATGGACCGTCTGATCTGGGCTGACCGTTGACCGATGACCGACGACCGTTGACCGACGTCCTGTCGGGTTGGGATTCAGATTTTTGGGTTGGACTCGGATATCCGTCGGGCGAAGAAGACGATCACGCAACTTTTCGAGCGCTCGTCGGCCGTCCCTGGTGGTTGTTGTCCTCCACAAGCTTGTCGGCCCGACTTCTATGGGGTGGCGCGTCCGTTGGTAGTGGTGGTTCTTACCCAGAACCACCAGAAGCGGCGTTTCGCGGCAGTGGGTATCGGCGACCTCAATCGGAAATTTTAAAAAAAATTTCAGAATTCAATTCGGACAATTTGAACAAATTTAAGTATACTTGATCACTTTAAACAACTCCCTAAACCTATTTATGACTTCTAATGGGATCAAAAATGATCCAAAACTCTCGAATTTGGAATTTCTTCTAAGAACCCTATGCTTCGAAATTTCAAATTCCTTCATTCTGATTGTGTTTGTTGAAATTGAATTGTGCCTTTTGATCCTAGTATCCTCTATTTATGATTGCAAGCTCAATTTTACTTTCATATTGCTTCAGAAACGAATCGATTTTTGCCTCTTCATTTTCACAATTTAATCCAATAATTAGTGTTTAATTCGTTTTAAACCGATGAATTGATGATTGATCTTTCATATTCTTCATCAGATCATCCAATGTGGGTAGATGAATCGTCTAATTTCATCAATTCTTGTAAATCCTCATTAATGGACAATTGAAGCTTCATAAATTGTATTTTTTTTTTCAATTTTTCCAACATGAATTTTGTGACTTTTGGGTTGCTTACACATGAATTGTGTATTGATCTTTCATATTCCATGTCTACTTTGCAATGGCATCATCATTTCAACAATTAATGATGTTTTGTCAGTTAAAAATTGATGCAAAGTAAGGCAAAAAGTCACTTTGAGGAATAAGATGATAAAAAGGCAAAAATTTGCCTTTGCTAGGTTTTGAACCTGGGTCCTTGAGCTTGGTGTGTATTTGGGTTAATGTGTTTAATCAACAGGCCATTTGGCCTGTGCCTTGATCACTTAGCCAACTTCATCAATACTTAAGGCTTTCAAATGATGAGTTTAATTAACAAATAATTTTTGAAATTTGTTTAATCAGCTTTAAAACAATTTATAACTAGAATTTTGTCTATATCAAGCTCAAATAATAACTTCTATTTTTCTCTCATTTTTTTTCTTTCATTTTTTCTCTCATTATTAATTCTCTTTTTTGGCTTTTTTTCTTGATTTTTGTGATTTTTTCATTTTTTTGTGAGCTTAATATAATACTAATTCTAATTACAAATTAAAGCCTTTAAGTTAGGCAAAAATTGGGTGTCTACAATACACAAAACCTATTACCACATAATACTTCAAAAACCCTCTTTAGGTAAATTTTTCTTTACATATTCTTTCTCTCATGTCATGTAATTTTACATGACCATGGTGAGTTTCCAAAAATTAAATGTTATGGAAGCTACACTATGTTCATGTATTGTTCTTGTTCATGAATATCTATTTATATTTATGTGTTATTTTACATTGTTCATATTATTGTTATTATATCTAACTAAGTATTATTATATATCTACTTATATATATATATATATATATTCTTTAGAGCATATAAGCTCACTTGCAATTTATTTATTTCCATGCAAAGTAACTTATTTATTTCTTTCATTGCAATTTATTTATTTTTTGTTGATTTAAGACTAATCTCTAGTCTTAGACTTGTCCTCATCAAGTCAAAATAATTTTTGTTTATTTTATTTTATTTTTCTTTTAGGACTAGTCTACTTCTTAGTCCCGAGAGCCTTGAAGAAGCTAAGACTCCCAATACTTTATTTTTTGCTTGTTATTATTTCTATAAATCATGCCCGTTAAGATTGTTGTCCAAATTTTTAAGGCTCCAATTATATTTGATAAAAATGAGATTTTATCACCTAAAGGATAGTTTTATATGAAATATAAAATCTATGGTTAAATCAAAGTAAAATTCTTTTCCAAGCTTTAGGAAGAACTTACTACAATTTTAAAAGCTACTTTTGTTTTGAAAAAGCTTTTTAAATCCTTTCTATATTTCTTGTTTCTTAAAAAGAAGATGACTTTGATACTAGAATAATTTTCATACTATAAAGAGATCCCTTAAAACGAAAATAAGAGTTTCCAAAACCAAGATTTTTCAAATAAATAGTCAAATAAAACAAATAGGAAAAGTAACACTAATGTTGAGAAATTAGAAAAGAACAAATTCATTTTTATCCAAAAAGTCATTTAGACAAATAGTAAGACAAACATAAATTCTTTGAAAACAAAGGAAATCAAAATATTCATTTTAAAAGGATTTACAAAATGAATTTCTTATAAAATATAGTTTTCTAAACTCTTAATTAACATTGTTTTACCAAGAAATATGGTTGGACAAAAACACTTGAGCATGGATAAAATATGAGCTAAGTAACTATGAAAAAGGAAATTTTCAACTATATAGATAACTAAGTATTTATCAAATAATTTTTGAATGAGTTAATGTTCGAAACAAATTGCTTTTGGATTAGGAAAAATTCATGGTGAATCTGATCACCACTGTTTCGGAGCATAAATGATCTAGTTTGATAAAAAAATAGTTTTGGAAATGGATAGATCTTTTCGAGTAGGTAGAAATCGGTATATTATATGCGCAATTTCGAGTTAAAATGACCAAGTTATGGCCATTTTAAATTGGAATTCTCTCTTACACGAACTTTGACGTTCTTATGACATTGTTTTGTCAAAATTCAAGAAAGTCATCAAGAAATACTCATTTTGGGTATTTTCCTTTGATTAGGTGATTCTGAGGAAGGATACCTATACCCGAGGATTATTTCGACTAAGTAGAGTAGTGAACAATCTCATCCGTTTAGAGAAGTGTCGACATGGCATCGTGAGTTTATTTCCTTAAATTGCTTTACTTGATTATACTTGTAGTTTAGTTGCATTAGAGTTAAGAAAAGACAAATCGATATGTATGCGAAAAACTCGTTGAAAGGATCTTAAGAATATCGAGACCGGAATTGATTAAATGTTTATTTTAGATTAGCCCTTGATTTGTATGAAATGCAATGATTACCTTAAATTTGATAATAATGATGCTATGATATCAAAAATAAATTGATTCGTGTATATCACGAAGTGAGTCACATTGCATTGGGTTATTATCCTTGGGTGAGAAGGATGGTAGCTCAGGTTGAAAGCAACACTTGGCGGTTTATGATTGGAAGTGATTGCTTGGCGACATGGAAATAAATGCTTGGCGAAAGTCCAAAAGCATGGTTCAATTCAAGTAGACTTAATATGCTTGGTCGTATTAATCGAAAGCATAATTTTTTTAACCAAAACTACTTGTTTTGAGGTTGTATCACCAAACCTTGAACGGAGGTGTAAATCCATTCAACATATAGTTCCCGGAAAACTATATGCCTTGTTTGCCCACGTATATGTTGCATTTCATTTGTCTGCTTAAATAACTTGTCTGAATTCCATTACATAAGAAGTTATTTATGGAAATAGTTCTCACTAAGCCTATAGCTTATACCATTATAGATATCTTTTGCAGTTTACCTATTTGTGGTTGAGGCACGTGGACCCTGCAGCCAAGTATTTTCCTTTTGGTTAAGCAATTTCTAGATAAAGTTAGTGTTAGATAAGATATAGACTTCATAGAAAAATTCTTGTAATAAATTTATGGCTAGATAATGCTCTAAGATTTGTAAGACTATTGTTATGACAAATGAATATTATGAATCCTCCTTTCCTAATTTGTTATTATATCTTCTTAAGCTTCATAATTTCAGGTATAGTCCTCTAAATTTGTGAGAGCATGCCTCACACATAATATCGAAGCTTCTGGAAATTACTAAGGTTGTCATACTTAAGCTTTAATATTAAGTGTGGCGGACTGTTACGTTTAGGGTACCCTGTAATATAAAGATAAATATTTTATAAAGAAGGGTAAGTTTGCCATTTGTTATAAAATAAAGGGTTCTATGGTCAACCCTAATAAATGAGATATTATTATCAACCCTCACATTGATGATGGTAAACAAGTCTTTAAAAATAGTAAATCTTTAATAAATTATGATAAAGGGCAAAAGTTGTCATATGTTGAAAAATAAGAGGGTTTTATGGTCCATCCTTATAAGTTTTATTTATGTGTATTATATGGCAGGCATATAATACATGAGGTATCTTTTCGTTTCCTGCACTGTTATAAGAATTGAAGGGTTTCGTGTCTTTTTGTTTCCTGTCATGTTAGAAGAATTGAAGGATTTCTTGTCTTTTTGTTTCCAAAGTACTGTTATGGAAATTGAAAGGTCACAAAAGTTTATTTATATCTTTGCCCTATTCCTCTTCTTTCTAAACGTAGAAACCTCTCTAAAAAGATCTATTGTGAATTTTTCATCAAGAGGAGATCAAGATTTTGGTTCAAGTAAGAAGACCTAATCATGATTTTTCAAGGATTCAAGAAATCCACATCTTTCTTAGGATTTTGCTTATGGTTTTTGAAGGAGCTTTCGAGGAAGAACCTCTTCTGATTTAAGATCTGTTTTTTCGAGATCTAATAGAATCTAGGATCAATTAAAGGTAAGATCTATCTTACAATTTGTAATTTCTCAATATTAGCAAATTGTAGGATTATGATCGCAGTTAATTATTTGTTTGAATTAAGGTTCTATTCAAGCGAGATCTGCACATCTAGGTAAGTGTGGATCTAAACAAACCTTTGTGGTTCTAAAATTATAGTCCTTTCTAGTAATTGTTTTATTAATTGAGAATCTATATATTGAAGGAATTGTGGAGATAACTAAGAATTTTGGTGAAAGACGCGTTTGAAGGTTTTACTGAATTGTGAACAAAAAGAACAGGTGTGTTAATCTTTTATAGATCTATGATTAGGAGTAAAATTTATGGAATTCAAGATTAGGATTTTATTATGTGCATGAAATCGAAATTGATTGAGATATGTTATGGATCAAGAATTGTTGTAAGCTTAAGAATTCTTTTCTGATAGAAGTTCTGTTGATGAGATTAGAGTTGAAGCGAATCCAGGTATGACCAATCCCTGCTTGTTGTTTTTGCTTGTAAGATTAGTATTGCTTGAATGGTTGTAGGGATAGAACTTTATAATGAACTTAATTTTATTCGGCTTAGTAATTGTCTGCTTGGTTGTGTTTGGCTTTGACCAGTAAAGACCTGGCAGACAGTGATACTGGTGAGGTACCCTGATGATCTATGTGTAAGGTTGTCCCGAGTGGACTCGTGCATAGAGATGATTCCGGTAGAATTAGGAGGAAACGGGGATGTTTGGGTAGTACCCACTCATCCATATATGTATATAATTACCTTATTTTCAAAGAGTTGGTTGTTTTTAAAGAGGAGTCTGAGTTACTTCGAGTTTGGGACTAGAGTCTACATAGTTCTGAATTGTGTTGATTTGTTGACTATATGTTGGTTTCTCTCAATCAAGGATTTTGATGATAACAAAAATAATGAAATAACGATTATCTTAAGTTATGTTTTGTCAGAAAGTTATCCAGAAAGTTTATTCAAGAAGATTCGAATATTTATGACAAATAGCAGAAGGTTTAGCAGAAGGAAAAATGGAAAGTCAGAAGCTTCGGCAGAAAGAACATCTGTTATGAACAAGTAAACAGATGAAAGGCAGAAGGAATGTCAGAAAGTGCGATATGAAGAAAAACACGTTATTTGATATGTTGAAGACCTAGCTCCAATGATTGAATATATTTGGGAAATATATTTAATCTGCTCCACAAAAGTTGGTTCATGATCCACAGGGGTATTATTTTCGAACTAAAATAAATTGAGAAAGTCTAAGAGATCTGAAACTTAAATTGGAATAAGATTAAACTATGCAAGTGATGTTCGAACTCTTTTATGATTAACATAAAGGAATCATAATAAATCAGGAGCTTGTTAGAAATTAGTTGGATTTCGAAATTTATGAAACTAAAAATTCGAAAAATAAAGGTTCCAGACGTGATACATTGAACAGATCCAAGACGTGATCAACAAGAGGAATATTTAAATTTGTTTGTTTGAGATTGTTATGCAAGATTATAGAGATATGAAGTTATCTCAATCTCGAGGAAGTTTATCAGACGTTCAAAATTCAAATACAAGTGAAGATAGGCTTGAAGAGATATTGTATTCGAAATATCAGGAACAAATCTTCAATTTTGCGAAATATCAGGAAATGAAGTTCATCTGGAACGGTAGCAGATTGTTTTCAGTTGTTGAGGAGAACAAATATATACGAAGAACATAAAAAAAAAAAATAGAAGATAGAACACAGAGCAAGTTTACGAGAATTCAAAAGCATTCAAGAGCAAAATTACTGTCATATTCTTTATTGTTCATTTGGTTTGATCAAAAACAGTCGAAGATCTTTACTATATTTTCCTCAGATTTTGCTAAATCATTTTTGAGTGATTGTGAGTTGCAAGCAGGCTCAGTAGATTGGTTGTTGAGAGAATCAAGCTGAGTGAATTGTGAACTTCTTGTAACTATTCTTACTGATTGGATTAGTGGAACAAAACCGATGTGGATTACCGGTGACCCTGGCTTGGAACTGGAAGAGAGGATTGACGCTCGAGGCGGAACCTCTATATATCGCTTTGCACTCTCTACTCCTTATCTCTCTTTAATTTCGTGATTTATTATTGATGTTTTATATGTGTGATATATGCTCAGAAGGTTAATCAGAGAGTAAATCATTCATATTTTTCTTACTCAAATAGTTAAGCAGAAGGTTTCTAAGTGTGAAAGTCTTGATTCACTTTTGATCCAAATTTTTGCTTAAAGCTTTTATTTATTAAGATTATTGTCTTAAGAAAGTTTTAATGCCATTTTAGTAGAATAACCAAGTGGTGTGAAATTTGTTTAAATTTTGAAAAATAAATTTTATAACCAATTCACCCCCCCTCTTGGTTATCTTTTCGGGACCAACAATTGGTATCGGAGCGGTTCTCATCTATTTTTGAGTGATCTTTTCAAATGGCTGATAATAACATTGCTATCAATCGAGCTCCATATTTTGATGGAACAAATTATCTATATTGGAAAATACGTATGTCTACCTACATAAAGGCTAATGATTTTGCATCTTGGCAGGTGATTTCTTTTGGAGACACACAAGTGGTTATGAATGATGATGGCAGTTTTACTGATGAACAATTGAAGCACATTGAGAAAAACAATAAGGCTAAGAATCTCTTACTCACTACTATAGCTCCTTCTGAATTCTTTTTAATTTCTTCTTGTGAAACTGCAAAAGAAATTTGGGATACACTATCCAACACTTATGAAGGAACTAATACTATTAAGGAAACAAAGATTAATTCTTTGCTGCAACAATATGAGTTGTTTAAAATCAAACCTGAAGAGAAAATAAGAGAAGCTTTTAATCGTTTTACTGCTATAACTAATGAACTGACTTCTCTTGGAAAGAAAATGGATGATTCTGATTTAGTCAGGAAGATACTCAGAATATTGCCAAAGTCATGGGATGCTAAAAAAGCAGCAATTGAAGAAGCTCAAGAACCTGAACAAGCTAACTCTTAGTCAACTAAGGGAGAAACTATTAGCTTATGAGTCACACATTAACACAACTGAAGAAGCAGAAGGAAGCTCAAGAGCAATAGCTTTCAAGCAAGGAAAATCACAAATGATGAAACTAATTCCGATGATGACAACATGGAGGAAAACATTGGCATGCTTGTAAGAAGATTGAGCAAGTTCTTCAAAGGTAAGAAATATAATAATTTCAATAAAAACTAACAAGTCAAGTGCATGAAAGAATTACAAAGAAAAGGAAGAAAAGAAAGAAAAGAAGGAACTCATGTGTTACGAATGCAAACAACCTGGTCACATCAAGTATGAGTGTCCTGTATTGAAAAAGAAAATGAAGAAATTCAAGAAGAAAAGCCATGCTATGATGGCGACATGGAGTATCTTGTGAATCAGAAGGTGAATCAGAAGATACAAGTGACAATGAAGAAGAAGCAAATTTGTGCTTATGGCTTGCATCTGAGGTACATTCTGATTTCGATGAAGATATAAGAAAATGATATTTATTCTGAAATGAAAAAATTACTTAAAGCATTAAAAAGGGCATATGTAAAAATTACGAAATTAGAAATAGAAAACAAAGCTCTTAAGAACGAAAAGGATGTTTTGCGTCAAACAAATAAACTTCTTATTGATGAAAATGATATTTTGAAAAATGACAATGAGAAATTGTTTGTCAAAACCGATGGTGTCAAGAAAGAAAATGAAAATTTGAAAACCGAAATTAAGGAATTGAAAGGAAGAGTTGAAGATCTATCTCAATCTATAAAGAACACGTTCAACAAATCTAATGAAAGTGATAAGAAACTAAACATGTTAATTGGAAGTCAAAGACCGTCTTTTATCAAACATGGGTTAGGATATGAATCTGGAAATTCTTCAAACAATTTGAAAAAGACGATTTTCGTAAAAGAAGATAAACCAGCGAACAAACAAGCTTCTGTTTATAACGTGAAAGACACGAACAGTGAAAGCAGAAGAAACATCAGAAGGTATGTTCAACCTAGTTATTCTAGCAGAAGGAACATCAGAAGGTACAGGTATGCTTATAATGATTATCCAACACATTACAACTATAGAAAGGGAAATCAAAGGTATTATCAACAACCATATGCATGTTCATTTTGTAATAAAGTAGGTCATATTGAAAAATATTGTTTCTATAAAAGAAACAAGCTCAGTTCATATCAAGTTAAGAAGCAAGATAAAACGAGCTTGACTTATCAAGGACCCAAGTTTGTTTGGGTTCCTAAGAAGGTTTAATCACCTTATTTTTTATTGCAAACAAGGAGCAAAAATAAAAGGAACATGGTACTTGGACAGTGGATGTTCAGGCATATGACAGGAGATCTCTTCCTTGTTCACTAGCATAGTTTGGAAAGAAAAAGGGTATGTAAGATTTGGTGATGATAGCCGTAGTAAAATCATTGGAACAGGTACAATTGGTTATCCTCCATACATGATTGAAAATGTTTCATTAGTTAAAGGTTTAAAACATAATCTATTAAGTATAAGTCAACTATGTGACAACAAATGCAAGACTATGGTGTTGAAAATAAATTCATTTCGATTAAATGTGATAATACAAGCGCAATTAATTTGACAAAGAATCCAGTTTCATCATTCACGATCAAAACACATTGAAATTAGACATCATTTTATACGAGATCATGTAGTTAATGGAAATGTGTGTATTGATTTTGTTCCAACTGAAAATCAACTTGCAGATATATTTACTAAACCCCTTGATAAAACCAGATTTGAATTTTTGAGAAATGAGATTGGAATGTGCTATCCTTTTTAATATTTTATTCATATGTTTTTCTCTTAAAAATATATATAAATAATAAGAATAGTAAATAAATTAATAAATTCTGTGTTTGCGATTTTGAATTCAAAAGATTATGGAAAACGTGCAAGACAAGTGAATCATTAATCACGTCTCCATTTTCCCACGCATTTCAAACGGCCAAGGACGTGACTCTTCCATTTCCCTGTGCTGCTGCTATTCGTCATCCAACGTTCCTTCTTTTTCTAAACAAACTTCAAAATTCTCTCTCATTTCGCGCTCTCCTTGCTCTTCCAAACCCTAACATGGCACCACGAAAATCATCAAGACTAGCCTCAAAAGGTCCTAAAGGGAAAGTTGTTAAAGGAACGATAGAGATTCGTGATGAATCTTCTGATTCAACACGAACACTCTCTGAACTTCAAGAAGGTAGAGAGAGAAGAACGAAAAAGAAAAATGAATCTGTCGAAGTTGACAAACAACCCCTGAGACAGAGCAAGAAAAGGAAAAAGATTCGTCTTCTTATGAATCTTTAGATGTTACTACCCCAGAATCTGAAGGAAAGACTAAGGAGGGTTCAAACCCTAAACCAGACGGTGACTCAGACGGTGACTCAGAAAGTTCTAAGGAAGAAATATCTAAGTCACCGCAAAAGAAAGAGAGTTCGAAAAAGAGGAAACTGTCTTCAAGATCCCCAAAGAAAATGTCAGAAGCAAAAAAGAAGAAGACAGGAAGTTCTTCTAAGAAAAGGTATGGGAATATCAAGATTCTTGATAATTCGTTCATAGATTTTTCTTTCTTTAAGAAAAATGGGTTCTATTGGAACCATTGGCTAGATAATATAGGATGTCGAAATTTGTGTAATTTGTCTAGTGAAGTTGCTGGAGAAGTTATCAAGGAATTTTATGATAACTTGACATTGTTGGATGGACTGAAGTTGAAGTCTGAAATAGCTGGGCAAAAAGTTAAGATAACTAGGAAAGATCTTATTTCATGTTTTGATATGAAAGATGAGAAAGATGATGACTTCTTTGTATCCATTAAGAAAAATGATCTGTTTCGTGCAATAAATGATGGAGTGGGAACATATTCTGAAAAAGATGTGTTTAATACTGAGTTTAGTTGTTGATAAGGCTGCTACACAAGATAGTTGTAGACTGTTTGCTTCCAAAGAATGGTAGTTCTACTACGATTAATAAAACCGAAGCTATTGTCATTCTGGCAATAAAAAGAAATTTAAAGCTTGATCTACCATCTTTGATTCTGAAGCATCTGTGGAAAACTAAGTTTAATATGCCTTATGGAAGCATGTTGATGAAGTTGCTGAGGTTTAAGAAAGTAAAGCTGCCAGATAATGCTAGTTTCCTCAAATCTGAAAAGAATTGGGGAAATTGTGCTTATGAGAATGAACATCAATGTTAAGCACAAATTCTGGTTTGCTAAGGATGGAGCTTGGTATGTTCATCCTAAGTTCAGCAAAAGAATTTTTGATTGGGAGAAAATTAAGTCTGCAGTTGAGGGGGAGCACTTACTAAGAGACAGTGGCTCAGAAGGTGATACCCAAAAGAAGGATAAAGAAACCTCCAATGCGAAGAGCAGGAAAAGAGGTTATGAAGGAAAAGAAAAGGAAGAAACCTGCAATCATGACTGGAGGGAAGTTTGAAATTAAGGAAGGAGAAGGAAAACATCTGGACACTGACTCAGATAGTGACTCAGAGGGCATCTCTGTTAAGGGTCCAGGAGAAACATCAAAATCAAGTTTTAAGAAAGCTATTCTTGATCTGATGGAGAAAAGATTTACAGAAATGAAGGCTGAAGTAGAACACATGTTCGAGGACATGTTTACAGATCCTACTCATGGCTCTGTTTCATCTCCACCTCCGCAACATGATTCTGTCCTTCTCCACCAGTTTGAAGCTGACATGGATGTTGATCCTCCTGAGAAGTCTGAAGCTTCACATCCTGACAAGGAAGTTTCACCACCTCCACCGACAGTGGAACCAGATGATCAATCATTTCAGTTGATTCCTATCTCTCAACCCTCTTCAACATCCGAACCACAACAAACTCCTCAAATCATTCTTTCTGATGTTCTGATAGAGTATCTGCAATCATTCAATCCGGCGTTTAATTCTCCTCCACTTCCTGAAAGCTCAACTCTTCCTATCGTTAGGTATTCTGGACGGAAGAAGACCACAGCTAGGAAGTCAGTCAAGCCCAAAAAGAAGCGCTAATTTTCTTTTCTGCTGATTTTATACTCTGTTATGTTTTTTTAAGAACTCAGTTGTTATGATCCTTTTAATTCCTATGCATTTCTTTCAGACTATTTGCTATTCTCTTTTATGATATTTATTCTACTTGCTGATAACAAAAAGGGGGAGAAGATATTAAAACAAAGACAATCATGCAAAATAATGATTAATGAATTTATGTATGCAAGTTTTGTACAGGTTATATTTTTTTTTTTGTTTTAATAGATGGGTTTTGTTATCATCAAAAAGGGGGAGAATGTTAGTATTTCTCTTTTGATGTTTTGATGATAACAAAAAGATTAAGTATTACTAATGAATTTTTGAGTATGCAGAAATCTCAAATTTAATGTGATAAGTGAAGTAAGAGTTTTCAAGAGCTAAGCAAGAAGTTATGAAAATTTAAAGATAAATCAGAAAGTAGTTTAGAGACAAAATAGAAAGAAAAGTATTCAAAAGGAAACTCAGAGAGTGAAACGGCTGAGCGACAAGACAAAACTACTCAGAAGGTAACTCAGAAGGTAAACTGGGAACAAGAACAGGATTCGCACAAAAAGATCACAGTTCGAATCTTTCAAAATTATTTTATTATTTTGAAGACCCAGCTCCAAAGTTGAGTGTATTTGGGTAATACATTCAAATGTTCCACAAAGTTGGTTATTATATCCAAGGGGATTCGAATTTTTTTTAATCAACGAATAAAAACTCAAAAGCTTATGACAGAAAAATTAAATTAATCAAAGATCAGATTATGACTGATATTTATGGCTTGGGTTTATATTCAATGATATTACAGAATTCGTTTCGTTTTATTATCAAGTTTGACAGTCAGATCAAGAAGGAAAGATTCTATCCTATTCTATTGGGATTTAGAAGATATTTCACGAAGAAGTTTATCTTTAAGACGGTCAAACAACAATATGGATAAACATCATCGTTATCAACAGCAAGATAAGATTTGGATAATCACAAAAGTATATCAAGCACAAAATCAGGAACTACTGGAGATTATCATCTATCCAATTGTTTTGAATTCGAATTCACTAACCGTTTTCAACCGAAGAAGAAGGAGAATTTTTTTTAAATATCTTGAAGACATGAAGACAAAGAGTGTGAAAAAGACGAGAATAATCAAAAGCCATTGAGAATATCTTACAAAATTACTGTCATTCGGAATTTTCTTTGAGCTGAAATTTTAGAAACGTTTATTCTTTTGTTTCAAAGCATTGTATATCTTGAATGAGCTTTGTGTAGAAGTGAGAGTTACATTTAGTCTCTGTAGATCAGTAAATAGCTTGAGTGAAGCTAGATAGGCTGAGCAGAGTGTTTGAAGTTCTTTGTTGAAGAACAAGCTTGTATTCTCATTTCTTTTGGATATAGTGGAACATACCGGTGTGGAATACCGGATCCCCGGCTTGGAGCTGGAAGAGAGGATTGACGCTTGAGGCGGAACCTCTATAAATCGATCTTGCAATCTCTTCTCTACCTTATCTTTTTAATTTCGTGCATATTTCTTACTGCATTATAAACTCAGAAGACCAGTCAGAGAGTAACTGGAAATTTAAGTTCTATTGAACATTGAACTCAGAAGATCAGTCAGAGAGTAACTGGGAGCAAAATAAATTTTTATTAACATATTGTTTTTATTATTTGCGAACATTGATCTTGTCTGATATTATTCGAAATTTATCAATATATTTAAAATAAAGTTTTAGAAGCCATTTAATTTGAGTAACTAAGTAGAGTGAATTTGGTTGAATTTTAAAAAAAGGGCTAAATTTTATTAAATAACCAATTCACCCCCCTCTTGGTTATTCTTTCGGGACCAACACAAAGGCTATCAAATGAATTTTGAGAGAAAAACAATGTTTTGCATATAATTCTGATGGAATTAAATTATTTGAAGGATATAGAAAAAGAAATGTATATTTAATTACTCCATCTGATATGAATGTTGAATGTTGCTTTTTGACTATGAATGATAGTATTTATGTATGGCACAAAAACTAGGACATGTGAATTTCAATCATTTGGAAAAATTTATCTAAAAGAATATTGTTGTTGGTTTACTGAAAATCAATATAAAGCATGATGTTAAATGTTCAACTTGTTTAAAGAACAAAATGGTCTCAATTTCACACAAAAGCATAAATTTGATGAAACTAAAAGACCACTTGAACTTTTACATCTTGACTTATATGGACCCACTAGAACTTTGAGTCTAGGAGGAAGCAAATATGGTCTTGTAATAGTGGATGATTTTTCAAGATATACATGGGTATTCTTTTTAAAGCATAAATCAGAAACTTTTGAGATTTTTCAAAGCTTTGCTAAACAAATACAAAATGAAAAAAAGGTTTTTCCATTGTTTCTTTAAGAACTGATCATGGAACAGAATTTGATAATGCATCTTTTATATATGTGAGGAACATGGAATACAACATAATTTTTTTGCTCCATATACACCTCAACAAATGAATGAGTAGTTGAAAGAAAGAATAGAAACTATTCAAGAAATGACACGTTCTATGTTAAATGAAAGTAATATAGCTAAACATTTTTGGGCTGAAGCGGTAGCAACTGCATGTTATATCATGAATAGAGTATACATTAGACCTCATACTACAAAAACATCTTATGAATTATTTCGTGGTAGAAAACCATCCGTTTCATACTTTCATGTGTTTGGTTGTACATGTTATGTGAAAAAGAATATACATAACCTTGGAAAATTTGATGAAAGATCAGATGAAGCAATTTTTCTTGGATATTCACAACATAGTAAAGCATATCGTGTTTAACAAAACAACAAAAATAGTTGAAGAATCTATAAATGTAAGATTTATTGATAAAAGATGATTTTGATGATGATGATGTTCTTATTATTGAGAATAAAACTAATGATGTAAATGAGAAGAAGGTTGATACAGCTGATATACATAATTATGCAATTTTACAAAAATCTGCTAAGACAGAAGGTAAGGCAGAAAGTAAGCAAAAGTTAAATTTTGATACTCCTGAAAGTTCAAAGACTTGGAAATATAAATCTTCTCATCCATCAAGTTTAATTATTGGTGATATTGAATGTGGAACTAGAACTAGATCTAAATTACAAGAGCTTGAAAATCATTTTGCTTTGATATCTGAAATAGAACCAAGTAACATAGATGAAGCATTGAATGATGAAAATTGGATAAATGCTATGCATGAGGAATTAAATCAATTCCAAAGAAATAATGTTTGGAATTTAGTCCCTAGACCTGAAGATAAATCAATTATAGGAACTAAATGGGTATATAAAAATAAATTGGATGAAAATGGTAAAATTGTTAGAAATAAAGCAAGACTTGTAGCTAAAGGATATTCTCAAGAAGAAGGAATAGATTATGATGAAACTTATGCACCAGTAGCTAGATTGGAAGCAATAAGATTATTACTTGCTTATGCTTGTTATAAAGATTTCAAATTATATCAAATGGATGTAAAAAGTGCATTTTGAATGGTTATATTAAAGAAGAAGTATATGTTGAACAACCACCCGGATTTGAAGATCATCTTAAACCTGATCATGTTTTCAAATTAAGGAAAGCTTTATATGGTTTAAAACAAGCACCAAGAGCATGGTATGAGAGACTTAGTGAATATCTCATAACTAGTGGTTATCAAAGAGGTACTATTGACACAACTTTATTCTTGAAATATTACAATGATGATATAATTGTAGTGCAAATATATGTTGATGACATAATTTTTGGATCTACTAATGAAAAATATTGTCAAGAATTTGCAAAGCTTATGCAGGCTGAATTTGAAATGTCCATGATGGGAGAATTAAATTTCTTTTTGGGATTACAAATCAAGCAAACAAAAGATGGAATCTTCATTCATCAAGAAAAATATACCAAACAAATTCTGAAAAAGTTTGGATTTGAGAACTCAAAGGAAGCTGCTACACCAATGAGTTCATCTATAAGGTTAGATGCTGATTCTAAAGGTAAGAAAATTAATGAAAAACTTTATAGAAGCTTAATTGGTTCTTTGTTATATTTGACTGCATCTAGGCCAGATATATTGTTTTCTGTGTGTATTTGTGCAAGATTTCAGAGTAATCCTACTGAAACTCACTTAAAAGCTGTCAAAAGAATTTTTAAGTATATTGCTGGTACTGCAAAATTAGGAATTTGGTATCCTAAAAATGAAAATTTTGAATTAATAGGATATTCAGATGCTGATTATGCAGGATGTAAGATTGATAGAAAAAGTACTTCTGGAACTTGTCAATTTTTGGGAAATAAATTAATTTCTTGGTCTTCCAAGAAACAAAATTCAGTTGCTTTATCTACAGCAGAAGCTGAATATGTCTCAATTGGAAATTGTTGTGCACAGATTCTATGGATAAAACAACAATTACAAGATTTTGGTTTGAATTATAAAAATATTTCAATAAAATGTGATAATACAAGTGCAATCAACTTAACAAAAAATCCTGTGCATCATTCTAGATCTAAGCATATAGAAATTAGACATCATTTTATTAGAGATCATGTACAAAATGGAAACATAAATATTGAATTTGTCTCAACTGAAAATCAATATGCTGATATTTTTACAAAACCATTGGATAAAATAAGATTTGAATTTCTAAGAAATGAAGTTGGAATGTGCTTTCCCTTTTAATGCAAAATAATAATAAATAACAATAATATACTAATAATACCAATAGTATTTAAATAAAATAAATCAATAAAATTAAAAATAATAATAATAATAAAAATTTTTTTGGCGGAATTTTTATTGAGACTCTTCGTATCCCACAATACACCTCTTTTTCCCTCTCAAAACACAATTCTCTTTCTCTCTTTCTGACATACTCAAACCCTTTCAAAATCAAAACCCTAACCAATGGCACCAAGAAAATCCTCACGTCTCCTTGCAAAGGGATTCAAAACCAAGAACATTACTGAAGAAATAGAGGTTGAAGATACACAGTCCATCTCAGAAAATCATGTGGAAACCACAACTAAAGATGGAACTCTGAGAGAATCTCGTTCCAAAGAAAGGAATGACGAATCACAAACTGAAAAACAAACAACTGTGGATCCTCAGCAGGCTGAGGAACGACCATCTGATCTCCCCATACCTGAGTCAGAAGATGACTCAGAGCATACGGTATCTCAAGTAGAACCCATAAAAACCCCAACCAAAAGGAAAAGAGAAAAGTCATCTTTGATATCTTCTTCAAGATTATCCAAAAAGGTACGGGAATGTTCTTACATTGATTTTAAATTTTTCTCAAACAATGGATTCTACTGGAATCACTGGTTAAATAGGATTGGATGCAAGAACCTGTGTAATGTTCTTGACGTAGTGGATGAAAGGATGATAAAAGAGTTTTACGAACATTTGGCTCAGTTAGATGATTTCTCTTTAAAATCTAGAGCTGGAGGAAAAGTTATTAAGATCACACGGAAAGATTTTATAGACTGTTTTGAGATGAAGGATGTGAAGGATAATGGGAAATTATTGACTCTGTCTAGGAATGAAATTTTTCAAGAATTAAATGATGGAGTTGGAAGTTTTAAGGAGAAGGATATTTTCTCTACTGATTTTGAATTGCTTATTCGGTTGTTACATAAAGCTGTTGTTGACTGCATTTTGCCTAAAAATGGTAGTACAACCACCATCTCCACCGAAGAAGCTTTGATTGTTTTGGCAATAAAAAAGAACTTAGAACTAAACCTACCCACCATGATTTTAAAACATATATGGAGAACACGTGGAAACAGACCCTACGGGAATGTTTTAATGAAGCTTTTCAAATACAAGAAAGTTCATTTGTCCCCAAATTTTACACCTACAGTAGGTTTGAAGAAATTTGGCGAAACAAATTTAAAGAAAATGGGGATTCTTGTTTTGAAAAACTTTGGTTTTCAAAAGATGGTGCATGGTATAGACACTCTAAGTTCAGTAAATTCATATTTGATTGGGAAAAGATAAAATCTTTGGCTGAAGGAGAAGTGCTTCTTGAATCAGAGAGTGAAGCAGAGGGTACTGTAGAAGGTAGAGAGACAAATTTACCTTCTAAAGATACTGGAAAAGAGAAAGATGATAGGAAGAAAAGACAAAGAAATACTATCGTGTTCGCACTGGTGGAAAGTTTGAGATTAGGGAAGGAGAGAATAGGATTGCTGCAAGTGAGTCAGAGAGTGACTAGAGGATGACAGTTCCTCCACCTCCAGGAGAGACCTCAAGATCAAGCCTCGAATCTGCACTGCTAGGCATTATTGATAAGAAAATCAATGATTTGAAGAAAAGTTTAACCAAATCTATTCTTCAAACTATTGATTCACAGCAGAAGGTCGAGTCCCAGCATCTTGATCCACAACAGGAAGCACATCCAGAAGTTGTTATGAATGATATACCTCCAGAGACCCTTGATCCAGTCGTTCCTCCCACTACCAGTGAACCACAGCTGTCTTCTCAAGTTCCAACCTCTGAAGCTTTGAACAAACAGGCAGAAGAAGGTGTGCAAGCCCCATCTGATGAAGGCATCAAAGCCGCCTCTGTTGAACATCTTGAGTCAAACCCTTCTGAAGTTTTAGAAGCTCTACATAAGGTTGCTGAGAATATTCTCATCTTGAATCCAACTCAAAATTCTGACCAGCCACCTCAATCTCAATCAACTGTTCCTCCCCAAAAGACTTTCCTCAACGGAAAAAAACAACAAGCAAAAAGGACAGTAGTAACTAGACAATCTAAGAAAAACTTATTTGCATTTTAGTTTTCAGAACTCCTTGACGATGTCTGTATTTTGACTTTTTTCAGACTCTACACTTTTTCTTTCAATCGCATGAATGATTGTTTTTGGCATATTCTCAGGGGGAGCATTCATTTATTTAATTGGTTTCTATGATGCTAACAAAAAAGGGGAGAAAGATAAACAAAATAATTATATTATACTTGAACTGCATATACTTGACATAAAGATAAACAAAATAATTATATTATACTTGAACTGGATATACTTGACCTGGATCTATCTATTGGTTGATTAAATATGTTTTGCAGATTATACGTTATAGGAAGAATGAGTAATTTTTTATTTTATTTATTTTGTTTATATATGGGTTTTGTTATCATCAAAAAGGGGGAGAATGTTGGTTTCTCTCAATCAAGGATTTTGATGATAACAAAAATAATGAAATAACGATTATCTTAAGTTATGTTTTGTCAGAAAGTTATCCAGAAATTTATTCAAGAAGATTCGAATATTTATGACAAATAGCAGAGGTTTAGCAGAAGGAAAAATGGAAAGTCAGAAGCTTTGCAGAAGGAACATCTGTTATGAACAAGTAAACAGATGAAAGGCAGAAGGAATGTCAGAAAGTGCGATATGAAGAAAAACACGTTATTTGATATGTTGAAGACCTAGCTCCAATGATTGAATATATTTGGGAAATATATATAATCTGCTCCACAAAAGTTGGTTCATGATCCACAGGGGTATTATTTTCGAACTAAAATAAATTGAGAAAGTCTAAGAGATCTGAAACTTAATTGGAATAAGATTAAACTATGCAAGTGATGTTCGAAACTCTTTTATGATTAACATAAAGGAATCATAATAAATCAGAAGCTTGTCAGAAATTAGTTGGATTTCGAAATTTATGAAACTAAAAAAAATTCGAAAAATAAAGGTTCCAGACGTGATACATTGAACAGATCCAAGACGTGATCAACAAGAGGAATATTTAAATTTTGTTTGTTTGAGATTATTATGCAAGATTATAGAGATCTGAAGTTATCTCAATCTCGAGGATGTTATCAGACGTTCAAAATTCAAATACAGTGAAGATAGGCTTGAAGAGATATTGTATTCGAAATATCAGGAACAAATCTCAATTTTGCGAAATATCAGGAAATCAAGTTCATCTGGAACAGCAGTAGATTGTTTTCAGTTGTTGAGGAGAACAAATATATCGAAGAACATAAAAAAAAAAAAAACAGAAGATAGAACACAGAGCAAGTTTACGAGAATTCAAAAGCATTCAAGAGCAAAATTACTATCATATTTTATTGTTCATTTGGTTTGATAAAAAAATAGTCGAGGATCTTTACCATATTTTCCTCAGATTTTGCTAATCATTTTTGAGTGATTGTGAGTTACAAGTAGGCTCAGTATATTGGTTGTGAGAATCAAGCTGAGTGAATTGTGAACTTCTTGTAACTATTCTTATTGATTGGATTAGTGGAACAAACCGGTGTGGATTACCGGTGACTGTTAGTATTTCTTCTTTTGATGTTTTGATGATAACAAAAAGATTAAGTATTACTAATGAATTTTTGAGTATGCAGAAATCTCAATTTAATGTGATAAGTGAAGTAAGAGTTTTCAAGAGCTAAGCAAGAAGTTATGAAAATTTAAAGATAAATCAGAAAGTAGTTCAGAGACAAAATAGAAAGACAAAAGTATTCAGAAGGAAACTCAGAGAGTGAAACGGCTGAGCGACAAACAAAACTGCTCAGAAGGTAACTCAGAAGGTAAACTGGGAACAAGAACAGGATTCGCACAAAAAGATCACAGTTCGAATCTTTCAAAATTATTTTATTATTTTGAAGACCCAGCTCCAAAGTTGAGTGTATTTGGGTAATACATTCAAATGTTCCACAAAGTTGGTTATTATATCCAAGGGGATTCGATTTTTTTTAACGTAAAAAACTCAAAAGCATTGACAAAAAATTAAATTAATCAAAGATCAGATTATGTCTGTTATTTATGGCTTGGGTTTATATTCAATGATTTACAGAATTCGTTTTTTATCAAGTTTGACAGTCAGATCAAGAAGGAAAGATTCTATCCTATTCTTTTGGGATTTAGAAGATATTTCACGAGAAGTCTATCTTCAAGACGGTCAAACAAAATATGGATAAACATCAACGTTATCAACAGCAAGATAAGATTTGGATAATCACAGAAGTATATCAAGCACAAAATCAGGAACTACTGGAGATTATCATCTATCCAATTGTTTTGAATTCGAATTCACTAACCGTTTTCAACCGAAGAAGAAGGAGAATTTTTTTAAATATCTCGAAGACATGAAGACAGAGTGTGAAAAAGACGAGAATAATCAAAAGCCTTTGAGAATCTCTTGCAAAATTACTGTCATTCGAATTTTCCTTGAGCTGAAATTTTAGAAACGTTTATTCTTTTGTTTCAAAGCATTGTATATCTTGAATGAGATTTGTGTAGAAGTGAGAGTTACATTTAGTCTCTGTAGATCAGTAAATAGCTTGAGTGAAGCTAGATAGGCTGAGCAGAGTGTTTGAAGTTCTTTGTTGAAGAACAAGCTTGTATTCTCATTTCTTTTGGAATAGTGGAACATACCGGTGTGGAATACCGGGTCCCCGGCTTGGAGCTGGAAGAGAGGATTGACGCTCGAGGCGGAACCTCTATAAATCGATCTTGCAATCTCTTTTCTACCTTATCTTTTTAATTTCGTGCATATTTTATTGTTTATTCTTGCTGCATTATAAACTCAGAAGACCAGTCAGAGAGTAACTGGAAATTTAAGTTCTACTGAACATTGAACTCAGAAGATCAGTCAGAGAGTAACTGGGAGCAAAATAAATTTTTATTAACATATTTTTATTATTTGAAACTTGATCTTGTCTGATATTATTCGAAATTTATCAATATATTTAAAATAGAGTTTTAGAAGCCATTTAATTTGAGTAACTAAGTAGAGTGAATTTGGTTGAATTTAAAAAGGTTAAATTTTATTAAATAACCAATTCACCCCCCTCTTGGTTATTCTTTCGGGACCAACAATTGGTATCAGAGCGGTTCTCTTTTGATTAATTGAGTGATCTTTGAAAATGGCTGATAACAACATTGCAATGAACAAGGCTCCTTTCTTTGATGGCACGAATTTTGCATATTGGAAAATGCGGATGTCCACATACATTAAAGCTAACGACTTTGATTCTTGGCAGGTTATCTCACATGGTGATCATACTGTAACGATTTCTGATGATGAAGTGTTGACTCTACCAGAGAAGAGGCTGATTGAGACAAATTCCAAGGCTAAGAATCTCTTACTCATGACTATTGCATCATCTGAATTTTATGTGATATCATGTTGTGAAACTGCAAAAGAAATATGGGACACTTTATGCATGACATATGAAGGAACTGAAACTATAAAAGATACTAAGATTAATGCATTACTTCAGAAATATGAGCTTTTTAAGTTCAAATCTAATGAGAAAATAAAGGATGCATTTGATAGATTCACTGCCATATCTAATGAACTGACATCACTTGGTAAGAAAATCCCTGAACCAGATTTGGTGAGGAAAATACTCAGAATTCTTCCTAGAACGTGGGATGCGAAAAAGACGCTATTGAGGAGGCTCAAGACTTGAAGAGATTGACTCTTAGTCAGCTGAAAGAAAAACTCATGGTATGAATCTCACTTGGACACCACGGAAGAAGCTGAAACAAGCAGAAAGCCATAGCTTTCAAAGCTAAGAAAGTCAGTGAAGCAGAAACCGAAGATGATGATGACAGTGATGATGAAGACATTACTTTGCTGGCACGAAGGCTCAATAAAATGCTCAGGAATAAAAGAGGTAAAAAGTTCAAATTTACTAAAAGAAAAACTTACAAAGGTGATGCAGGTGAACTATATAGAGAAAAAGAACAAAGAAAAGAGAAGAAGGAAATCATTTGCTATGAATGTAAGAAGCCAGGACATATAAAGTATGAATGTCCATCTCTCATTGAAAAAATGAAGAAGTTCAAAAAGAAGAACAAAGCGATGATGGCAACCTGGAGCGACTTGGATGAGTCAGAAGCTGATCAGAAGCTGCAAGTGAAGATGAAGAAGAAGCCAACTTGTGTTTAATGGCAGCATCCGAGGTAAACTCTGAGTCTGATGCTGATATAACGGATAGTGAGATGTATGTAGAAATGAACAAATTGTTAAAGGCTCTCAAAAAGGCTAATGTAAATATCTAAGTTAGACATTGAAAATAAGGCTTTAAAAAATGAGAAAGATGTCTTGAAACAAACAAACAAATTGATTATTGATGAAAATGACATTCTGAAAATTGACAATGAAAAATTGCATGAAAATTCTGGTAATCTAAGAAAAGAAAATGGTGTTTTGAAGGATGAAATTAAAGATCTAAAAGTAAGATTTGAAGATCTGTCAAAAACCATTACAAGCACCTTCAATAAGTTTGATGAGAGTGATAAAAAATTAAATATGCTACTTTCTAGTCAAAGAATTGGAAACAATAAATATGGACTTGGATATGAAATTGGAAGTAGTTCTAACCATATGAAAAAGACTGTATTTGTGAAAGCAAAGGAAGTTGCATGTAATCAACAACCTGTTATCAGAAGGGAAACAATGAATAGACCCATAAACAATAATAACAGAAGGTACCTCAGAGTGTGCCCTGAACAAAGATATCAAGTCAGAGGCAACCTCAGAAGGTCCAGTCAGCGATACACTCCAAGGTATCCTAGACAAAATAGATGGAACCAGGTAAATGCAAGATATAATTAAGACCTACCTATACTTGTTTCTTCTGCAATAAAGTAGGACACATTGAAAAGTATTGCTTTTATAAAAAGAACAAGCTCAATTCGAATCAAGTAAATAATAAGGAGAAAATGAGCTTATCTTATCAAGGACCCAAGCTTGTCTGGGTTCCTAAAAGGGTTTGATAGCCTTTTATGATTAATTGCAGGAACAAGGAGCAAAAATAAAAGGAACTTGGTACCTAGACAGTGGGTGCTCAAGTCATATGACAGGTGATGTTTCCTTGTTTACAAATTTAGTATGGAAAGAAAATGGTTATGTAAGATTTGGAGATAATAATAGAGGTAAGATTATAGCCACAGGTATGATTGGTTATCCACCACATGCTATAGAAAATGTTTCACTTGTAAAAGGACTAAAACATAATTTGCTAAGCATAAGTCAATTATGTGACAGGATATAAAATGATTTTTGAGAAAAGTAAATGCTATGCATATGATGATAAAGGTATTAAAATGTTTGAAGGATTTAGAAAGAAAAATATTTATCTAATTAAACCATCTGATATGGATATTGAGTGTTGTTTTCTTTCTATATCTGATAATGTGCATTTATGGCATAAAAGACTTGGACATGTAAATTTTTATCAACTCGAAAAGTTATCCAAAAAGAATCTTGTTGCTGGATTACCAAAAATGATTTTTAAACAAGATATTAAATGTGATACATGTCTTAAAAATAAAATGGTATCAGCTCCTCATAAAAGTAAAAATGTAATATCTACCAAAAGACCTTTAGAATTGTTACATATGGATCTCTTTGGTCCAACAAGAGTTTCAAGTATTGGAGGAAGCAAATATGGACTTGTTATAGTTGATGACTTCTCAAGATATACTTGGGTACTGTTTTTGAAAAGTAAGACCGATACTTTTGATGCCTTTCAAATTTTTGCAAAACAAATTCAAAATGAAAAAGGTTTTTCAATTATATCTATAAGATCAGATCATGGTACAGAATTTGATAATGCTCAATTTATTTCCTTTTGTGATGAATTTGGTATAAGTCATAATTTCTCTGCTCCTTACACACCACAACAAAATGGTGTTGTTGAAAGAAAAATAGAATAATACAAGAATGACACGTTCAATGCTTAATGAAAGCGGTGTTGCAAAGAATTTATGGGCTGAAGCTGCTGCAACAGCATGTTATATCATAAATAGAGTTTATATTAGACCTTTCACATCAAAAACAGCATATGAAATTTTTCGAGGAAGAAAACCAAATGTTTCTTATTTTCATGTGTTTGGTGCAAATGCTTTGTGAAAAAGAACATTCATAATCTTGGTAAATTTGATGAACGTTCCGATGAAGCAATATTTTTAGGATATTCATTGAATAGTAAAGCATATCGGATTTTCAATAAAACATCCAAAGTTATTGAAGAATCAATAAATGTGCGTTTTGTTGAAGAAATTAAAAATGATTGTGATGATGATAATACAACTGTGTTTTTGAAAAATGCTACTAATGATGCTACTATATCAGAATCACCCAAAGAAAAATCATCTAAAGAAACAACGATACCTGATTACTCAGAAGCTAGATCAGAAGGTCAAACAGAAGGTAATACAGATGCTAGTGCTAATACACCAGATAACTCGAATGCTTGGAGATATAAAACGGCACATCCACCTGAATTAATAATTGGTAAAATAGATACTGGTGTTAGAACTAGATCAAAACTAAAAGATTTGAAAGTCACTTTGCTTTATTATCAGAAATTGAACCAAATTGTGTTGAATCTGCTTTGATTGATGATAATTGGATAAATGCCATGCAAGATGAATTAAATCAATTTCAAAGAAATAATGTATGGATTTAGTGCCTAGACCTTTAAATAAATCATTATAGGTACTAAATGGGTATTTAAAAATAAATTAGATGAAAATGGCAAAATAGTAAGAAACAAAGCTAGACTTGTAGCAAAAGGTTATTCTCAAGAAGAAGGAATAGATTATGATGAAACTTATGCACCTGTTGCTAGGTTAGAAGCCATACGTTTGCTACTTGCTTATGCATGTTTTAAGAATTTTAATTTATTCCAAATGGATGTAAAGAGTGCATTTTTAAATGGTTATATTAAAGAGGAAGTGTATGTTGAGCAACCACCAGGATTTGAAGATCCTTTCAAGCCTGAATATGTATATAAATTAAGAAAAGCTTTATATGGACTCAAACAAGCCCCAAGGGCATGGTATGAGAGACTTAGTGATTTTCTCATCACGAGTGGATTTCAAAGAGGTAATGTTGATACAACCTTATTTTTGAAACATTATAATGAAGATATATTGATTGTACAAATTTATGTTGATGATATAATTTTTGGATCTACTAATGAGAAATATTGTCAAGATTTTGCAAAGCTTATGCAGGCTGAATTTGAAATGTCTATGATGGGAGAATTGAATTTCTTCTTGGGTCTACAAATCAAACAAACTAAAGAAGGAATCTTTCTTCATCAAGAGAAATATACAAGGCAAATTCTGAAAAAGTTTGGTTATGAAAACAACAAACAAGTGACTACACCAATGAGTACTTCAATCAGGTTAGATGCTGACTCAGAAGGTAAGAAAATCAATGAAAAACTTTATAGAAGCCTTATTGGATCTTTGTTATATCTTACTGCTTCAAGGCCAGATATTTTGCTTGCTGTGTGTATATGTGCTAGATTCCAAAGTAATCCAACTGAAAATCATCTAAAAGCTGTTAAAAGGATATTCAAATATATTGCATGTACTGCAAAATTAGGAATTTGGTATCCAAAGAATCAAAATTTTGAATTGATTGGTTTTTCTGATGCTGATTATGCTGGTTGTAAAATAGATAGAAAAAGTACATCTGGAACTTGCCAATTTTTAGGAGATAAATTGATTTCATGGTCTTCAAAGAAACAAAACTCAGTTGCTTTATCTACAGCAGAAGCTGAATACGTATCTCTTGGAAATTGTTGTGCTCAAGTTCTTTGGATTAAACAACAAATGCAAGACTATGGTGTTGAAAATAAATTTATTTCGATTAAATGTGATAATACAAGTGCAATTAATTTGACAAAGAATCCAGTTCATCATTCACGATCAAAACACATTGAAATTAGACATCATTTTATACGAGATCATGTAGTTAATGGAAATGTGTGTATTGATTTTGTTCCAACTGAAAATCAACTTGCAGATATATTTACTAAACCCCTTGATAAAACCAGATTTGAATTTTTGAGAAATGAGATTGGAATGTGCTATCCTTTTTAATATTTTATTCATATGTTTTTCTCTTAAAAAATATATATAAATAATAAGAATAGTAAATAAATTAATAAATTCTGTGTTTGCGATTTTGAATTCAAAAGATTATGGAAAACGTGCAAGACAAGTGAATCATTAATCACGTCTCCATTTTCCCACGCATTTCAAACGGCCAAGGACGTGACTCTTCCATTTCCCTGTGCTGCTGCTATTCGTCATCCAACGTTCCTTCTTTTTCTAAACAAACTTCAAAATTCTCTCTCATTTCGCGCTCTCCTTTGCTCTTCCAAACCCTAACATGGCACCACGAAAATCATCAAGACTAGCCTCAAAAGGTCCTAAAGGGAAAGTTGTTAAAGGAACGATAGAGATTCGTGATGAATCTTCTGATTCAACACGAACACTCTCTGAACTTCAAGAAGGTAGAGAGAGAAGAACGAAAAAGAAAAATGAATCTGTCGAAGTTGACAAACAACCCTGAGACAGAGCAAGAAAAGGAAAAAGATTCGTCTTCTTATGAATCTTTAGATGTTACTACCCCAGAATCTGAAGGAAAGACTAAGGAGGGTTCAAACCCTAAACCAGACGGTGACTCAGAAAGTTCTAAGGAAGAAATATCTAAGTCACCGCAAAAGAAAGAGAGTTCGAAAAAAGAGGAAACTGTCTTCAAGATCCCCAAAGAAAATGTCAGAAGCAAAAAAGAAGAAGATAGGAAGTTCTTCTAAGAAAAGGTATGGGAATATCAAGATTCTTGATAATTCGTTCATAGATTTTTCTTTCTTTAAGAAAAATGGGTTCTATTGGAACCATTGGCTAGATAATATAGGATGTCGAAATTTGTGTAATTTGTCTAGTGAAGTTGCTGGAGAAGTTATCAAGGAATTTTATGATAACTTGACATTGTTGGATGGACTGAAGTTGAAGTCTGAAATAGCTGGGCAAAAAGTTAAGATAACTAGGAAAGATCTTATTTCATGTTTTGATATGAAAGATGAGAAAGATGATGACTTCTTTGTATCCATTAAGAAAAATGATCTGTTTCGTGCAATAAATGATGGAGTGGGAACATATTCTGAAAAAGATGTGTTTAATACTGAGTTTAGCTTGTTGATAAGGCTGCTACACAAGATAGTTGTAGACTGTTTGCTTCCAAAGAATGGTAGTTCTACTACGATTAATAAAACCGAAGCTATTGTCATTCTGGCAATAAAAAGAAATTTAAAGCTTGATCTACCATCTTTGATTCTGAAGCATCTGTGGAAAACTAAGTTTAATATGCCTTATGGAAGCATGTTGATGAAGTTGCTGAGGTTTAAGAAAGTAAAGCTGCCAGAAATGCTAAGTTTCCTCAAATCTGAAAAGAATTGGGGAAATTGTGCTTATGAGAATGAAATCAATGTTAAGCACAAATTCTGGTTTGCTAAGGATGGAGCTTGGTATGTTCATCCTAAGTTCAGCAAAAGAATTTTTGATTGGGAGAAAATTAAGTCTGCAGTTGAGGGGGAGCACTTACTAAGCAGACAGTGGCTCAGAAGGTGATACCCAAAAGAAGGATAAAAGAAACCTCCAATGCGAAGAGCAGGAAAAGAGGTTATGAAGGAAAAGAAAAGGAAGAAACCTGCAATCATGACTGGAGGGAAGTTTGAAATTAAGGAAGGAGAAGGAAAACATCTGGACACTGACTCAGATAGTGACTCAGAGGGCATCTCTGTTAAGGGTCCAGGAGAAACATCAAAATCAAGTTTTAAGAAAGCTATTCTTGATCTGATGGAGAAAAGATTTACAGAAATGAAGGTAGAACACATGTTCGAGGACATGTTTACAGATCCTACTCATGGCTCTGTTTCATCTCCACCTCCGCAACATGATTCTGTCCTTCTCCACCAGTTTTGAAGCTGACATGGATGTTGATCCTCCTGAGAAGTCTGAAGCTTCACATCCTGACAAGGAAGTTTCACCACCTCCACCGACAGTGGAACCAGATGTTCAATCATTTCAGTTGATTCCTTCTCTCAACCCTCTTCAACATCCGAACCACAACAACTCCTCAAATCATTCTTTCTGATGTTCTGATAGAGTATCTGCAATCATTCAATCCAGCATTTAATTCTCCTCCACCTCCTGAAAGCTCAACTCTTCCTATCGTTAGGTATTCTGGACGGAAGAAGACCACAGCTAGGAAGTCAGTCAAGCCCAAAAAGAAGCGCTAATTTTCTTTTCTGTTTTTTTAAGTCTGTTATGTTTTTTTTTAAGAACTCAGTTGTTATGATCCTTTTAATTCAATGCATTTCTTTCAGACTATTTGCTATTCTCTTTTATGGTATTTATTCTACTTGCTGATAACAAAAAGGGGGAGAAGATATTAAAACAAAGATAATCATGCAAAATAATGATTAATGAATTTATGTGCGATGCAAGTTTTGTGCAGGTTATATAAGGTTATATTATGTTAAGTACAAATTATAACTCGTATTTTAATATGGGATTATGCAGATTATGCAAATGAATGGAGTTATCTTGAAAATATTTTTTGTTTTAATAGATGGGTTTTGTTATCATCAAAAAGGGGGAGAATGTTAGTATTTCTCTTTTGATGTTTTGATGATAACAAAAAGATTAAGTATTACTAATGAATTTTTGAGTATGCAGAAATCTCAATTTAATGTGATAAGTGAAGTAAGAGTTTTCAAGAGCTAAGCAAGAAGTTATGAAAATTTAAAGATAAATCAGAAAGTAGTTCAGAGACAAAATAGAAAGACAAAAGTATTCAGAAGGAAACTCAGAGAGTGAAACGGCTGAGCGACAAACAAAACTACTCAGAAGGTAACTCAGAAGGTAAACTGGGAACAAGAACAGGATTCGCACAAAAAGATCACAGTTCGAATCTTTCAAAATTATTTTATTATTTTGAAGACCCAGCTCCAAAGTTGAGTGTATTTGGGTAATACATTCAAATGTTCCACAAAGTTGGTTATTATATCCAAGGGGATTCGATTTTTTTTCAACGTATAAAAACTCAAAAGCTCATGTGAAAAAAATTAAATTATCAAAGATCAGATTATGTCTGTTATTTATGGCTTGGGTTTATATTCAATGATATTACAGAATTCTGTTTTTTATCAAGTTTGACAGTCAGATCAAGAAGGAAAGATTCTATCCTATTCTTTTGGGATTTAGAAGATATTTCACGAGAAGTCTATCTTCAAGACGGTCAAACAATATGGATAAACATCAACGTTATCAACAGCAAGATAAGATTTGGATAATCACAGAAGTATATCAAGCACAAAATCAGGAACTACTGGAGATTATCATCTATCCAATTGTTTTGAATTCGAATTCACTAACCGTTTTCAACCGAAGAAGAAGGAGAATTTTTTTAAATATCTCGAAGACATGAAGACAGAGTGTGTGAAAAAGACGAGAATAATCAAAAGCCTTTGAGAATCTCTTGCAAAATTACTGTCATTCGAATTTTCCTTGAGCTGAAATTTTAGAAACGTTTATTCTTTTGTTTCAAAGCATTGTATATCTTGAATGAGATTTGTGTAGAAGTGAGAGTTACATTTAGTCTCTGTAGATCAGTAAATAGCTTGAGTGAAGCTAGATAGGCTGAGCAGAGTGTTTGAAGTTCTTTGTTGAAGAACAAGCTTGTATTCTCATTTCTTTTGGATATAGTGGAACATACCGGTGTGGAATACCGGGTCCCCGGCTTGGAGCTGGAAGAGAGGATTGACGCTGAGGCGGAACCTCTATAAATCGATCTTGCAATCTCTTTCTACCTTATCTTTTTAATTTCGTGCATATTTTATTGTTTATTCTTGCTGCATTATAAACTCAGAAGACCAGTCAGAGAGTAACTGGAAATTTAAGTTCTACTGAACATTGAACTCAGAAGATCAGTCAGAGAGTAACTGGGAGCAAAATAAATTTTTATTAACATATTTTTATTATTTGCGAACTTGATCTTGTCTGATATTATTCGAAATTTATCAATATATTTAAAATAGAGTTTTAGAAGCCATTTAATTTGAGTAACTAAGTAGAGTGAATTTGGTTGAATTTTAAAAAGGTTAAATTTTATTAAATAACCAATTCACCCCCCTCTTGGTTATTCTTTCGGGACCAACAATTGGTATCAGAGCGGTTCTCTTTTGATTAATTGAGTGATCTTTGAAAATGGCTGATAACAACATTGCAATGAACAAGGCTCCTTTCTTTGATGGCACGAATTTTGCATATTGAAAATGCGGATGTCCACATACATTAAAGCTAACGACTTTGATTCTTGGCAGGTTATCTCACATGGTGATCATACTGTAACGATTTCTGATGATGAAGTGTTGACTCTACAGAGAAGAGGCTGATTGAGACAAATTCCAAGGTAAGAATCTCTTACTCATGACTATTGCATCATCTGAATTTTATGTGATATCATGTTGTGAAACTGCAAAAGAAATATGGGACACTTTATGCATGACATATGAAGGAACTGAAACTATAAAAGATACTAAGATTAATGCATTACTTCAGAAATATGAGCTTTTTAAGTTCAAATCTAATGAGAAAATAAAGGATGCATTTGATAGATTCACTGCCATATCTAATGAACTGACATCACTTGGTAAGAAAATCCTGAACCAGATTTGGTGAGGAAAATACTCAGAATTCTTCCTAGAACGTGGGATGCGAAAAAGACTGCTATTGAGGAGGCTCAAGACTTGAAGAGATTGACTCTTAGTCAGCTGAAAGAAAAACTCATGGCATATGAATCTCACTTGGACACCACGGAAGAAGCTAAAACAAGCACGAAGCCATAGCTTTCAAAGCTAAGAAAGTCAGTGAAGCAGAAACCGAAGATGATGATGACAGTGATGATGAAGACATTACTTTGCTGGCACGAAGGCTCAATAAAATGCTCAGGAATAAAAGAGGTAAAAAGTTCAAATTTACTAAAAGAAAAACTTACAAAGGTGATGCAGGTGAACTATATAGAGAAAAAGAACAAAGAAAAGAGAAGAAGGAAATCATTTGCTATGAATGTAAGAAGCCAGGACATATAAAGTATGAATGTCCATCTCTCATTGAAAAAATGAAGAAGTTCAAAAAGAAGAACAAAGCGATGATGGCAACCTGGAGCGACTTGGATGAGTCAGAAGCTGAATCAGAAGCTGCAAGTATTAACACCTAGTTCATCAATTCTCATTAATCAACAAACACTCCAAACACCTGTAAAAATTCGTCTACCAGATGGGAGTATTAAGTTGTTGATATCATTGGAGATATCAAACTAAACACACACATTACCCTTAATATCTGTTCTTTTTAGTCCCAGAATTTCGATTGCAATTTACTCTCTGTTAGAAATTACTGAAACATCATTCTTTGACCATGATTTTTCTTCCTCATAAATGTCTTTTTAAGGACTTACGATCTAGACAAACAATCCTTGAAGCAGAGATGTCATGGACTTACATACTTTAAGTTTTTAGCATGTTGGTGATCCTATTCTTGTATTCAAACAAACTTGTGTTAGTCATGTTAATAAAGATTGTGATCAGATTGATTTAGATCTTTTACACAGACGTTTGGGTCATATTTCTTTGAACTCTTTGTCTCATTTGAAACATGTTCAGATTGTAATAAAATCCAATTTTAGGTGTGATGCTTGTTTGTTTGCTAAATTTCATAAATCTCCTTTTGTTTCTTGAAATATTATAATGTCTTCTTTTCCTTTTGATTGATACAATTTGGATATTTGGGGCCCTTTTAAACACCGTCTATTTCTAGTGACAAATTTTTCTAACCATTGTTGATGATAACCACGCTGTACTTGGAGTTTCTATGAAACACAAACATTAGACCATCACTTTCTCACCACCTATCTTTCCTATGTTAAAAATCATTTTAACATTGTTCCTAAAACTGTGAGAATGATAATGGTATGGAATTTCTTTCCATACTTGTCAAGATTTTGTTCAATAAACTAGGAATAGTTCATCAAAGGAGTATCATTTATAACTCCTCACAAACGGGGTTGTTGAAAGAAAACCATAGACATATTCTAGACACAGCAAGAGCTCTTCGATTTCAAGCTAATTTACCAAAATCCTTTTGGGGAGAATGCATTCTTGCAGCACTCATTTAGTTAATAAAAATGCCTCTCAAGTTCTTGGATGGAAGTCTCCCTTTGAATGCTCTTTCATACACAACCCAATTACCATGAATTAAAGTCATTGGTTGTTTGTGTTTTGCTGCAACTTTACACCATGTGAGAGATAAATTTGATCAAAAAGTAGACGTTGTGTGTTCCTTGGATATCCTTTTGGTCAAAAAGGATATAAGCTTTATGATTTGTCACACATCAAGTTTTGTCAGTAGAGATGTACATTCTATGAAAATGTTTTTCCTTTCCATCTTTCTGATTTATCTCTTGTTCTGATGTGACCAATACTGAATCATTCTTTCATATGTTTCCTTTTCATCATTCTCATTTGTTAGAATACACGATTCTGTTCCTCATACTAATTGTCCTCTCATCTCAAACACACGGGTCATGTTTCTCTACTAATATGTCATTACCATCTCAAACACATAATTCTGTTCCTATTTCTTCTGATACTATTCCTATCGTCAGTCTACAAGAATTCGTCGATCACCACAATGGCTAAAAGACTTTGTTCATATGGTCCACGTTGATGAATCTGTGCCTTCCATTTCCAATACTGTCAAATATCCTTGTTTTCTCCTCATACTGTCAAATCATATTCGAAAGATTATTATGGTCTTTTAGCCAAATGTATTTACAATTCATGAACCTCATTCATATCATGAAGCAAAACATGATCCTAATTGGGTTGATGCCATGCAAAAGGAATTATTAGCATTGGAATCTAATCATACATGGGAAGTTACTGATTTACCTGTTGGTAAGACAGCTATTGGTAGTAAGTGGGTTTTTAAGGTCAAATTCAAATCAGATGGTACAATTGAACGGTATAAAACACGATTGGTTACCAAAGGTTATAATCAAATTGAAGGGGTTGATTATACATATACTTTTGCCCCAGTAGCAAAGCTTTCAACAGTACGATTAATTCTTGCTTTAGCTGCTGTTAGAGGATGGAATGTACATCAGTTAGATATAAATAATGCTTTTCTTCATGGATTTCTTGATGAAGAAATCTACTTATTACCTCCTGATGGTTCCAGTGTACCTCGTGGCAAAGTGTGCAAGTTAATTCGTTCTTTGTATGGTCTCAAACAGGCATCTAGACAGTGGAATAAAGAGCTTACTAAACATCTTCTTGATATGGGTTTTTCTCAATCCAAACATGATTACTCATTATTTACTAAGGCCACATCATTCTGGCTTTTGGTTGTTTTAGTTTATGTTGATGATATTTTAGTTGCTGGTGATGATTCCACTGCTATTGCTGCCTTAAAATCTTCTTTGGATTCTGCGTTCACCATTAAAGATTTGGGACAAGTTCGATTTTTCTTAGGCCTGGAAATCTATCGTTCTTCAACTGGATTTCATGTTCATCAACGCAAATTTGCTCTTGATATTCTTCATGAAGCAGCCTCACAGCAGCAAAGCCTTTAGATGTTCCATTCCATCTAATGTATATCTCGATAATACTTCTGGAAATCTGCTGAAGGATCCATCTTTATATCGTCGTTTGGTTGGCCGTTTACTATACTTGACAATTACCAGACCTGATTTGTCCTTTGCGGTTCAACAGCTTAGCCAATTTGTGTCTTCTCCTCGTGATTCCCATTTACAAGCTGCATATCATACTCTTCGTTACTTGAAAGGATCTATTGATCATGGTTTGCATTATTCTCCAGCTTCTTCGTTGAACTTGACTACATATTCTGATGCAGATTGGGGTGCATCACGAGTTGATAGAAAATCTTTATCGGGGTTTCTAGTTTTCCTTGGTTCATCTCTTATTTCATGGAAGACCAAGAAACAAGTGACTGTCTCTACTTCTTCCGCTGAAGCCGAATATCGCAGCATTGCATCAACAACCCAAAGAATACTTTGGTTCTCATTTTTGCTTCGTGATTTAATGTTTCAGTCTCCCCCTGTCTCTATTTACTGATAGTCGTTCGGCAAAACAAATTGCAGAAAATCCGTGTTTTCTGCTCGTACCAAGCACATTGAAGTTGACGTACATTTTACTAGAGATCATATCAATTCTGGTTTCTATCTCTTGTTCATATTTCCTCCTCTTGTCAACTTGTTGATTTTCTCACTAAACAAGTTCGGGTATCTTCTTTAAAGGATATTTCTGTCAAGTTGGGTCTTTTACTCAGTCCCACTTGAAGGGGGAGGGGGGGGGGGGGGATGTTGGAATATGTATATTTTATTTTTAGATTGTTTACACGTGTCACTCACGTGTATTTCTGTTATGTTTGTTTACTTTATTTAGCATAGTATAATATTCTGTTGTAACAATTCTTTAGATAACAGATTCAATATACACATTTAGATTTTTTTCTTCCTCTGTTCCTCTGTTCTTTCTTCGTAACTTTTCTCCTGTTCATCATCAAGATCATTCATCAATCAATTAAGATGTTTGATTTTCATCATTCCACGTTTGTTTACATGGATTAACAAGATGTTTGAAAAGATTGTTATTTACAAGTTTTATAGTATTTGAACTTTTTGTTGTATCCTTTGAGAGAGTTATGGAGAGTATATTTTATATGTTTTAAATTGTGGTGTTAGAATGTTATAGCCTTTGCGTGTCCTATTTAAGAGAGGACACGTGGTGAGTTGTAATTACCAACAGGTTAGGGCGTTACAGCTTATTTGGTATTAGAGCATAAGTTTATGATCATTAGGGAAATTAGGTTATGAACTCCTTAGGACGGTGAGATGAAGAGAGGGGGTAGAACACGGGAAAGTAGCTTTGGAAAGCATAGAGTTGTTTCTAATTTTTAGGTTGACCTCGTCATTACGATTTTTTATTGTTTCTTTCATTATAGCTTATTGCTTATAAGTATTATATTTATTTCATTTATGTCATTATGTTTTTCATAATTTTTCATATATTCTTGGAATATTTGTTATTTTATTTTATTTTTTTTGTTGTTGCTCCCTTAAATATATAGAAAAGTGATCAGTAAAACAAATAAGTCAACAAAATCTAGAAATGATAATTTTATAACACCAAAATACCCTCTTACTAAACTTATGACCTTTGTAGAATTCTACTATAATACATATACATGTTTATACAGGAAGTTAATGACATTTAATGAAATGTAACAGATAAAACAATTAATGACTAGAGTAAGTTAAAGAGAATATATAAATACATAAATTAATAATCATAACTTACATAAAGAAATTTAGAACTCAACCGTTACAATTTTAATGACTATAAATTCCAAAATTAATTGAATGAAATAAATGATTGAAACCTCCTCTTAAGTTAACCAAGAGACAACCTACAATAGTCAACAAATCTTTAATGACAGTCAACAAATCCTTAATGACATAATGCCAACAAATCTTTAATGATTGTTAATTATGAAATTCAAAGAAAAGTTAAAAAAAAAAAAAGAAAGAAGAAGCATTATTTGAATTAAATGATGCAGATTCAAAAGGCACAAGTGTAAACCCCGAAAATTTTCCACATTAGTATACGACTTTACAATAGACTATATGAATTAGTTAATAAATTTAGATTTTAATCAAGCCTAAGAATAGATCAATGCATGGAATTTGGTTAGTTAAGGATTTAGAAATCGAAAATAGAGAATTTCTTTAACCCTAATTGATACCAAAACGAGGATTTCGTTATCTGAGTATATAATTCAAGATATGATTTAAAAGAAAATCTAAATCTCAACCCGAAACTTGTTTTACAAATAGATTTAATAGGAAAATATAAATATAGAGATTAAATGATTACTTTGAAACTTTGTAATGATTTGAGATTAGACGAGGAGTAGTAATGAGCTTAGACTTGGATTTAAACCCTAAATTTCAAGACCCTAGATAGTATTAATAGCTACTAATAAGATTTCTGATAGGTATTAAAATTAAAGATATATATATAGTTTAGCCTCTATATCAAGTACGATATTAAGTAAATAATTATCTACGCTTATAGACAGGAAAAACGATAACCCAAAGATAAACGTTGGATTAAAATACCAACGAAAACTAAACTGTTGTCTAACTCAAGATCTAGACTTCAATAAATTATTGGATCAACTATTATTCTAATTCGAGTTTTCCTAAGCTATGAAGCCTAATAAAAAATTGACTTAATGAGTTTAAGGAAACCTTAATCACGGGAGATAAAAATTATAAAATAAATTAATCACGTATATATAAAACTTAAATTGTATTATTTGATAATCTAAGTTTTGTATAATCCTATAAACATATTTTTGTACAAAACTCTCAAATATTAGCTAATTTGTACCCATATAACTTGTTAACTATCCTAAAATTAAAATAAATAATTAACTAATATATATATATGCATTCGGTGGAGAAGTTTTTGGTTGGATTGCATGGGAAGATGAGGAGCCGAAATTGATCAACTAATTCACCAAAATTGTAACAACAAAAGCAACCTAAGGACCAATCAAATAAAGCCACTCAACATAGCATAATTAACATGAAAATAACAGACAAATGCAACAATGTAGAGCAAATTCGGAGGGAACTTGGAGGAAAAACGCAGCCGCAACTCTTTTTCTTCCTTAGATATATATATATGATTAAGTGCATTAATGAGGAAACAAACAACTTCACTTTCTCAAACTTTTTCACAATTGAAACTACTCCTACATAGCCACCAAAACGAACTAAAAACAGAAACAAACAGATCAAACATTCAAATACGAATCGAAAGGAAAAACAATAGAAAAACCCTTAGATACGGTTCAAAGGTAAGTTGATGTATTCAATGTTTTTCTTTTAAATCTAAGGATTAGAACTGCTTTTGATAATCATAGGAAGTAATCAACACAATACAAGCTTCGAATTCCATCGGATCGGCTCAACCGAGGTAAAAATCCGAAACCCTGCCATATTTTCGTAAGATTGAGATCTAAGTATATATGTATATCGAAGTGTTTAGGAAGTGGTATGTGACTATATATAAGATATAGAAACTTAGGAACAGCTTAAGAGTGTTTTTAACGTGGGGAAAATTTAACAAATATGAATCGGATCATCGAGGAAGATGATGATAGTACTAACACTATTAAAAGCCGGTAGTGTAGTCGTTCAACGCCGCGGCTTAAATGTATAGGCGGTGGTGTAGGGATGGCTTATACTGAACAGAAGCTATATAAAATTTATTATCATGTAATGATGAATGCAAGCCGGCTATCTGGGAATCTACGCCGACGGCGTGGGACCGGCGTACGTTGAAAGCCAACAACTTTCAAAGCCGGTGCAACCAATATGAAATATTATGCAAAACCAAATCAACACCGGCACCTGAGTTTCAAAGCCGACGGCTTTGGGCCGGTGTATACCCAAATTTCTTCAACGAAAGCTAGTTTTGAAATAAACAGAATACATATATATATATATATATGCAATAAACCTACTGAATATATATATTATATATATAATAATAGAGAATTTATTAAGTAGATAAGTAAATACAAATATTTAGAATATTTTGATTATTATCTAATAATTCTTAAAGCCCTAAAATTAAAGAAAATATTAAGTGTTAATAAAAGTTATAAATAGTCAAATATTTGTTTAGAATAGATAAGATAGGTAAGAATGGAAATTGAAATAAGCTAAATTTCTGAGTAATGAGACTTCTAAAAATAACAAGAATTATATGATATAAATTAGGAGAAACACGACGACACTAAGTAACAATAAATAACTATGATTTTCTATATTAGGTTCGTTATAGAATAACATAAAATCAGTATTAATCACTACCAAAGCTTGATAAATATCAAGTTTAGGACACTAGCCACGTATAGGAATCTAGCTATATAATCTTTAATATATTGATGAATACTTTACTCATCTTAATAGGTGACTTTTAACCTAGAAGATCTTCCAGCTGATTATTACGATTGAGTCAGTATGAGCAGGTGAGTAATTCAGTCATATTGTATTGTTTGTGCTTGTAAGTAGTTGAATATATAATGCAAAGATAATCAAACGAATGTTTTGTTGAAAGTATGTTGTGATTTGATTGTATGATTGTTAATCTATCCTTACAAAAGTGATAATGAAATGATGTGATGTTGTGAAATAGTATGATGATGATTGTGTGTAATGTATGATCACCATGAAATTGATCAAGAACTATTGACTTAATAAAATAATCTGATCATGCATTGCACGAATTGCATCATTGCATATATAAAGGGATGACAGTCTGCTACGTATTAATATTTCGGTTCTCTGTTAATGCTTGGTTGTTCTAATGTGTTAGTTCTTCCAAGGTTTTCTTTGTTCCGTTGGTTCTACGGGAACTAAGTGGCACCAAAGAACGCCGCCTGTAGTATCACTTTGAAATGATTAATACTTAGAGAGTTTCTAAGGTGGATGCAGGAGATGGTTAGTTTAATTGATTATATTCAAAGTGATAACCCTAAAATGAGAAATCATTGATTCTCCTGTAAACTTAGTCTCTCCTAGGCAGGTGGGTCATGGAGTAATGGTTCTTTAACCCTTAAAAAGAGGGCGTAAATCTTTTTTCAGTTTGGATTCTAGATCATCCAAGCTTGTATCTGTGCATATGGTTGAGTGCTTGCATTGCATATGATTTGCTAATGACTTGTGTGATGTATGATATGTCTGGTTATTCACTGAGCTGTGGTTTCGCTCATACTCCAACAGTCTTTTCAGGTTTACCCTACGACCTTGGTTAGTCACTTCCAGGAGTATGGCTCCGGTAAGAGCTTAGGAGCTGGAAGTCTATGTCTGTATTATAGAATAATGGTTATGTTTTCTTAGAATAGTTTAGTTAATGCTAATGTATCAGTTATGTGCTTCAGGAAGACTATTTAGTTTGTAATAGTTCTATAATGTTTATGCTTAAGTTAGCAGTTATTCACTAATTTAATTCTTACATGTATTTATCTTTCTTATCAAGCAACTAAAAGATCCTGTTGTTTTGAAAACCTGTCATTCTCTGAAGGTAATCTAGTGATAGTATTCAAGTGAGACTTGTCTACTTCTACTAGGGTACCCTCGGGGCGTGACAGAATTTAGTTGGTATCGAGCATGGTTGCTAGTATAAAAAGATAAATATGTGAAGAATTATATTTGGTGAATGTAGTAAGTTAGATTTAATAGCACCTTTAGTAAGTTGGGTAGTTATGGGTAGAATACATTGCACAATAGGAATAAATATGTGTGATTATTATTAATCATGCAAATTTTGTTGTGTGCAGACTAATCCTGCTACATGTCATATTAGATGGGAGATATTTAGTATGCAGGAAGAGGAGACCTTGACAGATTACAAGCACAGATTGCGAGTCCTGGTAGAGGACTTGTATTTATGTGGGATTACTAAAACCTTAGAGGAGATCCTCAGCACCTGGAAAAGAGGATTAGCCTTTGTTTAAAGGATGGTTATTTCTGATGGAGCGGCTTTTCCAGATAATGGATCAGCTATAGAGACACTCTATAGATTTGAGAGATTGGTAGTTCAGAAAGGAGGTGGCTGGAAATTGATAATATAGCATTTATAGTCTCATCCAGATCTATGAGACCAGATCCTCCAGATTTTAGAGTATGGGTATCTATTGGGAGAGGAGCAGTTTATGCTCATGATATTAACATGATCATATTCGAGTGAGAGGCGATGCAACTTATGATGATTAGATGCTTGCATAGGTTAGCAGATGCAGTCATTCCAGACGCATTTTGATGAGGAAACCTCCTATTATCCTTGAGATAGCAGGTGATTCCAGCGTCCTTCTTCTGTATAGGATAGAGTGGTACAGAGTCAGTTCAGACTACTGTTCATAAAAGAAGTATAACAACGGAGTTGTTGGATGAAAAAGAAGGAAAGAAACGAAGGATTGAAGCAAAAAATATGTCTCTGATTATAATTATGCCAGATGGATCAGGTTAGCACATGGAGGGTGGATTGAGAGAGATATACCACCTAGTGCTGAGAGTGAGCTGAGGCTTGCACCTAGAGGTATTAGAGTGATGGATACAGATTTGACTTTGGTACCCCCGGGAGATAGAGACACGATGATTGAGATTTGTGACAGCAGTTCGAGGGAGAGGATGATTACCCTCATTTAGGTCCTCAGGAGAAGGGCAAGGGTCGTCTTTATCCTAGTCCTTGAGTCTGGTCTAGTATGATATGATGATGATGCATGTACTATCTATTTATGATGACATGATAGGATGATATCGATAGACTTTTGATGATATGTATATGATATATAGGGCGATGTAGATGTGTCTTTTGATGACTATAGTAGAAAAGCTAGGTATAGTGTTAGTGCCATTTTTGATATGTACATAATGCACTAACCATGAAAAGCTCATATATATTTTGGTTATGTATATATATGTATGGAATATACATGGATGTCTTGGATGTCTTTTGGTGAGGATGAATTATGATCTAATCTAAATAACATGTTTAATGTTAATAGAATGCCAAGAGGAAAAAATAAAAGTAGAAATGCCAAGATTTCTGGAGATTCACTAATAAATGCTCCTACATCATCCAAAACGAATTGAGGATGTTTTACAAAGCCTCCAACAACAAAATGTATTGATTTTGCAAGCTTTACAAAATATTCAAGCAACAAATATAGCACCACCTGCTGGGGCACCAGCAATGCCTTCACCAATTCCCAAAGGAAATGAAAGACGTACTCCACCGATTCAATTTCAGGAAAATGGACCAGTGAATCCAAATGAATCTGCTGCAGAGGTGCAAGGACCGCATCGATATGAACACGAATTACCACCACCACCACCTTTACGACCTCAGAGGAATTTGTTGCCAGAATTCATTAAATGCAATAAATACTTTGAAGGAATACCAGGAAAGCCAAAAGAAGCTGAGGATTGGCTGGCTCAGATTGACCGATTCCTGGATGTTTTCCAAGTGCCTGAAGCTCTAAGAGTATCTTATGGAACTTATCTATTAAGATTGAGAGCGAGAATATGGTGGAATTCAAAACAAAAAAGTTTGTCACAACCAGTTACTTGGGAAGTATTTAGACGAGAATTTTTGAAGGAATATTTCCCAGGCAGTTTAAAAGCAAAATATAGCACTGACCTGATGAATTTGACGCAAGAAACTAAGAAGATTAATGAGTATGAACATGAGTTTAATCGGTTGTTACAGTTTGCTCCAGATGCTTATCGGGACAGTGATGAGCTAAAGAGACAGACTTTTATAGCTGGACTAGAGCCTCATTTTCAGAGGAGACTTGCTAAATTTGAAGTTGATAACTTTGCAGCTATGTTAGAAAAAGCTCGAATTATTGAGCGAGCAAGGAAGTATGAGATTAAGAGGTATAAGAAGAAAGGAACTATTTTCGGGAAGAGAGTGTATGATGGTTCTATGGCAAGTTCTGTGCCTAAGAAGGTTCAATTTTTCAAACCTTTCAATGTGAACAAAGGAGGAGTAATTGGGAAGAATAGTGTTACATGTTGGAAATGTAAGAGTTCTCATTATCCTAGGGACTATCCACAATTGCAACACAAATGTTATTATTGTGAAGAAATTGGGCACATGGCAAATAATTGTCCAAAAAGAAAAATTGCAACTTGTTTTGTATGTAACAAAGTTGGGCACATAGCAACCAACTGTCCACAGAAAGCAAATGCAGTAGCTGGATCTTCACAGCCTAAAGGAATGATTGGAGTCTCCGGATCGAAAAATGGAAATGCCAATAAAGCTGGTACCACGGCCAAGTTTTTGCTATGTATGGAAATCCTGTTGAGAATGTGGAGATGGAGGAGGAAGATGAAGAAAATATTTGGGAGGAAGTTGATCCTGAAGAATAGGGACTCATTGCAGGTATGTAGTTACATATTTGTTTATTTAAAGTTATTAGACACAATCACAAGTACACGAGGAATAGAAGTCCTTATGAATTGAAAATAACATGAACTTAATAATTGATACATAGGATGAATTCAAGTAGGGGATCAGACTGCGTATGCTTTGTTTGACACGGAAGCAACGCGTTCTTTCATAAATATCGGGTTAGCAAGGCGTATAAGATTACCAATCGAAAGCATGAGTAAAGAATTGAGAGTTATTACACCAACTGGAGATTTAGTAGTAACACGGGAAATGGTAAAGAGTTATCCACTAATGATCGGGACTCAAGAATCAATTGCTGATTTAATTCTGATAGAGATGCAAAAATATGATATTATTCTGGGAATGGTTTGGTTAACCGTTGTAAGAGCAAAAGTTAATTGCCATCTCAAAATGGTATCTTTTGTCAACAGCCAAGGAGAAAGGAAAGATTATAGGGGTGGGATACTCAAAGGAGTCGGAAATAGAATAACAACAATTGAGGTGGAAAATGAAGAGGATATGAAGTTAAACGGGTGTATTCTTGGAACAACAGAGGGTGAATCCAAAGTATTGGATATTCATACCATTCAAACAGTGTGTGAATACCGGAGGTATTTCCAGACAAATTACCAGGATTACCCCCACATAGAGAAGTGGAATTCTTAATTGATTTGATACCTGGAACCGAACCAGTATCAAAAGCTCCGTACCGCATGGCACCTATGGAATTAAAAGAATTAAAGGTGCAATTACAAGAATTGTTGGATAAAGGATTTATCAGACCTAGTGTTTCACCTTGGGGAGCACTAGTATTGTTTATAAAGAAGAAAGATAGATCAATGAGACTCTGTATTGATTATAGAGAATTAAACAGAGTAACTATCAAGAACAAATATCCTTTACGCAAAATTGATGATCTCTTTGATCAGTTGAGAGGAGCAAAGGTATTTTCTTGAATTGATTTAAAGTAAGGATATCATCAAATCTGAATTAAAGCAGAGGATGTACCAAAGACTGCATTTTGAACTAGGTATGGTCATTATGAATTTTTGGCCATGCCATTTGGATTAACCAATGCACCTGCAGTTTTCATGGATCTGATGAATCGTATCTTTAAACCTTTGCTGGATATCTGTGTGATTGTTTTCATAGATGATATACTTGTATATTCGTCTACTGAAGAGCAACATGATGAGAACTTGAGAAGTGTGTTACAAATATTGAGGGACAATAAGCTGTATGCCAAATTGTCTAAATGTGAATTTTGGCTTAGAAGTATATCATTCCTTGGACATATTATTTCTGGAGAAGGAATATCGGTTGATCCTGCAAAAGTTAAAGCTATTGTGGAATGGAAAAGACCTGAAACTGTTACGGAAGTTAGGAGTTTCTTAGGATTGGCAGGATATTATCGGAAATTTGTGAAAGATTTATCAAAGATCGCATGACCCCTGACACAATTGACCAGGAAGAATGAGAAATTTGAGTGGAATGATCAACATAAACAAAGTTTCCAAGAGTTAAAGAAAAGGTTAATATCAACATCAATATTAGTTTTACCCAATGATAAAGATCTATATACTGTCTACAGTGATGCATCCAGAAATGGATTGGGATGTGTATTAATGCAAAATGGAAAAGTAATAGCATATACTTCTAGACAATTAAAACCACATGAGATGAATTACCCTACTCATGATCTAGAATTAGCTGCTATTGTTTTTGCACTCAAGATTTGGCGTCACTACTTGTATGGACAAAAATGTGAAATATATACGGATCACAAAAGTTTAAAGTATATATTTACACAAAAAGAGTTGAACATGAGACAAAGACGATGGTTAGAATTGATTAAAGATTATGATCTTACCATTAATTACCAGCCTAGTGAAGTGAATGCCGTGGCGGATGCATTGAACCGAAAGAGTTATGGAGAAGTTGCCTAAATATTGACGGAACAGAAAGAGCTCATCAAGGAATTTGAAAGATTAAACTTGGAATTTTCAATGCAAGGTTTGGAAGCTGAATTGGGAAACCTAATTTTGGAACCTACTTTGCTTCAACGGATTAAGGAAGCTTAGAAAGAGGCTATTGAAATTCAAGAGATTAAATGAGGAATATCCCAAGGAAAGTACAAGGATTTTCATGTGGATGAAGAAGAGGTGTTAAGAATGAATAACAGATTGTGGGTGCCACGTGATGAAAACTTAAGAAAAGAATTAATGCATGAAGCACATTATTCTGGATATTCTATACACCTAGGAGAAACAAAGACATACCAAGAACTGAAAAGTGCATATTGGTGGAATGGAATGAAGAAGGATATTGCAGAATTTGTTGCTAAATGTGATGTGTGTCAAAGGATAAAAGCTAAACACCAAAAACCAGGTGGATTGTTGAAGCCATTGCCAATTCCTGAATGGAAATGGGATCAGATTTCCATGGATTTTGTGTGCTTGTTACCTAAAACAAATGCGGGTCATGATGCTGTTTGGGTTATTGTGGATAGACTCATGAAATTAGCTCATTTCTTGCCAATTAACATGATGTATCCACTAGAAAAATTGGCACGATCATATTTGAAGGAGATTGTGAGATTACATGGTATACCTGTCAGTATAGTATCGGATCGAGATCCACGGTTTGTTTCCAAATTTTGGCAAGGATTACAAAAAGCTTTGGGAACCCAATTGAAATTTAGCACAGCTTATCATCCTCAAACTGATGGACAATCAGAAAGGACCATTCAGACACTAGAAGATATGTTAAGAGCATGTATTATGGAATTCAAAGGAAATTGGGACCAACATTTACCACTAGTAGAATTTGCATATAATAACAGTTACCATTCAAGCATAAGGATGCCACCTTATGAAGCTTTATATGGTAGGAAGTGTCGGTCACCATTATTCTGGGATAACTTGGAGAAAGTATTGGTTGGACCTGAATTGGTACAGGAAACTATTGAGAAAGTTTCAGTAATAAAGCAAAGAATGAAAGCAGCATAAGATAGGCAAAAGAGTTGGGCAGATTTGAAAAGAAGAGAACTAGAATTTAAACTTTGTTGAACCTCTTAGATAGCTGACTAAATAATGATGCTTAGATTGAAATTGCTAACTTCTATTACCACCTAATTAAACCAACTAACATAGAAAAAGCATCTTTCTTAGGTTGTTGACTCATCATACAGTGGTTTTTAAAGGTAGTTGTCAATTCTTCAAAATTAGTGATTGAGAGAATGCGTGATTGGTGATACTAACTTTAGGTTGCTTTTTCTGGTGTTCTTGGGAACACTTTATGAATATTGCATCATTATGGTCAAACACCAACACTTGGTCTTTATAACGTCACAAATACTCATTAGGGTTAGTCATCTTATCCTTCATTTTAAAATTGGGCAACTTCAAGTCAGTAGGAAAAGGTTCCTTAATGAAGGATTATGCCTAAAAGCTCTTCATCATCATCGAGAGTATTTATAGAGTATGAGCATTCTTTTTATTCACCTTGATTCCCAAGATTTTTATATTCTTTTTCCACTTCCTCAAGCATTAAGTCCTTAAAGTGCCTTCTTTGGTACATAGGGAAATTGACTGGAGTCGGGTTGTCTATGTGTGTCTGTGAAGTTGATGACGCCTTAAGGGGATTTGGATGGTTTATTTACCATCCGTTTGCAAGGCTACTAGAGTAGCATACACTCGAGATTAGGCTTAGGCTTGAGAATAATTGTAAGGTGTTCCATTCAATAGGTAGTTTGGATGCTATTGCTTGGGAACGTGGTGGCTAGCTTTTATTGCTGCTTTCTTGGCATGTAGGGAATATTAATTCCCAATTCTAGATCTTTAAGGCAATGTTCCATTTGACGATTATGATTTAGCATTTTTATAATCTGCTCCACAAATCTTGTGTAGAATACTCTCTAGATTGTTCAAGTGTTGTTAATCTTGCAAAGAGTTAGAAGCAAGGAATGCATTGGGGGTTAACATTTGAGCCAGCAAGCATTTAGGGGTTTCTAAGGATTGAAACAAAATTGGTTGGATTCTGAGTGCTAGATTCTTGGGTAGCATTCTTGCCCTTATACTTAAGCGACATAGAGAATGGTTATTACTAGAAGTATAAAGATAGAATATATCGAAAGGAAAAACACTAGAGTAAACAACATTAGTAGTCATTTCCCACAAACAACACCAAATGTCGTTTGTTTAGAACCTCTAGGGGCCTTTTGGTTAATTGTCCTTGATTGTGGACCTGTAAACTAGGCACTAGAAATTAAGATAGGGTTAGGGTTATCAAAAGGTTGTCTAGTGCAACAATTAGACACTCAATTTGGTATTTACTTAAGGTGGGAAGTAAAGGAAAATAGAGTTGTGGTGTTGCCAGTTTAACATAATAATGGGTTATATAGATCAACTTATTGAATTTTATTTCTATTATTTATTTAATGACATTTGAGGATTGACATATTATGAGTGTTTGGAGTTTCAATTGTGATTCTAGATGATCTATAGGTTTTACTAGTCCTGTATACATGTATTTCGACATCATGTGTACGATGAAACCCGTAGCACCCTTGTCCTAAGTTATGACACCCTTATTTGACATTTGTATCCATCATTTAACTTTTAGCTCTGGCAACAAGGTATATCGAGAAATCTACTTTACTTTGTGCTATACATAATTCTGCAAAAGTTCAATGATTTAGTTCCTTTTAACTCATAACTTTTTTTCGAAACAAAACAATGGAAAAAGAACTTAGTTCCATCTTAGATTGTCATTTTTTTTTCCTTTGTGCATGTTGGAATTTTCGGGGAAAAGAATTTAGTTTTACTACTTCTTAATTTCTCTTATGTATTTCAAGTTATTTCTTTTTGTAACTACTACAAGTATATTTATTTGCTTTAAAAATATATTATATAAATAATAATAACTTATGTTTTAAGTTCTGATTGTAAATTCCGATTATATAAATCCACAATTTTAGATAATATCAAGAGCTTAACGTATTTACTCTCACTGCAGATAGTAGGATTATGTGCCTTGTCAAATGGGGTTTCTCTAGGTACTTAGATGGGGGCCCGTATGGTGCCCCTATCTCAATGTGCTTCTTGGTCGTTCAAATGTCCCCTGCTATTCCAACAGCTCTGCATTTTTTATTCCTTTCACGTTTGTGGCCCATCCGTCGGCTCATTCTTGGCTTGCCTCAATTCAGTTTTCAGCTCTTGAATGGTGAGTTTTATGCATGATCCACGAGTTATTGTGTTTGGATCTTAATTTTGAGTTTGATCACATAAGATATTTAGATATCTTCATAGTTAAAAGTCATATGTTGGGCCATAATAACATTTTAAAACCACCCCGCTAATTTAAATTTCGCCTCGTTTAAAAGTTCATATTGCATATAATTCGTAAAAACTGTTAAGGATTGTCTCGTATTGGATATGATGAATCACCTATCCCTTTCTTCATTTTGATTTCTTTTCAACCCGAAAGTTCAACGACAAAAAGATTCAGTTTTCCTAGCGACCAGCATAGTTTATATTAGGTTGTTAATGATTAGATATTCACGTCAGTTCGACTGTATTATTGTTCGGTGCCACTTGGCGTTGGTCAATTCTCCAATGAATTCCGAGGAGATTATCCTATCCCACATACAGTCCGTTCCATATTGTTATTAACCTTTTATGCTTTTCAGTGTCTCATAATTCAATTTCTCATAAGCCCTAGGGCTCCATAAAGTTTATGCTTTCAACTTGGACATGATCATTTAGTTTACGTGTGGCCGGGTGAAAAATGATATTATCCAGAAAATTTTATTCCATTAGCGTCAGATAAATTAGACGGTTAATTAACTTTCACTGGTTCTCGTTAATTAAGGTTTTAGAATGGACATGCTTTCTATAAAATTAAGTTGATACTGAAAAAAAAAAAAAAGAAAACCCTACTTTTCTTTACAATTATATTACATTATTATTTATAAATATATTACACATAATTATTTTAGAGAATTACATTTATAATATTTTTTAAAACGCATGGAAATGAAACTTCAAATATTTCTTAGGTAATGATTATGTATTTAAGTCTTGTTATCGACAAAATAGAGTACACAAATCATAAAAGTAAAATTACACGAAAAACAAAAGTAACAACATAACATGAATATGGGTCTATTTGTTTTGGCTTTTTTTCGATAGATACAGACACTTTTTCAAACTTTTTGCTAACAAATTATTTATCAAGAAATAGATATAGATAAAAAAAAAGTTGATAGTTCTCATCAAAAGATCAAATAGAACAAATATAGATAAAATTTAGATGTAAACCGGATATATTTACATATATCATTTTAAAAAAGATACAGATACAGATGAAAAACAGACAATCAGATCCTCCTACAACTTTTTCCGATTAGCCTTCGTTCTTTAATTGTTTTATTCTCAATCCTATAAAAATTATCTGGTTAATATAAGTGATTAGAAAAACAGTCTTTGAATAGTACGTAATTACTTGTACAATTGGGCCTTTTCTATTCATTGTAGAAGATAAGGTTTCTGGCCCAAAAAAGAAAGGAAAATAGGGTCTGTACATGGAGACCTGATGTAGTTACAATTTATCATACACAAAGCGATAAAGCTAAATATTCGTAGTATAATGTAATGATGGTTTATGATACAGTTACTTATAAATAGGTATTATCTCAAAGAATTTTGTGTTATCAAGCCCTCTCTTTTAAAAAAGCCCAAGTATTTAATCAAAGGAATCCTAGAGCCTGCCAACATTCCTCCACACCTTTTCTTAAGATAAAATCTCTCTCTAACTCTGTCTCTCTGTCTGGATATTTATTAACGGAATCCTAAGATGTGTTGTTGTGTTGATGCAGGTAGAAGAATATGCAAGAATGAGACTTCTTCATGTGAATCTCTAACTCCTAACAAGACTATTTTTTTAACAGCAAGGCTAAAAATCATTTTCTACCTTTCATTTTATTTATATTCCTTTCAACTTGAATCCTTAGCACAGACACATAGGTCTGTTGTTACAACTTTACTATATATGATGTAAAGTATGTACAACCGTATTTGTAACTTGTGACTATTGGTTATGTGATTAGTTAAGGATTACAATCATTTTGTGATAAAATTTTTATGCCAATATAGTACTTTCCACACTCTAGTATTACTCCTTTTAACGTTTTGTTAACAGTTATATTCTATATACGGAATTTATTTGAATTGATTATTATGAAGAAAGTGGTAAAAAACACGAAAATAAAAACAAGGAGGAAAAACTAATCCTTTGTGTTGAAGTTTATAAGGCACGACTATCATTTCTCAACAACTTCAATATTCTTGTAAACATTACATTGTGATGTCTATGTTTGATCAAGTTGTGTAAACTTATCTCCACAAACCATATATAGGATAACCAGATACAGAATAAATAGGATATAAGGTCTTTCTTTCATTATAGCTTCTCGCTTAGGTTTCTAAACTTTGAAATAAAAATTGAACTATCTTAAATCCTGTATCCTATAGAACTCAAAGGGGACATAGTATTTTATGGAAGCTATGAAATTTTTATTACAATTTATATGGTAAATGTTGTGGTAAGTTATTGTTCAACAGATGTCACTTTTTATTTCAATCTATGACTACTACAATCATCATATAATCATTTGTAACTAAATTACATATTTCTCATTAAACTTGCTTCACAATTTTATGATCTAATTGCTTAGAATTTATTGTGAAACTATCACAAAACTACAATAGGTCCACTTAATTTTTCTTTATTTTTTTCCCACAAAAATGCAAATAACCACTTCCAAACATTAATTTTAGGACGGATACACCTCTTAAACTTTCAAATGTTTTAAATCACTCCATAAAATATGATAAATTAACAAATAACCCTTAAGATGTGAGAATAACCCCCGTAGCTTTACTTTTATTGCAAAAACACCCCTGAAATTGATTAAAAGTTGCATTAACAAACTTTAAACTTTTATTTTGGTATTTTTATTAAATTAAAAAATCAAAATTTGAAAGTTCATAGGGTATATTCATACCTAAGCTAAATCTTAGGAGAATTATTAGCAAATTTTTTTATTTTTAAGACATATGACCGCTAAATTCACTAAAATAATTTTACTAAGAGAAGAATATCCTGTAGAAAAAAACAATACAAGGAAATAACCTAAACTTTAAATAATTGGAGTGTTTATTGTGTTAGTTATTACTATAATTTATTTTGATTGATTTTATTGATTAAGAATTTTCTTGGGGGCAATAGGGTATCCTAAAGCAAGAACCCAGCGCATACCTTAAAGTACAAATTCTAAGAAGGGTTCAAGTTATATAGATTACATGCACCTTACCTTATTTCATAAGAGCAATTTTTAAAAAATCAAAATAGATTCCACTCTGTGACCTTTGATACAAACCTGAAATCTACCAAATCATATAGTTTTTTTTATTGTTATATTATTATCAAAGTTTTACCCATATTTTCAATTATTTTGCCTAAAATTTAAAAAAGTTATTTTATAATCTACAAACTTTTCAATATCATTTATAGTATATTTATTAGATTAAGTTCAAATAGTAAATTTCAAAATTAAGAATAGGTTTGAGTTAATTAATTGTAAAATTAAATAAAGTTTAAGTATTAAATGTGTGATTTACCCTATAATACAAAGTAGTTCTACAATGGCAAAATCCAAGTAAATTACACTAATACCCTTAAATTTGGAAGAAGAAATTCGGCATAAAAAAGAAAAATATAAGTATAATTAATTACAGTCGGCCACAACCATATCTATTCAACAGCAAGTGGCCATTTAATAGAGTCCAGCAACATTAAATATCATTATTTTTAAAATATGAATAATATATTTCTTTTTCTCCATTTGCTAAAAACCGACATGTCTTTTTGTTCTTTTGTTTTTGGAATTATGGATATAATGACCATTCATTCGAAGTAAGGTTGCAAAGAGCTGAATCCAACCTTCAGTTAAAAATTAATCAAGTTTGAGCTCGATCCAAGTTTTTTGGTCATTTGCAAATCAAGCTCAATTTATACCAATTTTTTTTTTTTTTATCAAGCTTGAAATTTAAATTCTAGGTCAACTTGTTCAGATAGCTTATTTTCCATTTATTTTTCAAAATTAAAAATGATATATAAGAGTTTGTTATAAATATAAATATACATAAATATTAAATGAAAAATTAGTTTTTGATGATTTAATTATGTATTTATATATAATATAGGAAAAATGTTGAATTTGATATCCAAACTTTGGCAAAAAATTCAATTGAGTACTTGACTTTTAAAAAGTTTATTTTAATACCTAATTAAACTATCTATGGCTATATTCGCTACCTCACTTAACAAAGTTAAATTTGTTACTTACAAGGACATTCAATCCAATCCCTAAATGACACATGGACAAAACATAATAGAGAGAGAGGGGCATAAGAAGAAGAAAAAGAAAGTTCAGCATCCATCAACCCGAATCTTCACAATTTTATCTTTTTTTGGAAGTTTCACAAACATAATAATTGCATTGATGAATCTCACAAATATACAAGGGAATTGCTTAAAAAACTAGAGAACATTCAAAAGTTTATGACTGCCTTTAATTCCTAAAATAACAAACCTGCTAATTCCTAGATTATATATGAAAAGAAATATTTTTAGGAATTCCCACCCCCCCAACCCCAACCCCAACAACATTATTTCCGTTGAAAACTTGCTGCGGATGGACTAGGCCATTCATTTCGTCTTAGCTTTGGCTTTTCACCGTTGAAAGTGTTTTTCATTTCTTATTAACTTTCCCATCCAGTCCGTAAAAACCTTAATTACGCTAAAATGAATAAACACAAAAGTGATAAGGTTTTTTCACCTCATGTGTAAAGCCTTTATCTCCAGCACCATGGAGAACATGTTAGATCCTCTCAAGCTATCAATAGACCTCATTTATTCAGACGCATTATTTTCTATTATCAAGGCGTCCTCTAATTCTCGTACTATGTTGGGCATGCTTGGTCTATCCGCTGAGAATGGTTCAATAAATAACAATACCTACTTCCATTACTCGCTACATTGCCTCTACATGCCACATTCCTTGAAACAATTTCTGAAATTCCCCATGGCACTGTGAAGTCATAATATGGTATTTCATTCCATCTTTCTTTTTTCTCTCTATTTTCTACAAATTTCAATCTTTATGTTTTGGACTTTCTTCTTCTCCTTGTTCTTGTTCTAATAATGCTTCTCTTGCATATTCATAGAATAGTTATATAATTATCATATTCCCACAATTTCCATAAGAAAATTATGAAGATTCGGATTGGTGAGATGTTGGACTTTCTTCTTCTTTGCTCTCTCTCTCTCTTTCTTTCTTTCTTTCTAAGATCTCTCCCTTTCTCTCAACTTTTTGTGTAACTTGTTCACATGTTGCTCAGGGACTGGGTCGAAGGTCCACATTAGCAACATAATTTAACTCTATTAAGTAAAGTAGCAAATATAACCATGAAAAGTTTAATTATGCATTAAATTAAACTTTTTATAGTTTAGGTATCGAATTGAATTTTTCACCAAAGTTTAGATACCAATTCAACATTTTTCCTATAATATATCATCAATATAAAATTCACTAATTTACTTACAAGACTAAATGAGCCTATTCATAAGCTAGCTTGCGAGTGTACATCAAAACTCGAGCTCAACTTGTTTACTAATCATGCTTGAACCGAGTCGAGTAAAAATAGCTTGCAAATAACTTGGCTTATTTGTAGCACTAATTGAAGATAATGTAACGATAGATGAGCATCACTGTAAACCCCGGGAATTTTTCACATTAGTATCCGACTTCATAATAGATTATATAAACTAGATAATAGATTTAGATTCTGATTGAAGTCTAATAATAGGATAATATTTAGATTTTTGGATAAATGAAAGATTTAGGAACCGAATAAAGAAATCCTTTAACCCTAGTTAATACCGAAAACGAAATCTTGTATCTTGAACAACTAATTCAAGACATGATCTAAAATTTAAACCCAAAAACCTAGTATACAAATAGATTTATATAGAAAACATGAATATAGAGATCAAATGATTGTTTTTATCTCGATAATGATTCAAGACTAGAATAACGAGTAGTAATGAGTTTTATTTAGACTTAAACCCTAATTTCGAGATTTCTAGTTAAAATTAAAAACTACTAATAAGAATTTATGTTCAGTATCAAAACTAGAGATATAAATATAGTTTAGTTTCTGTATTAAGCTCAATACTGTATAAATGATTATATACGCTTATAACTAGAAAATGATGATCCAAAAATGAACCGTTAAGGTTTTAAATACACAACAAAAATATAAACTGATGAATAACTCAAAATCTAAACTTCAAATAATAATCAGATCATGCTATTATTCTAACCGAGTTTTCTTAAGCTATCGGAGCTTGAAAAAAATTGACTTAATGAGCTTAAGAATATAAATCGCGGGAGATAAAATTATACGAATAATTAACTACGTATATATAACTTCAATTTGTATTATTTGAAAATCTAAGTGTTTTGTATAAATGTATAAGCATATTTTTGTACAAAAACTTTCAAATATTAGCTAATCTTCCGTATATAACTCGTTTAATTAACTCAAAACTTAACTAAATAATAATATTTTTTTTTAGGCTGCTGTTTTATGGTGGGAAATGCGGCTGAATTTGCTGCAATCATGGACCAAATTTTCCACAAAAATTAACCACACAACCAATCACAAGCTGCCAAATCATTCAAGCATTAATTGGCTTGAAAACAACAGCAAAATGAAGAGAAACTCGGAGGAAAACGAAAGAGAACAGCCGCAGTTTCATTTCCCTTTCTTATATATATATTATATATATATGTGTGTGTGTGTGTGTGTGTGTGTGTTTAAAGCCATTAATGAAGAACAAACAAACTCCATTAACTCTCAACTTTTCCAGTCCAAAAATACTCCAAAACAACCACCAAATCGAACTGAAAACAAAGAATAAACAGATCATAACATCTAAACTCGGATAAAAGGAAAAACAAAGCCAAAACCCTAAAAAACGAGCTCAAAGGTAAGTTGACATGATTCAAAGGATTTTCGTTCAAATATATGAATTGTAACTGACTTATAATTATCTTAGGAACTTAATAAACACAAACACAAGCTTCGGATTTCATCAAACGAGCTCCAACGAGGTAAAACTTCAAAACCCTAGTTTTACTTTCACAAAATCGAGATCTATATATTTATGTGTTTAAACGTGTTGAAAGTTGTTATATATCCTTATATATGATATATAAACTCTTAGAAGTAGCTTAAGTAAGTTTTTAACATGTAAAAATCAAAGAAAAAGAATCGAACCGAGGAAGAAGATGATGAACAGTGCAACACTGCCTCAAGGCCGGCAGTGTAAACGCTGTATGCCGGCGGCTTACATGGATAGGCCGGCGGCTTATAGACGGCTTACAATCAAACAGAGGCTACGTAAAATAATTTATGTGTAAAACACGAACGTAAGCCGGATACCTGGAAATCTACGCCGACGGCGTAGGGCCGGCGTACGTTGAAAGCTGGCAGCTTTCAACACCGGTGCACTCGATGTGAAATTTTCTCTTCAAAACGATTTACACCGGCACCTGGAGATTTAGGCCGGCGGCCTTGAGCTAGCTTACAGCTAAAATTTTTCCAACGAAAGCTTTTCTGACTTAAATCGAATATATATATATATATAATTATCTACTTAGTATGTATATAAGTATGTTATAGAAATATGTATTAGATAGTGACTATAATACACGTATTTAAGTCTATTTAGAATTAATATCTAATAACTTTTGAAACCCTAGAGTTAAGAAAATATTTAGTGCTAGTTAAAGTATTATTAGTCTAATATTTGTTTTAACAAGATAAAATATATAAGAATGGAAATTGAAATAAGTTAATTTCCTGAGTAATATGACTTCTAAAAATAACCAAACAATTATGTAAGATAAAATAGGAGAAACACGACGATACTAAGTAGTAATATCGAGTCTAGGAACAAAGCACATATAGGAATTTAGCTAGATTGTATTAATGAATATTTTGTTTTAAATAGGTGAATTTGACTCATTAGAGGATCTACCAGCGGATTATTACGATTGAGGCAGTATGAGCAGGTGAGTAATTCAGTCATATTGTATTGGTTGTGATTGTAAATAGCTGAATATGTAATGCAAGATAATCAAATGAATGTTTGTTGAAAGTATGATATGATTGTATAATTGTTAAAATATCTTTATACAAGCGATAACGCAATGGTTGGTGTTGTGCAGTAGTATAATGATGATTGTGTGTAATGTATGGTCACCCCGAATTTGATTAAGAATTATGGACTTAACAAAATAATATGAACATGCATTGCACGAATTGCATTATTGCATATATGGTTGTGACAACCTGCTACGTATTAATATTTCGGATCTCTGTTTTTGCTTGGTTGATCCAATGTGTGAGTCTTCCAAGGTTCTCTTTGGTCTGGCGGTCCTATGAGGAACTAAAAGGCACCGAAGAACGTTGCCCGTAGAATCGCTTTGAAATGATTAATACTTAGGGAGTTTCTAAGGGGATTGCAGGAGATGGTTTGTTCAATCAACTATATTCAAAGTGATAACATTAAAACGAGAAATCGTTGATTCTCCTGTGTACTTAGTCTCTCCTGGGCAGGCGGGTCATTGAATGCTGGTTCTTCAACCATTAAAAAGGGCGTAAATCTTTTTTGTTTGGATTCTAGATCATCCAAACTTGTATCTGTACATATGGTTGAGTGCTTGCATTGCATATGATTTGTTAATGACTTGTGTGATGTATGGTATGTCTGGTAATTCACTGAGCTGTGGTTTCGCTCATACTCCTATAGTCTTTTCAGGTTCACTTTACGACCCTGGTTAGTTACATCCAGGAATATGGCTCCGGTAAGAGCTTTGAAGCTAGAAGTCTACAGATCTATTTTAGTTTGATGGTTATGTATTATTAGAGTAGATTATTTAGTTGTATACTTCAAAGGAGCTATATGGTTTGTAATAGTATGTAATGTTTATTCATTAAGTCATTTCTCTCATATATTTGTTATTTCTTATCAAGCAACTTAAAAGATCCTGTTGTTTTGAAAACCTGTCATTCTCTGAAGGTAATCTAGTGATAATATTCAAGTGTAACTTGTTTATTACTACTAGGGTCCTCGGGGCGTGACAATCACTATAGGCCTCTAATACCCACTAGAATAGAAAAGGAAAAGGTAGTCACATCCAATTCACTCTTCATAACTAGCTATCATTAAGCAAAGTCCATTATAATGTTTTACCTAGGTCCTAATTTCCCTGTATAATCTTATTGCTACTTGGTCCCAACTCTAATTAATCATGGCAATCTTAGAGCCCCCATATTAACTATTCATTGGGGTTTACAACGATTCCTAAAGTTGAGATCAGGCTTGCACTAAGGCAGTTGTCACTTGCTCGATTGAGCAGCCATGCAGTAAACAACATGCAATTTTTTAGCCAAGTTTAACTATAGTTTGTTTTTAATCTTATCCTAGCAACCAACACAATTACAATGTCCATGATCAATATGTCTCAATTATTTACCTAAGCAGCTCAAACTGATATAATTTCTTCACAAGTCCAAGAATCTATATTAGGATGTCTTCTAACAAATCATTAGCCAATTCACTATCTAATCTTTGTTTTATTATAGTTATTGGAGTTAGAGTTCATAAGTTGATATTCTTAATTTGGAATTGACTTATTTGCATACATTATGTCAATGGTTAAGGGAAAGTGTTTTCTACTCCTATGTCACATATTTTATATTTGTTTAAGTTATCTAATTAATAATTTACTCTTAAGTTGGTTTTATGGGTGTATACAAACCTATCCTCTAATGATCTATTTTGTAGGCGACTACTCTTAGTTAATCAAGAGTTAGTTACCTAAATCGCTAATTATTTATTAAAGTCCATCAAGATTTAAGTTCATTTATTCCATATTCTTGTTATATTTGGCATGTCTAATTATTTAAAATAATCCCATTATTTCATACTACAATTTATGTAATCAATGCCTATAGTTGTTGTAAGAATACTATTAGTTAAAATCCTGTTAAAACATGCTTTATGCCATCTAGAGCTATGTCTGAATTTTTATTTGAAAATATTGTTAACCATTTATAAATTCAATTGACATGCCATGCTTCATATTTCACATATCTACTCATACCCCATGCTATATTGATGATTTAGGTAAATAAAGTATATAATTTAAGTAAAAGACAAGCAATAATACATTTCTTATAAGTTCTAAGGCACAAACAAATTTTTAGTTCTAGTCCTTATACACAAGTTTAATAATGTACATATGCGATATTATGTGTCCCAATATAGCCAGATAAGTCCTTATAGCACATATCCAAACTCATTTGTATTCTTAGTTCCTTATGTTTGAATTTATCAAATTACTCTAACATACATTGCAAATAACATATAATCTTTTCCACAACCTCTTTACATTCCACAATTGCTCCACATTCCATAAAATCCATCAAAAGCCAGTGAATTCCCATTATTTCACCAATATGCCATTTCTATATGCATATGTTATATTCTTAATCCATTTGTTATTCAAATATCATAAAAATTTATCAACACATGTTTTAAACCATATTCTTATATTGTTAAGCATATGAACTCAATATATCAACTTCAATTTATAATAGTTATCACAGGTCCTAAAGTTATCCAAAATCACATTGTGTTTCCATGACATATTTGCTAAGCTATCTCACATTATTATTTTGATTTCTCCTTCAACCAATACCCAATTATCTAATTACAATATATATGCATTTAAAAGAATCCATGTAACAAGCTAACCATCCAATACATCTCCAATTCACCAATTATGTTGTTTAGCCCCTAAATTGTCCATTTGTCAACTCTATACGTTAGAGGTTATCTCCAATCATTCTTAAATGTTATAATTCAAACACTCATTCAATTGCACCCTCTCAAACATACCATTTTAGATAAGGTTTTACTCTTATAATCACCTATTGAATCCAATTTTCTCAAAATCACTACTCATACTCATACGCATACCTATAAGTTCTACTTCGTTACACTTCCGAAATTCTTCATCCAAGTGTCATTTAATCCATGTTTATAGCATTTTCTAGATTAGGCGAATATCCAATTTGGTACCTGAACTTTGATAAAAGGGTCAACTAGGTAGTTGGATTTTAAATCATAGGTTATACAAGTCAAAAACCCGAAATTAAAGGAAATATTTCATTAATTCTACTTAATTAGCACTTAAAAAATGATTAGGGTTTAGGGTTTGTTGTACTTACCTTAATGAGCATTTAGGAGCCCTAAAAAAGGAAGAAGAAGATGAAAGAAAAATAATTTGAGGGGTGGGGAAGGGGGTTTGCATTTTTAATTAATTTAATTGGTAATTATTATTGTAAATACCAAATTGGTTTCATTTGAATTATTTTATCTCATTTTCAAAATTTTAATTAGCCTTTTTCTTTTCTTTTCTTTTTTCTAGTCGAGGGTAAGTTTGTAATTATACAAAAATTTTACTTTAATCACACAATTTAACTTCTAGTTTAATTCCATTTTATAAATACAAACAGACGATGCACCCACGATGCATGCACAAATAAAAAAATAACTTTTTAGAATATTAACTAATTTGATTTGGAACCTATATAAAGAGTAGTAAATAGTTAGTAATCATTCGGATGCAATACATGTATATCTAGCAATGTTTTCAATATGTAAAAATGTAATATAACATGTTGGTAATAAAAATAACTTCAAGACAATAATATATTTTTGTATACAGCATTCCTCATGTATGTCCCACACACCTTAGGTAGATTTCCTTTTTTAACTAAAACTCTTGTTGATGCCATCGATACTCCTCGTGATAGTGCTACATAGAGTTTATTTCTTGTTTAATTAATTCACGTTGAATATCAGGCTAGCTTCATAGATTTGGGAACATTATTAATTTTATCCAGTGAAAACATGATGGAACATCATTAAATATGGTATCAGAGCTTTATATCAGTATATAAAGATACATGCTTCAGCTAAAAAAAGAAAAGAATATATCTATTCAACCCCTATGTAATTCTATTAAAACCTTATTTAATTTCATGATTTCAAGGATACCAAAAATATTTTATGCCTATATGTTAAAAAATCTTAACTTTTGATCACCACAAATACCTTAAGATTTAAATCATACTCCAACAATACCCAAGATCTCAATCATCAATGTCGTACAAACCCTAGTAACATAAAATATTAGATTTGACACTTATCAAATATCTGTTGTCGCATTTGTGCTTTATCGATGAAAACCTTTAACCCCAAATACACAAGAAACTGGAACCTCGCTCTAATACTAATCATGATGTGCTGAGAATAATAATTTCCTCTAATACCAAAAATGATGTGCCTAGAATGAATGATTTGTTCCAATACCAAAAAAGACGATATTTTTATGGTTTATATTATGATGTGCCAAGAATGATGATTTGTTGTGATACCAAAAGATGATATTTTTATGGTTTGTATTTGGATGCAATGAAAAGAAAAGGATATGAACGGCAATGACAATAATAAGAGAAGGTTTTCTTAAAGAGGTATTTATAGTAGTTCCCTAAAGACTAAAGATTAATGACGATTAAGATTAAAAAACTAATTATAAAATGACAATAAAGACAACAATAACTACTAATAAAGATGTCTAATAATAATTATAAAGAATAAAGACTAAAAACTAAAAAATAAAAGATATCATGACATGATGAGAAAGTCTGCTGGCTTAAGATAGCAATGTCGTCGATCTTACCTGGAAAATGGCCTGGCTTTGAAATGTTGCTGGCCTTGCTTTAGAACACCGTCGGCTTTGGTATGAAGCCCGCTGGCCTTAGATGGAAAAGCTACCAGCTTTGAGGCAACTTACAATGTAATTCGCCAGCCTTTCATATGCTTTAACCTGCATCTCGATTAATGGTAAATTGATGCACATCAGTTACCTTTTCTCTTTAATAACTTCTTGAAGAAGTCTAGATTATATCTAATAAAGAGGGAGGGATTGTCTTCTTAAACAAGTTTTAGAGAGGATTTGGCTTCTTCAAGAAGCTTTGAGAGTATAAAATGAGATGAGAGAGAGAAATTTGGGTTTAGATTTGTGTTGGTGGAGTCTAAATGTATATTATATGTTTAACATTGAAATGACCATCATGCCCTTGTAAATTACACTACCGTAAGCACATGTGTCTTGAATTGATGTCTCTACCCTTCCTTAAGCATCCTTTAGTTATGTAATTATTTGTTGTTCTTATTTTTATTTTTTTTATTCTTGTTAATTAATTAATTTTTTTCTTTTTTTAATTTTATTTTCCTAAATAAATTCTTATTATTTACAATTGAATTGAATTTTATTATTATGAATATAATTATATTATTAATCATTTATAACAACAACAACGACAACATTAATAATAATAATAATATAATAATAATAATAATAATAATAATAATAATAATAATAATAATAATACAATATAAAATCTTGAAAAGCTTTGAGAAAAGTCGCAAAAATCACTCTTGGTTTTTTGCGATTTAAGAATATTAAAATATGAACGGTTCAATTATAGTTTAAGAAATTAGAATCATTATCAATAAAATTTCTCTTAACTCTTTGCAGTAATAATAAATCAACAAATTAATAAAGTAATTATTAAGGCTCTAATAAATTTAAAGAGAGCAATCAATCAATTTTGAAAAATAATTATAAAAATAATAAATATGACCCGAAAATTTGAATAGCATAATTAATCTCTAAGCAGAACCTTATCTTCAGCAAATAAAGATAAATATATCTGAAATACCCTAAACCTTCACCTAGTTAATTTAAAAATCATTTAATTGAATAATATAATAGATAGTTAATTGAGCGTGATTAGATAATTTAAATAAATAAAATGAGCAGACAATAGAGAAAGGAATAGATTATTTGATATAATTAAATTAGTAAATAGGTCAAATTAAGATTTGAGATTTGAAATATTCTTTTAAATCCTCCATGTGTCTTAATGACTTTTCTTTATGAATCAAGCTATTAATTTTCTTCAAATTCTTCATTGAGACTCCTTTTTCTTCGATTTCAATCTCTAAATCTCAAAACAAATATTTTAAATGTTTTGCAAACTCCTAAACTCTTAAAATTTAGCTATCTTGCATTTTGTAAAATCTTTATAAATTTTGAAATCAATTACTTGCTTAAAAATATCATTTTTAGACTCAAACCCAAATTAATATATGATTTTCATAAATTAAACTTTTGAATTGTGTTTCTATATCAAATTATAAATTTCTAATATTTATGTTCTCAAATTTTTTTTAATTGTTATAATAATAAAGATAATTATCATAAAGATTTAAACTCAATACCCTATTGTGAAAATATATTTAGTTTCTTATACTTTTTCCCTATCCTTATCTTCTCTCTCTCGCTCTCTTCTTTTCTTCCTTTTTCTGCTCTCTCTTTCTCTTCTCTTTCTTTCCCATATCTTTTCTTTCTTCTTTCCTCTTCTTCTTCTCTCTTTTCTTTCTTCGATTTCAACTCTCAATTCTCAAACTCAATAACATTAAATAAGGAATCAAATTAGATGATGAGATAGGAAATTAAAATTATGTTAGAGGAAGTTCTAACAACAAGAAAAGAGAATCCAATTGCATGTTCTTGCCATAAAAGCTAAGTATAATAGTTTTATGTTTTTTTAATTCTTGTATATGCATATCTGTGATGAATTAGAACTAGAATTATGCAGAGTTTGTGATTAAGTTGATAGATGGAAGATATGGAAACATATATGTTAAAAACTTGGATATGTTTATGGATCAATGGAGATGGGGTTTAATGAGTGGGTTAGAGATGTTTGATGAAGTGGAATGAGTGTAGAAGTGTTAAAAGTAATGAAAATGAGTTGAATGTTGCTTTTATGCTGTTTTAGTTGATGTACAATATGTAAAAATTTGATAAAATGAAGTTTGAGAAACAAGGAAATTTATAACTCAGGAAAACCATGAACCATGGGTATGACTTAGCCTTGGTAGGCTCAGTTTTGTAAAATTTGATGAATTACGAGCGTGATTGAGGCCTTGGTAGGCTCATATTAGACAATTTTAGGCAATCATAGACATGATTTTTTACCGAGAGGTGTTATTTTTAAAACTTCCCATCTATCACTATAAACCCCTGAATTTTTCATAATTGTTAGAAAATAATCCTAGAAGTTAAACACAAAAACTGAGACACTGAAAATCAACCCAATTTAAAATCGAATTCTAAATAAGATCAAATACGAAAGTTCTTAACCTCAAGAGAAAGAGAACCCTCCAAACAAAATGAAAAATCCAACAATCGATTAATTCAATATCCATACGCCAACCAAATCATCTATTCAATCTCTAACACCAAATCATGATGATGTATTCAAATAATGCTCAACAACAAAATACTAAAACCATAAATCCTTCGATGAATTTTAAAATAAAAAATTTCGATAACCACAAAAAAATCAAACTAAGTCAACCCAAAACCCTAGACTCGGTTAAACGATTCCGAGAATTGAAAAATATTAAATAATCATAAATAAAATAAAATAAACCATAAAGGTCGAACGAAAAATATAATACGGACAAAACTCCAAAATTTTATGACCTTACGAATAAAATCAACAAGCCGGAAGTTAAACCAGAACCCTAAAAGTCAATAATGTCTATAACAAACCCTAGTGTTTGAGATCCGGCAATCCCGCGTTCTTAAAACCCTAAACAAAAAAACTGAAATAATTGTTGCTAATTATTTGTAATAATATAGGAAGCTTAAAAATATCATATTCGTAAATTTCCGGTGTCTTTCAAATCTGAATAAAATCAGTTTTCGAAAACTGTGCCGCGGTACACCGGAAGGCGAAAATATTCCATTAACACCATTAGACTCATAATAATATAAGAAATCCAAATATATCAGCTTCATAATTTTTTCGTATAAAAAATATCTAATATAGCCCATTTATGCGTATTTTTATTACTACCGGTATTTTATTTGTCTAGTCTACTCTTCATAGTACTATTTCTACTATTAATTACTATTCATCTATCTATACTTTTTCTTACTACCTATACACTTATTTTCTTACGTTTTACCTTTTTAACACATCTTATATCAAATCATATCTTACATATTAATTATTTTCTTACAAAAATACAAATTTAATCTTTCTCTCTCCCCTCTCCTCACATGGCTGGCGCCCCCCGGACCTTCCTATCATTTTTTTCCTTTTTCAATTTATTTTATTACGCACAATTTCCCTTTACCTTCAACTATAAATACCCCATTTCCCTTCCCTTCCCTTCCCTTCCCTTCCCTTCCCTTCCCTTCACTTCTTTCACACCATCTTTATACATAACAAAACTCTCTCAAATTCACTCCATAAACACTCTCTACAATTCCTCTCTACCAAAACTCTCTACAACCATAAATTTCTCCAAATCCTCATCTACACATAAACCATTTACCACATATCACTACCAACATAAACCTACATCTATCATCTTCATCCATCAACAATAAACACATTTTAGATAACCACTTCCTACGATTATTTTTTTCATATCATGTAACTTAGCATGACTATGGTGTTGTTTTTTAAAACTCATATGAGTTATAGAAACAACAACATGTTTATGTTTTGTTCTTGCACATGATCTCCAATTTTATTATCTTGATGTTATTATGATATTATTATTATTATTATTGTTGTTGTTGTTGTGATTATTGTTATTATGATCCTAATCTAACTCTATATATATTATTAAGTATATGTATATATATTTATTAAAGCCTAAATGCTCACTAACTTTTACTAACTTGCTTTTATTATTCTTAATGCTCTTATTGTTGCTTTTCTTTTCTTTTCTGTCTTTTCTTTTCTTTTGGGACTAGTCTATTCTTAGTAGCGGGAAGCCTTGATGAAGTTAAGGCTCCCAATACTTGACCGGGTTGCCTTGATGCTTCCAATGCTTGACCATGATACCTTGATGAAGCTAAGGTTCCCATTGCTTGATATTATTACCTTGCTTATTATTATTATCTTGCTTCTTACATTTTCTTATATTTTCATCATTTTCATATTACATGCTCATATATATGCATCCTCATAATGATAATGTCTCAACAACATTTAAAGTGGAATTTTTCTTTAATAGAGGAACTTGAAACTAAAACTCTATTATTATGTAACTAGTCACTAAATAAAGAAACTTGCAACAATAACTTAGAAAATGTATTTTTACAACTTTTTCTCAAACTTTTCCCAAAGTTTTCCTAAGTGTCAACAAGAATAATTTTACCAAAGAAACAAAGAAAAAATGAAACCAAACTCTCTTTACATAAATCAAGATTTTGTTATCACCCACATAGGAAAAATTATTCCTATAACTTCTTTTCAAACTCATCAAGAATTTTCTTAAATGAAAATGAAGATGATTTTCTCAAAGAAACTAATAAAATAAACATTTTCTTTTATTATGATAGGTCACATAAAATTTATTAAAACCTAGTAACAATAATTCTTTGATAAATAAACTTTTCCCAAAAAGCTTACTTATAGGAATTTTTACCAACTCCATAATAAAATGTAATAACTAGACTAAGTTTTATAAATTAAGATAAAATCAACTCACTAAATTATAAACATACTTAGGAAATAAAGGTTGCCAAAGTTTCTAAGTGACAACCCGTTTCCAAAGAAATAAAAAGGAGTATAAACATGATAAGTTACAAAAGAATAATAGATAATATCAAAAACATAAAACATGAATTCCTTTCAAGTAAAGTTGGTCAAAGAGATAAAAGACCAAGTTTTGGAAATAAAGTCAAATTTTAGTTGGAAAATGAAAATGAAGGGAGAAAAAGACTGTTTATCAAAGCCAATTTAAAAAAAAAGGAATATATACACGACTCAAATTTATTAACAAATTGATAAAACTCTTGAAAACTTCATTTTTATCACTAAAAATAAAATTTGTAAAAGACCAAGGCTAAGAGAAAATTTATTTTAGAAAAGGAATTGGAAAACAAAATAAGAATATACTCATTTATAACAATTACCCAAGGATTTGTAATAGTCATTTAAAATACTTAGAAAGGAATTTGTCAAGTTTAAGTTTCAACACTTCAAGATGAATTGTTTTCACAAATAATCGTTGAGACAACACCATTGGGATTTTTGCATATAATGTGAGCCTATATATACTCAAAGGATTTTTCAATCATATACATATCTATATTTTTGCTAAAGGATTTATGAATAAAGTTGAGTTGGAAAAAATTGTTTTGGAAAAGCTGGAATTTTTTTTATAACAAATCTATACCTTACGGTTTCAGAATCTAAACAACTTTTTATGACAAAAATAACCTTAGAAATAGATAGATTTTCTTGAGTAGGTAGAAAATGGTATATTATATGCGAAATTCCTAGTTACAATGAGCAAGTTATGACCATTTAAAATTGGAATTTAATTTTACGCGACTCTGACGAACATAGTGAAATAAAATTAGAAAGTTTAAGTAGAACTTCTACGAAATACTCATCCCGGGTATTTCTTTTGTCTAGGTGATGCAGAATACAAGATTTCTCTTCCTGAGGATTACTGCAACTAAGAAGATTGCGAAATGGATGAGTGAGTTATTCCTCTTAATTTCGTTACTTGCTTATGCTTGTAAAATAGAGGCATTAGAATACTAAGAAAAGATAAAAATGGACGTGTGTGGGGAATTCAGGGATATGTATATATGTGATTCAATGATTATGTGATGAAATGATAATTAAGAATGTTGCAACTTCGAATTGCTTGCTTAAGTATTTTGTCTACCTACATGTATGTTTGCTTATTGTTTGCTAAATTGTTTGATCGCCCTTAATAAACCTTATTAAGGTTTGGCTTAACAAAAATAAAACGCTTACACATAACATCCATCGAGTCACATTTCTTTCGAAATGCTGTTACTCCTACGCATAGAGTTGGATGGACAGTTATCATACTGTGACACGGGCCCTGTTCCTTCCTAGAGAATCCACATCGCTCGAGGAATGCGACTCTAAGTTCGGAGCCAAGCAGAGCCAACCAAATGCTTTAGGCAGAGGCCTGGAGACTAGTAGTAGAAGGTCGAGAATCTTCATCAATAATTCCCTAACCTTCAACACGGAAGGGCAAATCCGTTTTATGTATGGTTTCCGCATAACGATATATATATATATATTTGTGTAATCATGTGATTATTGCATAACATGCGTAGCATATGCATGAAAAATTAAATGAACTTGTCTAAAATCATAGTGTAAATGAAAGAAAATATCTCACTAAGATAGTTATAGCTTATACCCCCATAGATTTTTGTTGAAACAGGTATACCCATGGCTCTATTCAAAGATCATGACATTAAGGAAGTCATGAATGGATTTTAAACTCTTGTAGAGGCAATGAGAACATAGGATGAAGTTATTCTATAAATTCCTTATATGTAATGTATGCTATGTTAATATTTTGGAGATTTCTAAAGGAATGTATTTACATAAATTTGAAGACAGTAGTGGGGGTATGCCCCTAAGATTTGTAATCAATCATGGTTATGTTTAATGATAAGTATTCCCTTTGTCTTGTTACTTAATCGTTATCAATGTAAACTGTGCTACTCCGATAGTGCCCTTGGTTGTGATGTACGCCTTGTACATGAGATGGAAGCCTTTGTGTGACTAAGGTAGTCATTCTTAGGCTTTAGTATTGTGTATAGCGGATTGTCACGTTTAGGGTATCCTTCAAGGCGTGACAATCATGATCGTGATTCATTCTTTAGTAGCCTTGGGTTGGTTGAGAAACTTTGAAACTCAACAATCACAAGTGTGATTTTTAGCTTAGAGGCCATTTTATATTAGCTTTCCAAAAATCACAGCCGTGACTAAAGCCTTGCTAGCCTTGGGTATAGGATTCCCTACTGCGACGATGTTTTGTAATTTGATCATAACTTTTTCATTCAACCTTAGACTGAGGTGATTCAAAATGATATGGAAAGCTTGAGAAGAGATCTACAACATTCCTGTTTTAAGTTTTTGCAAATTCTAAAAGTATCAAGGCCTAAATTTTTGCTTATTAAATATGTGTAGTTAAGTATAAAATGTACCTAGCTAAATAAACTTAGGTTTAACTTGACAAAATGGACTTGAATGAACTAAAATGAATAAGATTGATTAAGTTTAAAAGACTTAGCTAAGATTAAGTTAACATAGACTAAAGTTAGTATGAATCTTAGATATAAAATGAACTTAGTTAATCAATCTTAGTCTAACTTGACTAAAAAGACTTTAGTAAGCTAAAATGGATTAGATTGATTAAGTTTTATTAACTTAGCTTAATAATTGGATAAATTGATTAACTTTAATCAATTTAGTTAGGATTAAGTTAAAATGGGTTTCATAGCTAATAATTAGCTTAAGTTAATGAGTTAGGACAAACCATAAATAACATGGGGAATGTGCTGTTTCAAATGTGTGTTTGCTTAGAAAGTGAATGTTTTTATATATGAATGCTTTGTTGATGCTTTTGTAATAAGAGACTATAAGCACAGTGAAAAGAAATAATTTGACAGACAAATGAGAATTGTCCGTATTTTAGTGGGGCGATCTTCACAGCCATAAGGAGGTTCCCAATTAGTGTATGATCAAATAGGGTTTAATAAAAGATTGATGTAAGTGGATAATGAGCATATTTTCTTATATGAGTTCAATTCTTGAATCTATAGACATGGATACTTAGTATATCTTTTGAAATGAGTTATAGCTTATCTTCTGTATCTGTTTGGATTCTGAATTAATAAGGTACATAGTAACTTATGTGTTGTATGCTAGGATAGGCATAATAAAATGAATTAAAACTTAAAGATGGCTTCATTAATTGAGTGTTGCTTATGTTTGTGCCGTTGAATCCGGTTCGAGGTGCTGCAGCCTTGTCCAAGCGAGTACAGTAGTTATGCGCGGAGGTGTCATGATGAAATGACAAATACCATAATACAATGGTACACCATGATGAAATGGCGATTTATATATGGCTCTGCAGTAGTTAATGGGGCAAACGGTATCGACATAACATCTACTTAGGCTTAGAATGAAGCAACATGTTTTAATTCACATTTATAGGGTTAGGCCGAGGTGTAATCTGGAATCATGGCTAGCTTCATGGTGGTTGGAAACATCGTCATCCTAATGGTGATTTCCTTGTGGCATTACAGGTTCCATTCTTCAGTTTACTTCCTCTTCTCTTTCCACTTCTTCCTATGCTCCTTCCATATCTTCTTCCAAACCGACTTGTTCACCTTATTCTTCATTTAGTGACTTTGGTGGAGCCGAGTCACGGGATGCGCTAGCAAATTTTGGTAAACTCCATACTAATAGAAATAGGATTCTTCATCTGCTTAGCCCCAATTGGTACGGTCGACGAGCTCATCATGGGCGTAGATGTATACTAGTCCCAACAAATTCCAAGTCTAAAATCAAGGAAGACTGGGCGTCCGTCATTTCGGAAAATGAACATGGCTTCTTGGAGCATGGAAGTGTTGTTGTAATAACGCATAAGCCGTTCCATGCCATATATAACTTCCATGTCTATCCAATTTGTGCATCTTATGGCATCATATCTTAAACCATCAATCACATAATCCCATATAGAATCTCGGAGTCCTCTTCTCCACATGTTATACATTCCCCGAGCAGATCTAGGTCATCCTACAAGGGAAAATTCTTCACATATAACTCAAACTTTTAGTCGATAATCCATACAGGTCTCATCGATTCTCATGGTTAGGCATTGAGCCTTAGCTCTAACTTCTCCGAGGGTAACCTATAAAAGACAAGGAAGGTCATTAGTTCCTTTGGAAAATTCTAAGCTTATCTAACTTATCTAGATCTATGCCTTTGTCTCCTTAATTTTTCACTTATCTACCCTTTCTTTTCCCAGATTCATTCCTATTACCTTTATTCCTTTAAACTTGTTCATCTAATACCAACTTAAACTATCACACTCTGAAGGGTACTCTACATGTGGCAGTCTACCACACATAATACCAAGACTTAAGAATGACTATCTTAGTCATGGGAAAGTCTCGATATTATATGTAAGGCATACAACACGATAATAGGATACACTATTGGAAAGTGTGATTTAAGCAAGTAATAATGAATATTGTCATGCCCCAATGGGTACCCTAAACATGACAGTCCGCCACACTCAATATTAAAGCTTAAGTATGACAGCCTTAGTCATTCCAAAAGCTTTTATATTAAGTGTAAGACTTACTTTCACAATTTTAGAGGACCATATATGGAATAATGTAGCTTAAGGAGATATAAAAACATATTAAGAAAAGAAGAATCATAATAATTATTTAGCCATGGCATAAACTTTACAAACTTAGGGACAACTCCCTAAATTACTAATCTATTATGTACATATTAACATGCTAATGCTAAGCTACACTTTATTTAGATTTCTAATATTCAAAAGGGATTACCTGCCCACATGGTCTACGTGGCCTTAACCATAAGTACGGGAACTGTAAAAGATAGCTATCGGGGTATAAGCTAATAGGCTTAGTGAGTAATTCCCAAAATTCATACTCGAAGTAGATTATCAATCAAGTTTATTATTCAAACGTATGAAATGCAATAACCACGTGAGCATACAAGACATATGACTTTCCGGGAATCATATGTTGAATGAATTTACGCCCTTCATTCGGGGTTGGGTATTCAGGCCAATTACAGCCACAACTTTAAAAAAAAACACTTTTATAGATCTTACCGGCTCCTATACGCCATCAAAAATTTGTAGTTATTACAGGCTCCTACTAGCCACCAAAAACATGTAGTTATTACAGGCTCCTACTAGCTATCAAAAACTTGTAGTTATTACAGGCTCCTACTAACCATCAATTTAAGTAGTTCTTACCGGCTCCTACTCGCCACTTACATGATATACCGGTTATGTCTACCACCACTATTATACACTTGTCCCATCAATTGTATAGTAGTGAATGCAATGTGACTCAACATATGAAGTGCATGAATAATTTCTTTAATTAAAGTCTAGTAATTACATTTAGCTTCTTTCAAGTGATCAACCAATTTCAAACAATTCAAGATATTAATGCACATACAACTTTATTACAAACAAAGTGAGTTTCGATATACTTAGTATCCCTTCAACATATTTTCATACACTTCATTTTGATTTTTGACTTAGATTCTAGTGCAACTAACTTTACAAGCACAAATCAAGAGTATGAGAAAATTAACGGGAAGTAACTTACGATGCCATTGCCGTCTATTCCTCTAAGCGGATGAGTCGTTCACACACTCCACTTAAATGTAATAGTTCTCGGGGTGAAGAAATCCTTCCTCGAGGTCACCTAACCAAAGAAAATACCCACAATGAGTTTTTCTTGAAGATTTTCTTAAATTTTGACAAAACAATGTCAAAGAACGTCAAAGTTCGTATAGAAGAATGTTCCAACTTAAAATGGCCATAACTTGGTCATTTTAACTCGGAATCGCACATATAATATACAGATTTCTATCTACTTAAAAAGATCTACCCATTTCTAAAATTATTTCCAACAAACAAAGCTATATAGGCTCCGAAAAAGTAGCGACAAAATTCGCCACGAATTTTCAAGTAAAAACAACTTTGGTTCAAGAAATCAAAATTTGTTTGATAAATACTTAGTTATCTATATAGTTGAAAAATTCTCTTTTTATAACTACATAACTTAAATTTAAGCATGCTCAAGTGTCTTGTTGTCCAATTATTATTATTTTTTTTTAGGTAAAACAATGTCGGGTTGAAGCTTTTCGGAAATTGTTTTTGTAAATTTCTTTGAAATGAATACTTTGTGTTCTTTATTTTCTAAAAACATTTCATGTTGGTTTCATTTATTCTTTTCTTAGTGACCTTTGAAAATAAAATTTTTCTACTTTCTACGTTACAATAATACTATATTCGAAATTTTCTAGGAAATATGCTATTCTTCATCTTTCTTGTGTAAATTCTTTTGTTTACTTGTTTTGCAAAAATTCCTTACTTGACATTTCTCATTCTTTTTCTCATTTTCAAAAATAATCATCCATGCATGAAAATTTGTTTTCTTCATAAAAACAATGTGGAACAATTAAGGACTTTTTATAGAAAAACTAATTTCTATAATTCTATTAATTTCCTCTTGTAAAAAGAAATAACTTTATTATTTTCAAACCATAAATTTTCTTTGCCTATTTGTTTGCAAAGGTCTTTACTTAAATTTCCTTAGTCATCTATCTCATTTTCTTTATGAAAAGAACCGTTTTGTCAAAAAGATATTTTCTTTTGAACACAAGGTAGAGTAACAAAGATTTAAGTAGCTTTTTAAGTAAAAATAGTTTCTAATTTCATAGTGAATTCTTTTTGGTAATTTGAAAATGAATGAATTTATTTTCGTTGTCTTATATTTTTATGTTTCTCATAAACTTATTCCTAAGTGACAAAAAGCCTTCTTTTATTTAATTATCTTTAGAAAATAAAACTTTTGGACAACAATCTAAATGAACATGATTATGAGAATAAATAAAATAACATAAAGCATAAATAATAAAGTCAAGTATTGGAGTCTTACTTTTTCAAGGCTCCCGAGACTAAGAAATAAACTAGTCCCATAATAAAATGAAATGAAAGAAGGAAAAGCTTGTTTTGACTTGATGAGGACAAGTCTAAGACTAGAGACTAGTCTTAATTTCAACAAGGAATAAATAAATAAATTGCAATGGAAAAGTAAATAAATTGCTTTGCATGAAATAAATAAATTGCAAGTGAGCTTATATGCTCTAAATAATATGTATATATATGTATAGATATATAAACAATAATAAAACAACATAAACATAAGTGGATTGGCATGAACAAGAACAATACATGAACATAATGTAGTTTCCATAACTTGTAGTCTTTGGAAACTCACACTATGGTCATGTAAAGTTACATGACATGAAGAAGAAGAAAGAATTATAAAGGGGTTACCTAAAGAAGACTTTGATATTTATGTAGTTATGGGTTTTTGTTGTTGGTGGAAGTTGTTGTGAATTATTTTGAGAGAGTTTTGAGATAGTAATTTGAGAGAGCTTTGAGAGGAAAAATTGAGAGAGTTTTGGTAAGAATTTGTAGGTAGTGAATGTGTGAAAGAAGTGAAAGAGGAGGGGGGTATTTATAGGAAATTGAGGAGTGATTTTTGTATGATTAAAATAAAGCAAAATTAAAACAATTTGAGAGAGGGAGGGGGACAAGGGGCCGGCCATGCTTGTAGGAGGGGGATGTTGATTTAATTTTTTGACTTTTGGAAAATAAAAGATGTAATATATAAGGTAGATGTGATATAAAGTTATGGGAAAGGTAAAAAGTTAAGATTATAGGTTATGTAGAGTGTAAGAGTAGGTGTAAGAAAAAGTAGAGATAAAAGAATAGTGTAGAATAGTAATGAATAGTGTAATGTAAAGTAGATATGACAATTAAAGTACCGGTAGTAAGAAAATACGCGTATAATAGCTATATCTGTTATTTTTACTTACCGAAAAATTACGAAATTGATATTTTTGGAAAACTTATATTTTTACGAGTCTAACGGTATATTCGGAATATTTTTACTATTCCGGGCTTCCGGACACGTTTTTCGAGAACTGTGTCCGATCGGGTTCGAAGGACACTCGAAATTCGCTAACCTGAAACTTTTATAAAACCTATGGTTATTACGAGCTATTCGAGCTAATTATCCCAACTTCGTTTTTCCGGGCCAAAGAAAACGGCAATGCCGGATTTAGATGGATACGATAAACTAGGGTTTTGTTGACCTTTAGGGTTTCGTTTGACTTCCAGTTAGGGTTTTGTGCTAAACCAATTCCGAAAATTTAGGGGTTTACAACCTACCCCCCTTAAAGAAAGTTTTGTCCTCAAAACTTGGAAATTCCTACTTGTGGTTCTTAACCACTCCTAGTTACTTGGGTTATGCGTCATTCTTCAAAAAGATCTCCTTAATTGATTTCCTCATTCTCATCCTCTGGACTCTTGTGGATAAATATCGATATTGGGTATATCTTCATAAGAAAAATTCTCTTTTAAGAACATTGACTTTTATCCTTATAACTTGATTCCTTAATCTTTTGTCAAACGGGGAATTGTTGCACATCTCCGATATGTTTAATCAACTTCCTTCTCGTCTTATGATTACTTCCTATCTTTAAACTCACCTGATTCTCAATTTGAGACTTTAAGGTCTTTCTTTTCCGATTCATCTTATTTCGTCTATCTTCTGCCTTTATCATCTCATGAGATGCTCTTGATTGTTCCTTCAAGGTATTTGAATGATTTTCCTTGATCGTTTGTAGTATCAGGGGTTCAAAATTCTTTATTAGTTCCTCTTCGTTCCCATTCTTGCGTCCAGGTTGGTCATATCTCTAACTGATCTCTTTTGCTTTCGTTTCTTTTCCCTTTAGAAAGCGTTATATTAACCGATTATGAAAAGAACCATCTTTGTTGGTCACTCAATTTATACCATAAGCATCCTTGCCTTTATCGTTTGTGAGAAATCCAAAATCTTGAGAAGGTTAATTCCGTTTTCATTGAATTCCATAAACCCTTTCGTCCTTTGGTGTCTTTGTTTTCTTATCCATTTTTCTTTTCTTCTACTGTCTCTTGAACTTCGGTCTATGTTGTTGGTCCCAAATTATGAACCGTACTCATGATTCCTTCTTACTAACTTCCTTGTCCTTAGTTATGCTAAATCATCCTTTAGCTTCCTTTAATACATTTTTCTTCCTTTATCCCTTCTTTATCCTTCGTATCTTCTCATCTAAGCTCTTTTGTTATTTTTATACGGTTGGTCTTAATATCCTACTGACGTGGTTCCTCTTTTAAACCTTGTTGTGAGCTTCAAGGTTTGGCCTTTCAACTCTCTTTAATTTCCTATACTTAAGATTACATTCTTAGATTGCTTCTTTCCATCTTCAGGCTATATCTCTATCCAGAAAGCATTACTAAAATTGGTGGAGTTATGAAGAATTTGAGGGTCATGCCTTCTTGATTTGATCCTTTGTTGGTGATATCGTGATCTTAATCTTGGGAGAAACGTGTTTGCTCCTTAAAAAGGTTTTTACTTTGTTCCTTTCCGAAAGTTAACACGTTGGCTTAGGGTTTTCTCCATTATAAGCTGGGTGGGTATATTTCGTGATGGCATACTTCATTTCGTAAGGTCTCGATTTTTCTTGTTGTTTTCTCCAACTTCTTCATAAGTCTATTTTCCATTCTTCTCTGAGTGATATCTATATTCCGAATTCTTTTCAAAACTTCTATTGAACTTATGAATGTCTCCAAAGGTCAATTTCTCTTCACTCTTTAGCTACTTAATTTCCTTTATCAACTTGAAAGAATGTGTCTGTTCTTTCCTTAGTTAGCAAATCCTTTGCCAACTATTTTCTTGTTTTGTAAGCTCTATGTTTTCCTTGTTTCTTCTTATTGGGATCTTATTTGAGAGGTATACATCTTATTCAAAAGATTACTTAATTCCATTATTCCTTAGAGTCACAGGTGACTTCATGTCCTCCGTCTTTGTTGAAAGTTGACCAATTTTCTTGGGTTTCCTCATTCTTTGCATTATCTTAAACTAGGTTGATCGTTTGTCATATATATAGAAAGAATGTAATACTTTGAACTTCAAGAGAGTAAAACATTCTGATTTACTAAAACTTCTCATGTACACAAGGGGATTATCGCTCCTATTCCACATAAAGAAAACTTTACATTCCTCTGTTACTATAAAGGAACAACATCAATAGAAGAAGGTTGGAGATTGACTGGTTCCTGCATCGCTATTATAGCCTCTAATGTATCCCAAAGCAGTCAAGTTTTCATTTCCTTTGTTCCCTTCTTCACCTATCCATCGTCCCTGCAAGTTGTATACTCGAATTCCCGAAGCAGTAGGTCCAGGTTTGCTTTCACTTCCACTTCCATTTCCTTTCTCTATTCTTATAGGAACAACTTCCTCTAATGATCTTGATAGAATGTTCCTTCCTTGTGGGCAGTTGTTGGCAAAATGTCTTTTCTGATTGCAACATAGCAAGCATCTATCCCTTGGTTTGGGTATTTTGACATCTTATGGTTTGTATTTCCACAGAAGAAACACTTTCCAAATAGCTGAGGGCACTTCTTCGGGTAGTGTGCTCCATTACACTTCCAACACTTAATACCCCTTGGTATGATCCTTCTATTGTCGCTCTTGATTTTCTTTGGTAGGGGCATGAGATGGGGTTCTATGTAAAACTCCCTTTCGTTGATTGGGTCTTCTTCTTCTTCTATTCTTTCTCTCCTTTTCCTTGCTCCTTCTAATCCGAGCTCTTTCCACTAATTCTCGAAAATTCCTTATGTCAAATTCTTCCAACTTCATCCTTAGGTCTTCGTCCAATCCTCCTATAAAGACTTGTCTTTTCAATTCTTCACTGTACTTATAGGAGTCGGTGCATATTGCAACAATCTACTGAACTCACATATTGTTCGATTGTTCTTCCTTTTGAGCAATTTGCAAGAAGTCGCACTATATCTTACTCGTAAACTTCCTGGAAAATAATTCTCCAAAAACTCATGTCTAAACATTTCCCAAGTGATTGGAGTCATTAGATCTCTTTTCCTTGACTCCCACCATATCCTAGCGTTTAGACGAAGCATGAATGTTCCATACTTGATTTGCAAATGGGGCGGAACTTCATATGCATCAAAGACATCTCTATTTGAGATAACCAATCTTCTGCCTCCTCTGGCTTGTCATAAGCTCCTTCAAAGAAGCGGTTACTTTTGATGAAGTTAGGTAACATGCTTTGTATGGTCTTGGGGTGGAGATGGAGGTAGGGGTGCACTTTGGCTATGCATGTTCCTATGCACAGATGCCTCTGTTGAAGCTTGTTGTGGTGGGGGTTGATGTGGTTGGTGGTGCTGTTGGTGCTGTGTGTACTGGGTGCTTGTGCTGGCATATTTTGCCTAATTTCTTCTAATACGTGGGTTAGGTGTCCTAACGTGGCGTGTAAGTCCCTTTGAGGTGCGGCGGCTCCTTGAACAGCAGGTTGATCTTTCTATGTCTGGTTGGTTAGAGGCGCTTCGTTCCCTTCTTCGTCTACTCCTATTTCTGTTTTAAACTTTTCTAAGTCAGGTTTTATAAAGTTTTGATAACTTAATTAAATTTTTGCCGGAAATTGGTGGATATAACGGAAATTTAAATATGCATAAAAGCTAACAAAATTTAAATAAAACAATTTCTGAAATCAAACTTAAAGCATTATCATAGAAATAAAGTTCATACATGAAATCGGAAATAAGACAAATCAAAAGAAAATTACATAGAAAAACAAGCATTGTTCCGAGAATTAAAAGATAGACTAAGATCATGAATCTAGTCTATGATTACAAAATCTAAGCTGGACTTCTAGGGATACGCTCCTTTCCTCCTTTCTTCATTCTTCGGGCGCATCTCCCGGGTTGCTGCTGGATGATCCTGGGTTCAAACTCCTCATGATTTGGTTGAAGTGTTTTCTTCTCTTTCGTGCTCTCTCTTTCTTGTTCGTGATAGGCAATTAGCTCCTCATCCGTCATTGCTGGTGCTATCTCATCAATGGTCTTCCAAGTGATTGTTCCTTCGGTCTCCCTATTGTTGTTTTCATTGGCCTGGAGCATTTTCGTATCCATCGTGGAGTCTACATCTTGTCCTCCCCGAACATGTCTTCCTTCTAGGTAGCGAATGATTCTTAACTCATCGTTAGTCCAAGGTTCCTCGACTCCTACGGCAGCTTGGTTCCTTATCTCTTGCGCCGGTCTTTCTTCTTGATTTTCCTCCGAGTCCTCACCGGGTTCATCATCCGAACTGTCATTGCCTCCTACATTGGTTCATCTCTTATCACTGTTCCATCTTCTCGCAATCGTAGGGTCTCGTTCATTCCTAGTTGGATTCCTGTGAAGGTAGGTGGATCGGTGGATACTTCTGTTGGGGGTCGTAGTATTCCCTGATATACTCCATGCCAATGGAAAGTATGTTGAGGTCGGCCCTCATCCATTCGAGGTGGTCCATCAAATCATCATGGGCATAGAAACATTGGTCCGATCTTGGTCCAGGTCCGAAAATCCGGTGGGGTTCGTCCTCCTTCTTCTCTAAGAACGAAGGTTGCTTCCTTCAGCATTGGTCGGTGGTCCGCGATAGCAATGATTCGTTCCACAGCATATATTACTTCCAACTCGGTCATCCTTTTGCCTATGGGGTTGTGAATAGTTCGTAACACTCCTTTCCACTCGGTTTGCATCATTCCCCTTTTCCAGATTTGGAACATTTCTCGAGGGTCTTAGGTTGTGCTAGGGCAAATTCTTCACATAAAACTCTAAGTCTCATTCGAAGTTCTCGGGTGTTTCGAAGGATCCTTTTCGGAAAGTTCTTGGCTTGGAGACGGGCCTCATCTATGGTGATCTACGTAAAAGAAAGATATTAGAAGGCTTATTCTACCCATTCTATTTTATCTAAGTTTTTCTTGTTTCTATCTAAGTCAATTCTTCTTAAGTCCATTTCTATAATTATGATTCCTAGGTTCTTAAACCATGCTCTGATACCAACTTAAACTGTCACGCCCCAATGGGTACCCTAAACGTGACAGTCGCCACACTCAATATTAAAGCTTAAGTATGACACCTTAGTCATTCCAAAAGCTTTTATATTAAGTGTAAGCTTACTTTCACAATTTTAGAGGACCATATATGGAATAATGTAGCTTAAGGAGATATAAAAACATATTAAAAAAGAAGAATCACAATAATTATTTGCCATGGCATAAACTTTACAAACTTAGGGACAACTCCCTAAATTACTAATCTATTATGTACATATTAACATGCTAATGCTAAGCTACACTTTATTAGATTTCTAAATTCAAAAGGGATTACCTGCCCACATGGTCCACGTGGCCTTAACCATAAGTATGGGAACTGCAAAAGATAGCTATCGGGGTATAAGCTAATAGGCTTAGTGAGTAATTCCCAAAATTCATACTCGAAGTAGATTATCAATCAAGTTTATTATTTAAACGTATGAAATGCAACAACCACGTGAGCATACAAGACATATGACTTTCCGGGAATCATATGTTGAATGAATTTACGCCCTTCATTCGGGGTTGGGTATTCAGGCCAATTACAGCCACAACTTTAAAAAAACACTTTTATAGATCTTACCGGCTCCTATACGCCATAAAAAATTTGTAGTTATTACAGGCTCCTACTAGCCACCAAAAACTTATAGTTATTACAGGCTCCTACTAGCCATCAAAAACTTGTAGTTATTACAAGCTCCTACTAACCATCAATTTAAGTAGTTCTTACCAGCTCTACTCGCCACTTACATGATATACCGGTTATGTCTACCACCACTATTATACACTTGTCCCACCAATTGTATAGTAGTGAATGCAATGTGACTCAACATATAAAGTGCATGAATAATTTCTTTAATTAAAGTCTAGTAATTACATTTAGCTTCTTTTAAGTGATCAACCAATTTCAAACAATTCAAGATATTAATGCACATACAACTTTATTACAAACAAAGTGAGTTTCGATATACTTAGTATCCCTTCAACATATTTTCATACACTTCATTTTGATTTTGACTTAGATTCTAGTGCAACTAACTTTACAAGCACAATCAAGAGTATGAGAAAATTAACGGGAAGTAACTCACGATGCCATTGCCGTCTATTCCTCTAGCGGATGAGTCGTTCACACACTCACTTAAATGTAATAGTTCTCGGGGTGAAGAAATCCTTCCTCGGGGTCACCTAACCAAAGAAAATACCCATAATGAGTTTTCTTGAAGATTTTCTTAAATTTTGACAAAACAATGTCAAAGAACGTCAAAGTTCGTATAGAAGAATGTTCCAACTTAAAATGGCCATAACTTGGTCATTTTAACTCGAATCGGCATATAATATACAGATTTCTATCTACTTGAAAAGATCTACCCATTTCTAAAATTATTTCCAAACAAACAAAGCCATATAGGCTCCAAAAAGTATAGTGACAAAATTCACCACGGATTTTCAAGTAAAACAACTTTGGTTCAAGAAATCAAAATTTGTTTGATAAATACTTAGTTATCTATATAGTTGAAAAATTCTCTTTTTATAACTACATAACTTATATTTAAGCATGCCAAGTGTCTTGTTGTCCAATTATTTTATTTTTTCTTTAGGTAAAACAATGTCGGGTTGAAGCTTTTCGGAAATTGTTTTTGTAAATTTCTTTGAATGAATACTTTATGTTTTTATTTTCTAAAAACATTTATGTTGGTTTCATTTATTCTTTTCTTAGTGACCTTTGAAAAAAAAGTTTTCTACTTTCTAAGTTACAATAATACTATATTCGAAATTTTCTAGGAAAATGCTATTCTTCATCTTTCTTATGTAAATTCTTTTGTTTACTTGTTTTGCAAAAATTCCTTACTTCACATTTCTCATTCTTTTTCTCATTTTCAAAAATAATCATCCATGCATGAAAATTTGTTTTCTTCATAAAAACAATGTGGAACAATTAAGGACTTTTTGTAGAAAAACTAATTTCTATAATTCTATTAATTTCCTCTTGTAAAAAGAAATAACTTTATTATTTTCAAACCATAAATTTTCTTTGCCTATTTGTTTGCAAAGGTCTTTACTTAAATTTCCTTAGTCATCCATCTTATTTTCTTTATGAAAAGAACCGTTTTGTCAAAAAGATATTTTCTTTTGAAACAGTAGAGTAACAAAGATTTAAGTAGCTTTTTAAGTAAAAATAGTTTCTAATTTCATAGTGAATTCTTTTTGGTAATTTGAAAAGAATGAATTATATTTCGTTGTCATCTTATATTTTTATGTTTCTCATAAACTTATTCCTAAGTGACAAAAAGCCTTTTTTATTTAATTATCTTTAGAAAATAAAACTTTTGGACAACAATCTAAATGAACATGATTATGAGAATAATAAAATAACATAAAGCATAAATAATAAAGTCAAGTATTGGAGTCTTAGCTTTTTCAAGGCTCGGGACTAAGAAATAAACTAGTCTCATAATAAAATGAAATGAAAGAAGAAAAGCTTGTTTTGACTTGATGAGGACAAGTCTAAGACTAGAGACTAGTCTTAATTTCAACAAGGAATAAATAAATAAATTGCAATGGAAAAGTAAATAAATTGCTTTAGCATAAATAAATAAATTGCAAGTGAGCTTATATGCTCTAAATAATATGTATATATGTATAGATATATAAACAATAATAAACAACATAAACATAATGGATTGGCATGAACAAGAACAATACATGAACATTAATGTAGTTTCCATAACTTGTAGTCTTTGGAAACTCACACTATGGTCATGTAAAGTTACATGACATGAAGAGAAGAAAGAATTATAAGGGGTTACCTAAAGAAGACTTTGATTGGTTATGTGGTTATGGGTTTTGTTGTTGGTGGAAGTTGTTGTGGAATTATTTTGAGATAGTAATTTGAGAGAGCTTTGAGAGGAAAAATTGAGAGAGTTTTGGTAAGAATTTGTGGGTAGTGAATGTGTGAAAGAAGTGAAAGAGGAGGGGGGTAATTATAGGAATTGAGGAGTGATTTTTGTGTGATTAAAATAAAGCAAAATTAAAACAATTTGAGAGAGGGAGAGGGACAAGGGGCGCCGGCCATGCTTGTAGGAGGGGGATGTTTGATTTAATTTTTTGACTTTTGGAAATAAAAGATGTAATATGTAAGGTAGATGTGATATAAAGTTATGAAAGGTAAAAAGTTAAGATTATAGGTTATGTAGAGTGTAAGAGTAGGTGTAAGAAAAAGTAGAGATAAAAGAATAGTGTAGAATAGTAATGAATAGTGTAATGTAAAGTAGATATGACAATTAAAGTACCGGTAGTAAGAAATACGCGTATAATAGCTATATCTGTTTTTTTACTTACCGAAAAATTACGAAATTGATATTTTTGGAAAATTTATTTTTTACGAGTCTAACGGTATATTCGGAATTTTTACTATTCCGGGCTTCCGGACATGTTTTTCGAGAACTGTGTCCGATCGGGTTCGAGACACTCGAAATTCGCGAAACTGAAACTTTTATAAAACCTATGGTTATTACGAGCTATTGAGCTAATTATCCCAACTTCGTTTTTCCGGCCAAAGAAAACGGCAATGCCGGATTTAGATGGATACGATAAACTAGGGTTTTGTTGACCTTTAGGGTTTCGTTTGACTTCCAGTTAGGGTTTTGTGCTAAACCAATTCCGAAAATTTAGGGGTTTATAAATATACAAGAATTTAGAAATGAAGATAACTCATAATAACAATTTAGAGTCTATTACATGAATCTTAGGAGCATACCCCTGTTCATTCTCCAAGGATCGAATAAGGTTACTAGTCTTTACAAATAACTTAAACACTTCATCAAAAGATTAAAAAAAAAAGTCTATTCTAATCTTCAAGTAGATTTCCCTCAAAAGCTCCCAAAAGAAAACTTACTCTGATATGTGAAGATCTTTGATAAAGGAACAGATGGTCCTACGTGTATAAAATCTTATAGGGGTGTAAGCTTTTCGAGCTTAGTGAGTACATTCTTGATTTACATACTTGAAAAAATAAATAAATAAACAATGAAGTTTTATCATACAAGCAAATGAATGCAACAACCATGTGAGCATACAAGACATATGATTTTTCTGGGAACCATATGTTGAATAAATTTACGCCCTTCATTTAGGGTTAGGTATACCGGCCAATTACAGCCAACAATTTATAACATTAATTTTTTTTTCATAGTTCTTACCAGCTACTATACATCACCAAAACATGTAGATCTTACCGACTCCTACTCACCATCAATTTATGTAGTTCTTACTGGCTTATACTCGCTACATACATATTATACCGGTTATGATTGCCACCACTATCAAACACTTGTCCCATCAATTGTACAATTGTGAATACAATGTGACTCAACTCGTGAAGTGCATGCATTCAATTTTATTTAGAGTCTAGCCATTAAATTTTAATTTCTTGTAAGTGATCAATCAATTTCAAACACTTCAACATGCTAGTAAACATACAATTCATTATAAGCAATTCGTGGCTCGATATGCTTAAAGTTCTTTCACCAACATTATAAGTTATATGCATTTTCTATTTTATCTTTTTCTTCTATATCTAGTGCTACTATCTACAAAACACAATTATAAGTATGAAAAATAATGGAAGTAGACTCACTTGGCCATGGTTCGATAATACTCCTTTAATCGTAATAATCACGAGGTAGTACGCATTGTCCTCCTCATTTCCTAAAAAAAGGAAATACCCAAAATGAGTATTGCATAAAATCTCTAGTTAAAATTTCATTCTATTATCTAATTGCAGT